>JAQMCX010000041.1:4213717-4236759 GCA_029814765.1 Acanthurus leucopareius | reverse complement strand
CACACACACACACACACACACACACACACACACACACACACACACACACACACACACACACACACACACACACAATTTTAATTGAATGCAAGACAAGTTCCAAATGTCATGCAGCCAATCGAACAAACAAAGGCTGAACTGCTTCCTTATC
Organism: Acanthurus leucopareius; assembly: GCA_029814765.1. Lineage (NCBI taxonomy): Eukaryota > Metazoa > Chordata > Actinopteri > Acanthuriformes > Acanthuridae > Acanthurus > Acanthurus leucopareius. The sequence goes on along the minus strand of JAQMCX010000041.1, from coordinate 4,236,608 downwards.
AGGTTTCTGCTGTTGTTCATGCTAGCTCACTGTCACACTGTCATGGCTTCATGGGTCACTTGAATAGAACAGAGCCTTTGTTAATGTTGTTAGCAACACCTTTGCTTTTCCTGCCAAGACTAGTCAACATGTGTGTCTGTAATTTGATGTTACAAACTAATTGTGTACTATTCACACTTTATACTAAATGCTCCTGAAATATCACATCCTCACAGCTGACGGGTTGCATAGAAAAACAAAAAGTCTTTGTTATTTGCCAGAAATTACATCATTAGAGACGATAGCAGTGAAAACACACACTAATACACACTCACATGTTCATCACTGATAAGCTCCTGCCTCACATCTTAAATTAAAAGGTCTCACAGCACACACACTCTCAGCATAACACAGCACACTTTCTTAGCCAGCAGGCTGTAAAAGTCAAGTTGACCCCTTCGTCCCTTCATCTTTCCATCCTTCCAGTCAGACGCTGGCCTCTGAATCAGTGTTGCCATGACACACGCTGTTATGATGAGAGGCACTGACCGCCAGACAGAAAGCAAGAGGGAGAAAAAAAATGTTTGATTTGTGGACTGAGAGCAGAGGAGCTCTGCGTCACTGAGGGACAAACACCAAACAAAAAGCAGCAGTAAAGCTCTGAATTACACGTGGATGTAATGGAAGTGATTAAAAAAAAATCTCCAGATAAAACTGTCATATCTTTTATTAATTTAGTGCTCAAGTGTTGTAATCAGGCCTGTTTTGTCTCTGCAGTTTTTCCGCTCGGTTCAGTCCACGTGCACGGAGCTGCTGAAGGTGATCGAGAAGTACCAGCACAGGATCACACGTGAGTGACAGTCAGAACTAGACCTTTGAATCAGATCCAACTGAGGAGATCCTGTTTATGTTGCAGTGGTTTTACTATCATATTTGTCTTGAGCTGCTCAGCCTAAAACAGCGTCATTATCATCTTTACCACAACGGTCTTTGAGTGAGGAAGTCAGCTATGAATCTACATTACTCACTGTTTCACAAAGTTACTCAACATGACTGTTTATTGTTATTTTTATGTCTTTTTTTTTAATAGAAACTTGTGCCTCTTGTTGTGTTCAAGGGATTTAATAAAGCCTCAAGATTTTCTTATGAAAGGCAACAGTGTATTTTTCTGACTTTGTTCTTGGTCCTTTGCGAATCTGTCACACTTAAACCTTGACCTCCTCCTCCAGGCTTGTCCCAGGAGGAGAACGAGCTGGGCCTCTTCCTGCGTTTCCAGGCCGAACACGACCGCACGAAGGCGGGCAACATGATGGACGCCACCAGCAAGGCCCTGTGCACCTCCGCCAAGCAGAGGTCAGCAGCAGAAAATGACGAGGACAGAGATGCAATGAATTTGCAGCGCATCCTGATTTTAATCCCCGACATCCCCTGTTTGTGTCTCTCTCTCCCACAGGATGGCTCTTTGTCCGCCACTGCACCGCTTACACCAGGAGGTGGAGACGTTCAGGCGGCGCGCCATCGCTGACACGCTGCTGACGGTGAGCCGGATGGAGAAGGCCCGCACCGAGTACAGAGGAGCTCTGCTGTGGATGAAAGACGTCTCACAAGAACTGGACCCAGACACCTACAAACAGCTGGAGAAGTTCCGCAAGGTGGGACGCCTCGCTTGTTTGGATTAAAACTCTCTTCAAGATCTTTGAGTACGTGTGGAGGGTTTTAATCATCTCTCTGCTGTCAGGTCCAAGCCCAAGTCAGAGGGACGAAGAGCCAGTTTGAGAAGCTGAAGAACGACGTGTGTCAGAAGGTCGACATGCTGGGAGCAAGTCGCTGCAACATGCTGTCACACTCCCTCTGTACCTACCAGGTATGTGTCTGTCAAAAAGTGTGTGGTGTCTCTTTTACGCTGTGCTTTCTGCACCTGCCTACTCAGCTGTCATCAGTATACACTCCTGTTTTTCTGTGGAATAAATAACTTTATCCTTCTATATACTTTTTTGTGTTATTTCTTAAATATCTCTGTTTCTTTCCTGTTGTGGCAGACGACTCTGCTGCAGTTCTGGGAGAAGACGGCTCACGCCATGGCGGGAATCCACGAGGCCTTCCAGGGTCACGTACCATACCAGTTCACCACGCTCAAGGTGCGATATCAGGGGTCTGTTCTGTTAATACATGTCTTTATTTTCCATGTAACTGCTCTCTTTCCTCCTGCAGGAGCTGCGAGATCCACTGGAAGAAATAACAGACTTGCAGAAACGAGAGGATAAGAAGGAGAAAGCTCTGCAGAGCAACACAGACAGGTGAGAGACGTTAAACACAATCTTCTATCATTAATAAATCAAATGTAGTCTCATGTGTGTCCAGCCTTAACACACGCACACACGCCCTGCCACACCATCTGTCTCTGTTTTCATGCCACCACTCTCTTCTCTCTCTCCGCCCTGCCATCATTAACACACACACACACGCTCACAAACTCCTCCACCATTTTCCATCTCTATTTTTTCACCTGGCTGTCTGTTTTTCTGCACACAACCACCTCAGATTTGTCTTCATCAAACACGAGGCCAATGTCACGCCCGTGTTCACTCACAAGTAAGTGAGTTAGCGGCAGGTTTTTGCATACTCTCCTTATTATCCGTAGCGATCCATGCGGTAGTTCTTGCTTTTAGAGTAGCGACCTTGAGGCTGCAGCTCCTAATCAAATAGAGGCTACTGCATCGCTAAAAATAGCAAATAGTCTCACCAGCCAGATAAGGCACTTTCTCATTTTTTTCCCCCCCTCCTTCCTACCTCCTCCTGCTTCCTTAGTTTGGTGTCCTTGGATGACGACAAGCCATCAGGAAGTGCCTCCGATGCAGGTATGTGCTGCCCCCTGTGGGCAGAAATACAGAGCTAACCTTAAATTTTGCACTTTTTTTTGTCACTGAGGCGCTGTCTTTGCATGAACATCAAGATTTTTTAAAGAATAGTTTGAAATTGGCAAACAGAGAATGAGGGAGAGCAAAAGACTGCCAAGAGTTATGTTTAAAAGATATATTAGACGCTACACTTGGTTTTTACTGGCCTTTATCTTTGATTTTTCAATGAAAAAGTCACAAGTTTTTTCCCCTTCAGGTCCGTCCCACAGCAGTGATGGACTGAGCCGAGCCAGCGACGGTGGTAAGTTCTCCTGAGAGATGTGATGAGACTGTTTTATGGGACATTTTCTGCATCCAGCTCTTGTTTAAATAGTGGAGATGCTTTATGATCCTTTGATCCCAGTGAACCAAAACACCACCACACTTAACTCAGCCCTGCAGGACCTCAGAGGACTGTCAGCAGGCTCCAGTGACGACCTGATGCTCATGGGCTCTGACCTGCCAGAGCTGCAGCTCCCATTTCAGGAAAACATTCCTCTCCAGCCCCAGCTCCTGCCTCCTCTGCAGGGTGGAGACCCCAGTGAGCCCTGGGGCTTCGGAAGCCTCCAGTCCAGCCTCCCCCAGCTTCCTGCCACCGGTAAACCGGCTGGATGTGTCCCATTTCCTCTGTTTTTCTAACTTTAAGCTGCCTCGCTGGCTCTTAGCTTTCCCATCTGACTCTGCTTGGCACAAGTTCACGTCTCCTGGGATTTGGACTCTTCTGCGCTTTGGATCCGGATTGGTCTGCCTGCTGCAGGGCCCTTTGCTTCCTTTGCTTTTGTTATTTAGGGTTAGAAAACTAAGCATCGTCACTTCTGAGAGTCCTCCTTTGATATTTTGGGCTTTACTGGCTTTGCTGTGTATAAATCTGGGGTGTTTGCTTATTTGCTTTCTCGTCTGGCGAGAAGATTAAAAACACTTGTGTCTGTCTGATAAACATCAACACACAAACAGAGAAAAGACAGCAGTGTTTCTCTCTAGACCTTCATCTGAACAAATGTTTGACAAAAGGGGGAATCCCAGAGCTTTTAGACACACCTGATAGAGCACACCTGTGCTGTGTCATGCAGGTGTACATGGGAAATGCAGTTCTGCAGGTCTAAATACACAGGCTTTCACAGCAATCGCTAAACAACATAAATGCATTTCTAATGTTTTCTAATGTTTTACAATTGTGAGCTCAATTTCCCATGTTTACCAGCATAACAGGGCTGAGATGAGCTGTATGAAATGTCTTGTAAGATCAAGTATTTTCTAGTCAAACGTGACTGAAACAGCCAAAAATATTCCTCCGCAGTTCCTTCTGTGTTGAAAAAAAATAAATTTAACACTTTTTACAACTTAAGGACACATAACTCTCTCACACTGAGGACAGTAAATTAAAGAGCATTTAAAGCTCTTGTTTTTTAGTTTTTTTTCCAGATTAAATTCACAAACCTCTTTTGCAGCAAGAAAAGCACCTATTGAACTGATAACATTAATGATGACTCAGCTCCTGCAATTACTGCAGTGCTTTGCAGCCGTTAAGTGTCATTAGAAGCACCTGAGTCTCACAAACCCGCTGCAGAAAAGGTTTATTTAACTTTAATGTCTCTGCAGTCTGCAGACTAAAAGCTTGACATTCTCATTAAAGACCCTTTTAGTAGTTTCGACCTCTTTTCCTTCTTTTGACGCGCTCATTTTAAGGTCAAACTTCTGTTAACTGTTTGTAGTCCAATCCACATGCACACATGTATTTTTAACAGGTTTTCTCTTCTTTGTTCTCAGACAGATCTTGTCCACACAAGCACCATTTAAAAAGATAAATACAAAAAAACATTTGAATGGCTGTCATAAGCACATCAAACCAAAAAGCCGCAATAAAACTCTGACCCTAAAGCTATTTTGGCCATTCAGAAGCTTAAAAAAGGTTTTTCCCTGTAGGTTAGAGTAACTGCAACTATATATTTGTCTTCTTCACTCCTGTCTCCTCTCAGGTGTGCCTCACCCTGCAGGGACGGGGCTGAGACCAGAGGAGGAAGACAGTGAGCGAGGTGACATGGCTTTCCTCAAAGACCTCCTCAGCCCGGGTCTGGGGGCCGGTGATGAGTTCAGCAGAGAGTGGCAGGACGCTTTCGGCCTGTTTGAACCTGCCAGCGTCCCTCTGTCCAGCTCAGGTGCAGCAAGCAGCGTGCCGGCGGCTCGTCCACCCTCGAATCCTCCGAGCCCCACAGGCTTCCTGCCCTCCCAGCTGCTGGATCACAGTCTGAGTGCTACAGGTGAGCCACAGTGCACTCTGCTGGAAGGAAGAGCTCACTGCAGCACACTGACAAATCAGGCTTTGTTACATGGAAGTGTTAGAATAAAGAACAGCAGGGTCTTTTATAAATCCTCTGCTTTGTCTTTTAGGCTGGTCAACCCCACCCATGTTCCAGGCTCCGCCCCTGCAGCCTCCTTCTGGTCAGAACCAATCAGCTCAGCCCGCTTCAAGTTCAGCAGCTGAAGGTGAGCTGTTTCTCAAAGCTGTGTTCTTTTCTGTAGCTGCATCTTCATACACTTGAGAAATTTAGTTTTGCCCCCTAAATGAGCTGTTGGCCCCCTTTTAATCCCTCATTCTTCCCTTTTTGTGTGTGTGTGTGTGTGTGTGTGTGCAGCCGTTCCAGGTGCGTCCAAAGACATGTCTGCCTGGTTCAACCTGTTTGCCGATCTGGACCCCCTCTCCAACCCAGATGCCATTGGACGCTCTGAAGACGAGCTGCTCAATGCCTAAAGCTCCGTTTGAATGTGTTTATGTGTGTGTGTGTGTGTGTGTGTTCAGCTGTGTATGATATCTCTTAAAGGAGCTGGATGTGAGCACGTTTCCATGTCAACAGCCAAGTAAAAGAACGCACATTAACACTACAACACGCACACACACGCACATGTGCCTGCATTTTCTGTGAGCAGGAGAGACGCGTTCACATCCACACATGCAAACACACACTCGCATTTGTGTTATACTGGATTTTATTCGACACTGGAAGGGAAAAACACTGTCAGTCAGTTGTTAAGCTCTCGGCTCAGCAGCTCTTCTCTACATGACTGTTAACACTCCACATGAAGCCACTGACTCATATGCACACAGCAAACCTCGTGTGGTCCGTGTTACCTCTCGCTGTCAGCCACCGCAGCTCCTGTCGAGCGGAGAGAAAGTTTGTGTTACAGGTTTATTCTGGACGGCGTTACTTTGTTTTTCGGCTTTGTTCATGTTTGCATTGTTCGGGTGTGTGTCACTGTGGTTTGTTTGCACATGACAAGGGAGCCAGGATGTTAAAAAAACATCTCTACCCACTGCTTAGCATCGTTTTATATGGTAGCACATGATTGTCTTACATGACTGAAGAGTGTATAGTGTGTGTGTGTGTGAGGGGACGCTGAGTCTGTCACTGAGCCTGTATTTGCACACAAAGACAACAGCAGCAGCTGAAGCTCATGCTGCATTCAGGGGCCTGTGACATGAAGCAGGATAAGAGGGTCTATTTGTGATACAGACTCCTGCACAAACTCTGAACCCATAGTTAAAGATAAAAAAATGTGACGCTTCTTAATCTCTGTGAGGAAATTCTCTGTTTTCTGGGATTCAGACTGATGCCTGAAGGCAACACTGAACTGTGATCCGTCCGGTCTCTGGAGAAGACGGACCGAACTGGAGTCAGATTACAGGCTGAAAACCCACACGGGCTCTTCATGTTCGTCCTCTCACCTTCAGCCCAGATTCTGCTTGCTGATTGGGTAAAAATAGGATGCGTTTGAAATCATCTTCAGTCCCGTCTGTCATGTAGATTTCACAATCACAAAGTCCAAGGCCAAGAAAAAAATGTGTGAAGGATGAAACATTTATTTTGTAGTCGTTCTCTCTCGAAGGGTGTTTTGAAGCCGAGCACGTGAAGTCAATTATTTTTGGGTTGGATGGGTTATTTAAGTCCTCTAAACCTGCAAGAAACTGCAACCAAGCTGCGTGGAAATATATTTATTTACCGGTTATATCATTATTTGCAAAAATCAGATGTTTTTGTTGAACAGATTAAGATAAAATAACACTATAAAAATGTGTCTTTTGAGGTCTGTCTTGTGTTTTTTGAGAATTTAAAGATGGATTTTGGAAATATATTATTGTTTAAAGGAAAAGAATTAACACTGGAGAATTGTTACCATATCTTGAAATGGATTTCTGACTTACTGATTTTATTTTCTGAAGGAAAAACCAAAAGACCAAGACATTTATGAATGTTTATGAATTATATAAAGTCCCATGAAGATGTATTTATGTTAAGGATACTGTACCTGAGTTGTGAAGGTGTGAATATGAAACTGACACCTCAGTTACGATGCTTGTGTGTCTGTGGAGCAAAAGGGGTCAGAGTGCATCATGGGAAAAGTTTATCATTTTAAGTGAGTTCCAGAAAAAAACCCATTTTATAGAATCTGCACATTAATATCATTTAATTTTCTGTTTTCTTGTTTTTTTAATGTGACACGTGGACTTTTTGTTTTGAGGAAAAAAAGCAGGAAGAACCTGCTTTGGGAAACTACTGTCACATCCTGTATGATACTGTTTACTCTTGATTTAAAAAAAACAAAAACAGAATGTATTTCTCAAGTCAATCACAAATGCTTTATTTAATTCAACTTTGCCTTTTTATTTCACTCGAGGGGTTTAACAGATGAAAACTTGGCAGTTCTGTTTCCAATAAACTGGACAAGCAAACAAAGAATCGTTGTGTCGAGTATTTCTTGTATCGAGTTTATTCCAAAATGCTGTTTATCCACTTTGAAAAGAAAGAAGTTATCTGAAATAAATTCTTATCATCTCATGTATGAATCTGCTCTTTTTTTAAACTACTATTTTTTTTTTTCGGTTGTAAACAGGCGTCTATAGAAACGACAATGAAGAACACGTCGCTGTAGGTGTGATTGTTTTTCAGCAAGTGGATATCTCATTTTGGAACAGAGCTCCTTAATTCATCAATTATTACATTTTTAGAAACGTTAACTCATGCCAAATCACTGGATAAATGACATCCACACTTCTCTCTACTTCTACTCTGCTACAGGTTTACATCCTCCAGGATCTCCATCGTGCGAGGCTACATAGATAGCAGCTGTTGGTTTGCTCTCATAATCGTAGTGTAGACTTGTTAGTGTGCGCTGAGAAGTTAGTATCTTTTTTTTTTTATTATTATTTATTTCGTATCCTATTCACTACAACCTGAGATGGACGATGTAATCTATTCTTGATTAAAATTCTCTGCAGACCCAGTGACACTCCTGATAAATAAATACATCATTATTCACAATAATGAGACATGTAGTAATTCACAGTACTCAGCGGAGAGAAAGCAGGAGGAGGAGGAGGTTATATGGTACAACTGTTCACTCATTCAGATACATATCTTCGTCAGCCGGTAATACAAACACAGTGTGCCTCTATATTTACATATCCAGTACATTCCTATCCCATCGTAGCAGGCACAGTCAAGTAGTAATGACATATACAGAGAGACGGGCTGGAGCATGGGGGGGCTGCAAACCTACAAACTACACACAAAGAAACAGACAAGCTGCTGTCAGATTTACTATCCATGTTTATGTTTCATTTCAGGTGATTTTATCTGAAAATATTTGAAATTATAAGATTTGAATAAGATCAGATTTGGCTTGACAGGGTAAAAAGAAACATGAGAATTAAAACTTTTTAATAAAAACCAAAATTAAAAATATTTCAAAGGTCCTGAAACTTGTTTTCTCATTTAGCTTCTAAGCTATAAGTGATTGTCTTCTACATTTAGAGCAGTCCTTCTAGTTATGATCTTAAAGTTTTCTGTATTTTTTGATTTTTTTTATCTTATCTTATCTTAGCTTATCTAAAGTGGGCGAGCTCACTTGGAAAAAAGTGATGTCACACCCCCCTATGCACCAATCAGAGGAGTCAAAGTGAGGTGACAATTTGTTGGTTTGCCCTGTCAATCAAACATGACCCACACATCATGGATGTTATTTTTAATATTTTAACTTTGATTATTGCCTATTTAGTCATTACCTGCAATAACTTATTTTGGCCACTTGAGGGCAGTGGAAACAAACTGCAAAACAACATTTATCAAGTATCCACCCACATATTCTCTCTAAAACAAAAAAAACTCAGCAAATTTGAATATCAGGAGCTGATGAGAGCTGTGACTAAACACAAATCTCTCAGAATAAACAATCTTTAAATTTTTGTTAATAAAAATATTGATCAGCGCAGCTTAAATGTTATAGAGAAATACTTAGCGTTGAAACCACGTGTCATGGTTCTTCAGGAGTTTGACTTTTGTTGATTTTTAACTCTGACCTCGGGAATCAGAGATAAAATAGTAGCTGCATCTAAACTCTTCCCACGCTCATGTTTCACTGTTTAGTTTTTGGGTTCAGCAACCCTCTCCACGCTCAAGGCCCTGCAAGCCAGGGGGGGGAGCCGATCCTGCAAGAGGGTGGCCCTACTGGACACATTTCACAACAACACTGCGCAAGACAGGAGGAAAAAAAATCAGCATTACAGTGAGAGTGAGGGAAAGGAAAGGAGAGAAAGAGCTGGAAAAAGGAGGAACAGAAGGGGGGGGGCGGCTGAGATGGGGGGTGGGTGGGTGGAGGTGGAGGTGGAGTAAGAAGGGACATTAAGAGCAAAGGCTGGCGCTTGGGAGGGGAGGGGCAAGCAGACACAGGTTGAACACGCTGCACACATCTTAGCCCTGGCCTGTGATTCCCGTAGATGCACACGGCACGGCAGGGGACCAGTTCACTGCTACCAGTTAGCGTGACGAAGGCATCAGCTTGTACCAGTTTACAGGCGGGTTTCCACTGCAAACGGCTGATCGAAGTACAAAACAGATGTCTGGTTTTAGTTCACATTTGGTCTAAATGACGGTTTCTGAGCGTGGGCTGTGCACCACTGCACTGCACTTGCGCACATATTTTCTGCTTGTCCCTTGCCTTTCTGCGTGTATCTCGGGCCGTCATAGTGCAAACATCATGCGTTTCATGCTGGAGAAACAAACATGATCAGAGCACTATCTGGTTTCGCGAAACTGAGCGGTCTAAAATATCAGGCACATTTTTAAACTTCTCCTTGTTACGACCGTTCAAGTTTTGCTACGATATATCTGGCAGCACCAAAATTAGCCTCCGTGGTTAAACTCTTGGCCGCCAAGGAAACCAGCGGCCTTTTTTTTTTTTTTTTTTTTTTTTTTGAAATGGAAGGCATATTTCATATCAAGAGAAATAACTACAGATAGAAAAAGAGATATGTCCGTGGAAAGGCGCCATGGTATAATACGATGAAATAAAAGAGTCTGTCCTTTCGCCCTTTTCCTCCCAAAAAAAAAAAACTGAAACATAACCAGCACTAAAGGTAGAAGAAAGCGATGAAATGCTAGCTGCAAACACCCGCACAGGGCTGCAGGACTCTCACGTCGTAGTCGTCTGAGGAGGAGAGGCAGTGGGAAGCGCTTTTTAACAAGATAAGGACATCAGAGAGAGCTTAGCTGGCATGCTGAAGGCATTTTTTTTTGGAGCAGAACGGTTGTTTCCTAGTTTCCAATGTTTTCTGATTTCGTGTTTGTGTGTTTGTTTGTGTGTGTGTGTGTGATTATGTGTAAGGGGTTAGGGGGGTTTTTTTTGAGGGGGGCTGTGGTGACCTTAAGCCCTCAGAGACCTTCAGAAGCTCTCAGGCTCCTCCAGGAGGCAGGGCTGGGTGGACAGAGGCACGAGGGACGGGGACAGGCTTCGGAGACCCACCCCGGGGCGAAAGTTGAGGTCCGGGGCGGGGAGTAAGGGCTTGAGGATGCTGACGAGGCAGAAGGCAGAGCCGCTGTTGGGGATGAAGTTGACCTTGTTGCGGTCGGGACACAGGAAGGGAGGGATCTCCTGCAGAGGTTTGGGCCTGGAAAAAACACACATGCAGGGACACATTTAGCCTCCATGTTTGCATTATTAATAGCACTATTATGGCAGAATGTAACCTTGGGGATTATTTTCAGCAGCAGATTAATCCACATTTGGTGCTCTATATGGGGCAGCAGGAGAGTGTTTGTGGGAGCGAGTCGCTTCATTTGATATGTTGACTTGAAAAACTAATAAAGAAATTCAGCCGACTTGTTATTTAACTTAGCAAGGATGGATTTTAAGGTTTTTCAAGTCGAACTCTGAACTTTTTTGACAGCTCAGTGTCAGTAAATGTTGCATTTATTAACATTTTGGAAACTTAGGTAAAACTTAGCACTGAAATGTTTTTTAAGCTGATATGGCTGACATGTTAGCAAACAGCTTGTTTACACATTAAGCAGATGTAGAGCAACATTAACATTCATTTGGAGTTTCTGATCCACAGATCCCATTCTCACTTTTTCAATGCAAAAACATGGGTTAAAGCATCTTTAAAGAAATTCAACACTTTTAAAGAAAATGTATTTATTTATTTTAAAGTTATTTAAGTTGCTGACATCTAAAATTCAGCATAAACACAAAGAACAAAAAGGAGACTTTCATTGTTTCCCACTCACATGGACTCCTCGAACACTTTGACCCTCTCGCAGCCCTCTGGAGGTTCTCTCTTGAACATGTAGCTGTTGTTGGGTCTGGGGGAGGCGGCGTACTTGGGCAGCGGGGAGTAGGGGCCCAGCTCTGAAGGGTCAAAGGTCAGCGTCAGCGACAGATCATGCTCAGAGAGACTTTGGGCACGTGTACAACATGTGGTGTGTGTCGGTCACCTTTGTCCTCGTAGGGGCTGCCTCCACCCATGTCGTTGAGGACGGTGAGGTAGGAGGGAGAGATGGAGTCGGGGCGGCTACTGCAGTTGCTATGGTTACCGCTCAGGCCGCCCCCTGAGGGAGTCTGTGTGTCGATGCTGCGGGTGCTGCTGCTGCGCTGTGGGGGCATGGGTGGGGGTGCACGGTGCCCATCTGGGGCATCCTGTGGCTGTCGCACAAAAACACACACACACAAAAACGAGGTCACGAGGACAACGAGGCACCAGGGACTTAAACCACGGCCAGAGGTGACGTGTGAGTCCTTAAGAAACCTTTGATTTTAATTAAAAAAGTGAAAAGCTGAGTGTTTTCAGAAGACAAAACATTTAACATTTGTGAACTTTGACCCCAGAACTCACCACGATGGTCTCGTCCTTTTCAGGGGTGTCTTGGATGGTGATGCGTTCGATCTCCTGGTTGAGCCCCTCCACGCTGTTGCGGAAACGAGGGGCCGATGACTTGGATATAGGGATGGGTATCAGAATAGTCTTGGGCATAGGTGACTGAAAGACACAAACACACACACACACACGGCTGCAGTTAATGTTGTTTCAGATGTTGCAGTGACTTTTTTAGCTGCAATTAGCAAGAAAAGTGCCACCACAGATAGAAAACATGTAAATGGATGCTTCATATTACTGGACTCATTGCTCAGCCCACACAAGAACAGCTACAGCAGCACTTTCTATACTAACATAAGTTTCCAAAATTAGTCTCCACTTGGAGACTAAAAATGATTATTAGCCCATTCATAAGTACAGAGAAAAATTAAGTATGAAAAGTACTTCATGTCTCTATTTTCTTATCACACAAAACAAATACCTTGTTTTCTTTTTCAATGAAGCTTAATACCTGCACTTTTTATGTTCGGCCTTGTCAACAGTTCCTTTTTTGCATGACAACTAAATCAAAATCTGACCTTGTGTTTAAGCTGTATGAGAAAAGCTCTAGATTTCAACTTGAGCCTTTGCTTTTTTGTCTGATTCTCAGGCAACTTCTGCAGTCACAAATAGTGTTTTTTTAGCCAGGATCTTTCAGCAGATTTATGGCCTCACATTTGACATTACTATAATCATATCTTTATAAAGTGTGACTCACACTTAATCAAAAACATGTGACTCATGTTTGTTTGTTCAGACGTTGCTGAGAGATTTTTGACTCAAATTGCACAATTCACATCACGCAGTAACTTTGCCTCACATTTGTCTCCCTCTAGACTAAAAGTTTGAAAACCTCTGTTAGTTTGAGGACTGAGAGAGGAGAAAAGAGATTAATTCAGGCAGTAAATTACTGCTATGCTGTACATGGACAGAAGTGGGACATGATATGTAAACTAAGACGACTTTGTCTTCATTTATATGTATTTATACATGGATTGAGCAGAGCAGGACAGCTCCAGCAGACTCCACAGGGAGCATTGGACTGGCCCAGCCGCTGTCTCTGACAGAGCAACATGACAGGAGTGGGCAGTAAGAGCATGTGTGTGTTTGGTTTGATGTTTGCAGGACCAGGAGAACCCACTTTTAATGACGTGTCATGGACCAGAGGTCGTTAAAAATGTGACGCCACACTTCAAATTAACAGGAAGCACAGACACTCCAGAGCCAAACAGAGACGTGTGGAAAAGTGGGACGTCCTAAAAACTCTCCAGATCAGGGAGCCAACCTAGTTCCTCTCACAGATGGAGCCACTTGGCAGACACACAAACACACACGCACCCACACACACACACACACACACACACACACACATACAAGCTCACTGTCTCTATTGATTACCTGCGACTGGATGATGGTGTGGCTGCCATTGAACGGGGACTTGCGGTCCTTATCCCTCCGATGGCGGCTGCTGCGTTTGCTGCGCTGAAGCTGCTGACGCAATTTGGCAATCTGAAGAGTTTCACAGACAGACAGACACTGTAATACAGACATATGGACGAAAACTGAAACCTGCTGCACAACACACAGTAACAGTGATGTTCACAATACAGAGGATGTATTTTTGCCGGTGGACAGGAAAGAAACTGACCTCCTTGAGCTGGTCGGTGCTCCCACAGGAGGCCGAGCGTTTGTGAGAGCCCCTCCTCCTCTCATCTGCCCAGGCCCTGGGGGTCTGACACACAGAAACACACCACACACACACACAGAAACACACCACACACTGGTTAGAGCCAAATGTCGAACATATAAACAAAAACAGCAGACTTGTTTAGAGTCCTGCAAAGGAATTTACTTAATAACATAAGTCCATTAAAAACATCCCAAAACTCAACTCTGATGTGTCATTAAATGTGCCATTATTTTGTGTTGCTGAGTTTAAATAAACAAATAAAAAGCTGCATGAATAATTAATGAAGTCTGATAGAAAAAGAAATAACAAATCAGTTTAGATTCTGTGAGCAACATTTTGGCTGATGCTGTTTATCATCTAGCTATTGCATCTCTAATATTTTATACAACTTAAGTGCAAATGTGCAAATCTTAAAAAGGAACTGATTAAAAAAATACTCAAATGCACTTGCATACACAAATTAGGTTTTAAGATTTTTTATAAACAAAACTGAATGACTAATACAGACATCTTAAACAGTGATGAACAGATGGATTTTACAGTTGTTTTTCTTGTGAAATCTTTCTTCCACCCTCTAAAAATCCTTCAAATGAAATAAACTGAGAAGGAAAACTGCTCATGACTCACATCCTCTCTACGTATAATCAATGACATGGGATCACAACAAGATGTTGCTTCATCTGAAGATGTCACAAGCCAAAAATATTGGGAAATTACAACTTAAAGAAGACAAAAAACAAAAGGCTAGAATTACAGTAATAATCAAGATAGGGCTATTTACTGGGGTTGTACCTCCAAACAAGTACTGTAAGCTGCAAAAAATAAACATAACACAGTCTAGATGCTGTTAAAAGTACAATATTATTGGTTTTACAACAGCAACACTATTCCTTTCATTAGCGGTGTGAAAAGAAACAGAAAAAACACCTGAGGCACTTCATGAAACATCTGTCTGACCACTCTGGTTACTTGATTGAGACGACCTGCTGTGAGGAAAATATCTTAGAGCTACTGTTTGACCCAAGTCTGCTTCAAAGTCAGCCTGTGAGTGATAGAGGCAACACAGCACAATGATGCAACCCATCTGCAACGTCTCTTAATCTCTTTGCATGGATAGCCTGCCTTATAAACACACATACATCTTGTGATGGTTCATAATGGCTTGTCTGAGGCCAGGACACCTACACATAAAAAGCCATATCATTCTAATATATTTGGATCTCCTTAACAGAAAAGACATTTCAGCAGTGATGAATTAATTTGAGCCATATTTCAGATTATTTCTGGACATTGTAGTATCTAAATTGTGGAAATATAAAAAACACAACCCTTTTATGGTTTAAAACTACATTTCCAAGAGAAAACAATTTGTTAGGATGCTTTGCTGTCATTCTCACAATCCACTATTACAATGTGGTGTGCCTCAGGGCTCCAATCTTGGACCACTGGTCTCCCTTTTTCATTGAAGAATGAAGTGTGGTCAACATAGTTTCTCTCGTAATGAAAACTCTGATCTGTCTGGTCTTTTTTAAGCATAATGTCTCCAAACATCTGTAGCCATGCTAGTAGCGTGGCTGTGCTAAAGGCAATGCAAGTCCTAAAACTATTAAAAGGATGAAATTTTGTACCAACATTTATGTTGGTCAGACGATGAATCCTGTTGACTTCAATGATCATCAGGTAAAGATTTTCAAGAGACCAATAAAACAAAGATGAACATGGTAAATATCAAACCTCCTAGACAAAAAATGCCATAAATTAAAATCAAATCCTTGCACATTATCAGCCTTTTCATAATTTCTGGAAGTTTTACTCTTGATGTTATTAAAGTTGCACAAATATGCAGAAGATACAGTTCAAAGCCAGGAACAGTCTAAATTCTCAGGGAGGTTTTCTCTCTCTGTAAATAAAATTTATTATTTTTGAGCCATTTGTCCAATTTAACCAATGCCCAAAAACAAAACTCAAACTTATGCACCACCCACCTAAACATCACCACACACAGACACAAACCCCTCCACACTGGGCTCACCTGCGTCGCTTTGTCCCTCATGTAGGGAACGTGTTGGTGCTGGCTGTCGTCCTGAGGCCAGGGACCTGTCAGGTGAGAGCCAGCGAGCGCGCCCTGTGAGGGCCACAGCTGGACGCGATGGCGGGAAACCGAGAGGAGAATGAGGAGCAGAGCGCTCAGAAGGAGAGGAAGGGGATGCTGGAGGACGTGGCGGAGAACCACAGAGAGGTGTGGGAGGTTAAGGCCACTGATGCAGTCTGAGGAGGAGAGAGAGGAGTCTAGATGTGTTAAGTCAGCCCGGAGATGTAAACAAGTTATTGGTCAACACATGGTAAACACATCAACAAATCAACAGACACACAGCTGGCCTGCAGGATAAGCTCACGGCTGTCTTACTATGTCTGTCTAGGTTTGTGTGAGTGTGGGTGTGTGTGTACATTTGTGTCTATGAGCATGTGTGTTCCAAGATTGATGTTAATCCGTCCCGTGCTGGGCAGAGCGGATATACCCCCCTCTAAGTCTCACACAGCCCCCTGGTTAATGGCATTAAAACAGCTTAAAGCAGACGGGGGGGTGGAGTGAGGGCAGGTGCTGGCTTCTGCCCGACTGACCCTGATTCAGAGCTGCAGCAGCGTGTTTTGCATGGGTGCACGGGGTCCACTGACACCCATGGGCCCACTATCAACATTCAAGGGTTAAATTTGGATTTTAAATTCCAGATCTGAGTTTTGCATCAAAAAACAAACACAAAAACATTTACAAGGATTTACTTTGGGGCCGACATACCAAAAGAAGGTGTCATTTACAAGAATCTATGTTAGAGAATATAAGTGTAAATACTCTCATTACAGCGTTCCATAATTATCCCTAATGTGACTCCACAAGCAATGTAATTTACAATAGGGTTTCCTTATTTTCAGCATTTAATAATAAACCTGTGTTAAAAGTGATGCTCATGCACTAAAAGGTTAGCTATGACACTGTGATCAAACAAAAATCAACAGTTTTTATATTTATATTAATGGTCTTAAATAGTGTTTTTGCTTTTGATGATCAGTTTTAACAGCAACAATGCAGCAGCAATGAAGGAACTCAGGCACGAACAAACACACAAAAGAATCCATTTCAATTGATGCAAAGTTCTGTGTAGGATAAAGAATGCGTTTATTACTTTTTGTTTGAGCTTCCTTGCTTGTGTTTTCCTTTGAAGGCTTTTAGTGGAGATGGGTGGAGCTATCAGGTTTGATGTCTTGCACCTGTGCAGGCTGGGCTCAGGTTATTGAGACTGCAATTTCCTCTCTCTCTCCCTCTACAAGTATCTACTTGCTTGGTTTGGTTTGTTAATTCTTTTTCTGCATCCACCACATCATACATACATCCACCACTGCATCCACCACTGACTGAAATACTATAGATTAATTTATTATGTTGATTTTTACTGAGATATAAATAAAAATTTGGCTTAAATTCATTTAAAACTTGTGTGCTTCCCCTCTTTGTCTCTCTCACTGAGCCTGGTTGTGATGATAAGCCACCAAATACTAACAACACACTATACATGCAGCATGTAATCGCACATACAAACACACAGCATCGTCTGGCGCTGCTGGTCCTGGAGCTAAATTTGGCAGGGGCCTTGACCAGAGCACAGCGCTGTTGCTAGGGAACGCCACTGACTGATCTTCACACAGTCGCGCTTGTGTGAGTGTGTGTACATGTGTGTGTGTTGTATATAAACAGGGGTTTGGGAATCAGCAGTCTACTGGTAAAATGTTCAGACTTTTTATTTTGTCTGCTTTTTTTTTGTCTCAGTCTACACAAAGCTGCAGCCCACTACAGCATACTGCAGGCTAACAGCAATAGCAGCACTGGTAGTAGTTGTAGTAGTTGTAGTAGTTGTAGTAGCAGCAGTAGTGGCTTGGCCTGCTGTTATATTAATGTCTTAAGTGTCAATCCAAACACACATTCACAATACTGATCCTCAACCTATTCAGAGGCGTAACTTGGCTGTATTTTAGTGCGGGATAAACATTCCAGGTTTTTTAAAGAAGCTACACTGAGGTCACCTTAAACCAGATCAACCCATCACACAAGACTGATTTTATTGATCAACTAGGAGCCAAAGTGGGACAGTCAGTTTGCCCATAAAGTCCTGAAAACAGGATGTAAATACACCGTTGCCCCCATTAACCATTTAAAGGGATTAAATATCAGAAAATGATTTTAAAAAAAGCCACTATTAAATTTACCCAAAGCTCACATTGCATTCATATTGTTAATTCAGTCAACAAAAGGTCCCGAACACAAGGAAAATCAATTTACCATTATAATATTAACAACATCATAATGGACTGAAACAATGGATTGTTTTTTATTTTGCAATGTTTGCTTTAAAATAAGACTTTAATATTTATCAAAGCAGCTGTTGTTACTATTTTGTAAAGTGACTGATCAAGTCATCGTTTGAGGTGCAGTTTACTCAGCTGCCTTTGCACAGTATGTTCCAGCTGCAATGTCTGTGCATTTTAAATGTAATGAAAATAATGCATACATTTATCGTGCAAAACATAGTTTTTGTCACACTATGGCTGCAGCAGAGGTCATGCTTATTAAACACACATCTACATATTGATATAAATATCATATCCATAAGAATGATTGCTGTTCTCGTTTGCATGATGAGTTCACCATGCAATCGCATATGCACTTTAATATGGGCCTATTTTGTTTACTCGGAGACAAGCATTGCCATCCCCCCTCCCCCCACCCCCACACATATCATAACCATCAACAAAACATACTTAATACTAATATAAACCTAAATCCACCTGCATATTATTGAAGATCATCATCCAGGCTCGTGATGTTGAGAAAAAAATATGTGTGAGGGGGAGGAAAAAAAAAAACGCTCACCTGCAGAAATGAGATCTTGGTGCGCTGCATGCAAGGGGGCACGGAGGTCCTCAGCACCCCAGCCCCTGTTGATATTTGCCGCTACTCGAAGATGCTAAAGAGGAAGTGGGAACAGGCGGGGCAGCAGGACGAGAGCGCAGGCTACATGTGAGGAAAGCCCTCTTAGATATAAACAAGCAGACATAGAAAAGATACCAAAGCGTCTTCGTGGGTACCGTAGTGATACAGTGGGTGTCAAAATGGGCGTTCCTCTATTCGCACCCTGCCTTCTCGTCGTCGTGGATGGATGTTTTTCTCTCCCGGCTGATGCGGCACGACGGCTGAAGCAGATACCCAAACGCTTTTCCGTCGAAGAAAAAATGAGTATAAAAAGAGAAAAACGCGCTGTGCATCTAGGGGAGTCCTTGAGGTGTCGGAAAACGACGGAAAAAATAACAGAAGGACAGAAAATACAGAAGGGATAGAAAGAGGAAGGCGGTGATGCTGGGCTAGCCTCGGTTGACACGAAGGGAGAGGGACCAGTGTGAAGTGCGCCGGAATATACAATACAGTTTCCGGTTGTCTTTTCAAAGTAAAATATTAACTCTGTCTGCGACATTGTTTTGATTTATTTTAATTTCAGTCTATGGCTGCGAGAGGCCGTAGATCTTTAAGGGCTTCAAAAATTCTTGATTTAGTATAGGTTACCTTACAATTGAATTAAAAATTTCCTTGGGAGAATGCACCACTAGAGCACAATTTCAGTGCAATTATGAGGGCCGCATGAATTGAGCAGAACTATTTAATATTAAAACCTTATCTTGACAAGGGACCCTATATTAAAATCTAGTTGCAAAACCTTCAGTATTTCAGTGTTGTGATAGGGTGTAATAGTATTAAATTTATGTTTAATCATATAATCACGAGAGAAAACTGGAGCTATGTATTGTTGATTAACTAACAATGAAAGAAAACGGTCGGCTAGGTGCTGTCGAAGCACTTCATGAATATTTAAATTAATGTTATGGAGACAAGGGCCCCCCTAAAAGTTGATCCTGTGTTAATGATCACAACTGGGGTCATGTTTTGCTAAATTTTGTAAGTAAATGCCATTATCAAGGAATGTAAAAACTAACTCAAAAACAATGTGTAAGGGGTCAGTGATAAATACAAAAATCAATATTTTCATAGCAAACATTCGTTGACATGTGGGTCTCAACTAAATTAGAGTGAAATATTATAAAAGAATTATGAAAGAAAACATTATTTATGTGAATCGCTCCAACAGTAACATTTATGTTGAATTGAAGTCGGTCGATTTCCGGTGTTGTCATGGTTACTTCTCGCTGACTTGACGCCGCCGAACGAGAGCGGTGACGTAGCGTACCAACGCTGCGCTGCTCGTGCTGATGCTGCAGTTGCTAGGGCGCGTGGAGCAGACGGCAGAGAGAGGGACGTGAAGTAAACAAGTGGAGGAGCGGAACCGTCTCCCTCCTGTGTCGAATTCAGCAATTTACGGTGTTTAAAGGAGACCTACGAGGGCTTGTTATATTTGACAGGGTTTCAAAAATCTATTTTTTAATCTCTTAGAGAATTATTTAATTCCATTTTGACAGGTGGACCTGAAGTGTTTCATCATACAGCTGTGGTCGTATGTGATGTAGGCTAAAACAAACATGGCTCCCAAAATGGTACCCCAAAAGGTTTAGACTAGCCTGTCCATGGTAATAATAAAATATTAACCCTTTCAACTAACTTTCAAAAGCCTAAAAAATAATTAAACATGATTCAGTTATAATAATAATATAATAATTATAATTATGATTTTACAATTAGTGCCAAGAGCCACATTTTGTTCCCTTTTGAGAGAAGCAGGCCTGCTTTTCTCCCTTAATTTACAGCCTTTACTAAGAGGCTAATAACTAGCATTTACATTCAGCATCCAGATGTGAGAGTCCAACTATTTCAGTGAAACATTGGACTGGATTTCAGCTAATTACTAATATTTTATCCTTTTAAAGACTCCCAGAACATAAGGCCTAAAACCCAAACGAGACATGCTCTTACCAACAATTATTTCATACATTTATTGAGAATTTTTTCTTTCATATTGACTTGAAAATGTTTACAGAAACTGTACCGAGCAGACGCATAGCAATGGAATCAAAGGCCATGTCCATTGAATGCAAAACAGAATTCCATAAAAATGATGCAAATATCAATGCAATACACATACATATGTTTTTTTTTCATACAAATTACAGATTACAAAAACATAAATGAGATCTTTTCATATGCCCTGAAGCAGCGCTGAAAATACAGAAGGAGTACAATGACATTTCAGCAAGCCTGTACAGCGCTAGGCCCCAGCATTTCTAATGCTTGCCGATGTAAAGAAACACAACACGTGCACTCACGCCCACACACGCGCTCACACACACACTGATCAGTCATTTGAACATCAAGGGATGAGACAACAAGAAGCAGAAATAATATCCAGCGTGCTTCAGAGGGGGGTTTGGTGTTTTTTTTTCCTTTTTTTAGACTAGTTTTTGATTTCCGACACAGTTCACAGAGCAGAATCTTGTCTTTTTTTTTTTTTAGTGTTTCTGGTCTTCCAGTCACATACAGACAGTTAAACACACAGTCCACAGTGAGGTCAGGTGATGGTGGTACAGTGCTTGCGTCGGCCACTGTAACAGATCCCTCCATAGATTTGATTCTGGTGATTGTAGTGTCAGAAGACCCCAGAGCTGGGCCATTCATGGTGTAATTGTGCAAGCAGAGGAGTTCCATTAAAACCCACTTTTCCAGTCAGCTTGGATTGATTGTTAGTGTTTGTTCCCCCCCAATAACATAGTCCAGAGAAGAAGGAAAGAGAGAAGGATTGTCATCCATTTTCTCCTCTTAAGTTGGGGGGTGATAGTGTACGGTGGATTGTTACAAAACGATTGTGACTATTCATAAGTGCAACAGAGAGTAACATATCAAAATAATGACCAGATAAAACAATGACCAAAGTAATGGAAGCGATAAAAACATCAAAAGCATCTAAAAGCTACATCCTATTGCACAATTAGAAATTATGATACAAAACAGATACATAGTCAAAAAGGACAGAAATTGGTATTGCATACAAATCAAGGAAATTAAAAAAAAAAAGTAGTTTGTTCCGTCTTTTAAGACAGTTAATTCTTTACAGAGCCGACTCTCGAACATAGCTTGAGTACGAGAAAGAGAAACGCTCCAAATGTTGATTGTTTTTCATCGCCTTTTTAAGTTTAGAGACCACTTCTTGTCGTGGTCGCAACAGACAGGACTTCTAAACACTGATTTCAATCGGTTCAAAGTGCACATAGAAAATAAAAAAAAAAAAAAGAGAGAGAGAAATCCATTTGAAACGTTGCTACGGATGAAACATGAGAAACAAACCGACAAAAGGGGAGATTAATAAAAATGCGGAAAACAGAAGCGGATGAGAATGCTGCATAGCTGGATTCCATTTAAAGCAATGCCATCATCAGAAAGACACACAGGAGCGAGACAGACCTAATAACTGTACACGATCAGACTCGACTGTTTGTTCACGACACACTCCATAGCTTCCTCTTGCTGATTCAGAGCAGAGAGCTCGACAGACAGAAACCAAACGCTCTCTGGTTATATGTTTTTTGTTTGTTTGTTTGTTTTTTTTAAAAGTCTTGTCAGAAGGTCAGAGTTCACACATGCGTGTCGCTTGGCTCGCTTGCCAAGCTGCCCCCCCGCAGGTAGATAGCTGAACTGGACTTGGGCCGGTTCTGGCCGTGGCCTTGGCCGCGGGAGGAGCCGTTGTTGTTGACCTCCGGCCCCCTGGTGTCGGTGGAGATGACCCATGTGGTGGGCCGCCACTTCTTTAGGGAGTAGGGAGTCTTGACACGCTTCTTGATCTTTTCTCCCGTCCCCCCCAAGGCTCCGTCTGGCTGCACCAAGCCCTCCCCTAAAAAACAGGAAGGAGTATCGATCAGCATGTGACAGGTTTTTACATGATATCACACAAATTCATCCCAAGTCTCCTGTAGGTGGTGATGCGAGACTGAATGTCTGAAAAAAGGTCACCGTAGCATTGCTTGTACTTTAAAGGGCACCGTGGAAATTAATTATCACACTTTCATGACCTCAGGGACTAAAACGACAGATTAAAAAAAAAAAGTCGTGTGTAGTTTGTTCAGACTTAATCTAAAACACCATCCTGCTGCCTG
>JAQMCX010000041.1:4131831-4207219 GCA_029814765.1 Acanthurus leucopareius | reverse complement strand
GTGTGTGTGTGTGTGTGTGTGTGTGTGTGTGTGTGTGTGTGTGTGTGTGTGTGTGTGTGTGTGTGTGTGTGTCCGTGCGCCCTCCAGCTCACCTCCTTTGAAGAGCTCAGTGTGCAGGTACGCCAGGCCGCGGGTGACAGAGTGAGCGAGCCGGCAGCTGCTGACCCAGTCGTTGGTCTGGACGCTCAGGTAGCGACTCAAAGAGCCCTGAGGTGCAGCGTGAGGAGAGGGGAGGGGGGAGAGGGGAGGGAAGAGGGTGCAGAGATTCAGGGACAATGGAGGGATAAAAACAGATGGGGGAGGAATTTTAAAAAAAGGGCGATAAGATGAAGAAACATGGGGGAGAGGAGGAGAGAGAATATAGATAAAAATCAGTCACCAGCATCACTTTAAGATTTGACAAAATATGAAGGGACGGAGGATTTTTTTTAGCAAGCTAGCTTGTGTACATGCAAAACCGTTCAGTAACTTCCCTCCGCAAAACAGAGATCACAGTCTAAAAGGCTGCGTCATGAGCAAAATAGTGCGTTTCCCGAAGCCAGCGAGGTCTTATCGATGCTTCCTCTCAGCCCCGCTCACAGTGTGCTGAGTCCGGCTCACCTGCTTCACAAACCCCTGATACCTCTGAGGCTTAACCAGCCCGGGTGAAGAAAGAGCCAGCCTGTGAGCCTTGAGTCATTCCCAGCGCAACCAGTGATCGATTAGGTAAGATATCTCAGTTTCTTTATTTTGCAATCAAAGCCTTTGGTGCGCAGTGGGTGAAAAGCCGTCGGCCGGCCTTCACTTGTTCAATAAACTCCTGTGCATGAGTTAACACGGCTGCCTCAAGCTTATTAGCATTTGCAGCTCTGGTAAATGCCATGCTGGTGTTTCTGTATATGAAGCACTTTGTTTACAACTAAAATCACCTCTCTTTCATGCATTATAGATGCCTTTAGCCTAAAGTGGAGATGGTGAGCAGACTGCAGAGAAC
This sequence comes from Acanthurus leucopareius, assembly GCA_029814765.1. Lineage (NCBI taxonomy): Eukaryota > Metazoa > Chordata > Actinopteri > Acanthuriformes > Acanthuridae > Acanthurus > Acanthurus leucopareius. Next base: position 4,206,246 of record JAQMCX010000041.1, on the reverse strand, counting down.
TGGTAAGCTCACTTACTTCTCCTCCAAACCCTCAGATTTTATTGAGTTGTCTTCAGACACGCTTTTTTCTCAGATATACAGCTGTAGCCACAAACATCTAAAAACATACTTTGTAATATCTTTGGAGTTCCCTTTTAAAAATTTAAAATGCGTTTTTACTCAACACAATATTTCTGTCTTTGTTACTGTGTTTACTGGCAGTGGAAGTGAGTTAAAATTAACTTTAAATATTAAATTGAACTATTTCTTCACCGGCAGTGAAATCTCAAAAAGGTCAACACCAACAGCTTGCAAAAAGATTATTCTGTTTATAGTTTGTAGCTTTAAAAAAAAAGGCTGTGTTTGTTTTTGGCCCTCCCTGTGGACAGGGCACAGTTTCACAATAACTCAGACTTACAAAATATTATTTTACAACCATCCAATAAAAGTCTTGCAGTTCCTTTGAGTTATGAGGTTTCTCCAGGAGAAAGGCAGTGTGCAATGCTGGTTTGATAATTCAGTGTAAAGGTGATGATGCCTTATGACGACTATCAACAACTCCATGAAACTGTTTGTTCAGGAAATTACACTGGATATTATTCTTTTTTTTTCTTTTTCCTTATTTATCTCCGTCAGTCTGAATAATCCATTATGGGCCTGGCCATGATGCACAAACACACACAAAAACGCACACGCATACACTTAATCTTCTCTGTAAAAATCAATCACAAGGCAATTTGCGCATCTGCTACTCAAGAAAATTGCATTAGATCTGTTCGTTTTATGTAAAGCATATTATCGTTACTTCAGTGCATTGTGTGTCCCAGTCGCTTGTCCTGGCTTGCACCACGTTTCCATGACATCGTGTATTAGAGCAATGGTTACAACACACAATGGGCTCCTTTCATAGGCTGGCTGGGGGTCAGCTGACTTGTAATTATGAGTCTAAAGGCTTGGACAGCAAACACTTTCAAGTTATGTCCACATTAATGCTGAAGAGTTCCTGCGGTCTGCCCTCAGCAGTCGGTGTTTTGAGTTTTCTTCTGTGACACCGGCTGCATGGAGACGAGGAAAATATGAGATGGGTGAAGAGATTATACTTTTAATTTACAGTGACTCTACATCTAACTCTCTCCATCCCTCAGAATCTAAACTGAACGAATAAAAAGGGAAACAAATCCTCCACAGCCCCTGACAGCCCACCCACCCTGCTGAGCGGACACAGATTCAAAAAATCACATTACATCCAAATTCATCTTTTCATGTTGTTTGGGGTTAGTTTATTTTTGATTGTTACTTTTTCCAGTATAGCAGTCTGTAATTTGATCTCATTCATACATGATTCACTGTTTACTGTTAAGTCCCTCTCAGTCGTATCAGAGCTGGATTATATTACTGCTAATGCCAGCCCAACATTTTCTACTGCTGCTTGCGTTACATTGAAAAGCACTCAAACGGCTTGAATGGTGAGACGATCACAGGAAATGTGTGTATTTCACAAAAAAAAAGGTTAGTGCTGACTGTTATTTTTTTACAATGAGTGGTCATTTCTGTCTGCAAATCAGATTTAAATATTGAAGAGGGGAAGGGAACAGGATGGAGCAGCTTCAGCGTGAAGATGAAGAGCTCCACCTCCGAATTCTCGGCACACTAACTGAGTCCTTCTTTGTGTCCTACTGTTTTGTGAGGAAATGCTGTGGGGGTGCAGATTGAGGTTACTCATTGCATGATGGGAAAAGGCAGATTTTATTGACCGTTTCTGTCATAAAAACAACATGTGTTTGTCTGGCTGCACGTTTCTGATAAAGTGGCTGTTCAGCAAGTTGCCCCCCCGCCTTTCCAGTTCTGAGACCTGTAGTATTTAACGCTTATTCTTGTTGCCACGGTAACCACAGGTGCAACCAAAAACAAAGACTAATGTGCCCAAGCGGAGGGCAGCTCTTCCTCAGACGTCAGGTCTGTAAATTAAACACACACACTCACACTCACACACACACACAGCTCCATCCAACACTCACATGTGGGTAGTAGTCCATGACCAGCAGGTACTCAGTTCGTCCCTCTGGTCCCGTCCGCTCGTCGGCCGCCACGAAGCGGGCGATGTTGTCATGCTCCAGCAGCGGCAGCCGGTAGATGGAGCATTCATTGAGGAAGTTCTGGCGGTTGGCTGCGGTGAACACTTTCACAGCCACGGGCCGCTCGTCCAGAGAGCCACAGTAGACGGCGCCGTATCTGCCCCGCCCAATCAGCTGAAAGAGGTAAAGAGGTGGGAAGAGGAGAAAATTATTTAAAGACTCTCTTTTTTAAATAATTCTTGACCTTAAGCTCTCTCTTGCCTGAAAAGAAACAATGTGAGTAAAATTGTAAAATTGTCTGTGCTGCTTTGAAATGTTTTATGAATACTGACAAGCAAAGACACAAAAAGATACCTTGACAAGTACAAAAAACTCAAAGTAAAAGAAATACAGCAGATTGGTACAAACACAAAAAGACAGGCAGAGGAGAGGCAGGAAAATAAACTAAATTACTGGCAAACAGCAGGGTTAAATGGTTAAAAAGGCCCAGAGTTAGTTCCAAATCACTCAATTAGTTTCCCAAATTAGCAGGAGAACAGCATGTCATTAAGGCCCAAATATTCTGCTTCCAAAAGTCATCTGCATGGGAGTAAAAAAATGACTGGAGTGCATTTATTTCTGTGCAGTTTACACCTCCATGTCTGCTAAAAAACATTTATCTTGGGCTTAAAATTACACTGTCAAAGCAGTGGACTATGTTTTGTCTGAGAGCAGGGCTCCCGTGCTCGCTCTCCCCCCTGTAATGAGGCCGATGTGAAAGAGCATGTGCCTGCTTTTGATAAGGCACAAGGACAGCGCTCTGAATTCAACTTCTCTCTGAAACGGTAATAAAAGCGAGCTATCCCACACACTGTCTGCTCTTAAATGCCCTAAATGGATGTAAGAAGAAAAGAAGGCAAAAACACCACTGCATTGCTGTAGTTAATCATTACGTTTTGTACTGACTGACCTGCTGCGTTTGAGTCTTGTCAGAAAAAAAATTAACTCTTTTTTTTTCTACATAAATGACAGCACACCACTCTGTTTGCATTTTTAGGCTATCATGTATAGTTAATATCCCTGCTGGCGATTTTTTACAAGCATACAGGAGCTTTTGATTTCAATCCACTCGACTTTCAACTTTCACTGGTTTAATCTTTTTCATGATAACCTCTGTGGCAGAGCAGCAGATAGCACATGTTTAATAAAATAGCTGCTCTGATTTAGTGTAGAAAATAACATTAAATACACCAATACCAACACATCTCTTTAAAAAAATGGGAATGTAGAGCTTATTTTTAAATTACACAATTAAAAAACAAAAATTTTTCCCAACCTGGGTCTCCTACTGGGTTACTCTTAGTGAGTCCAGTTTGTACACGTCAATTTGAAGCATGTTATATTGTGCAATGGAGGTGTGGTGAAAGGTATTACTACAATGTAAACAGAAAAAAAGCCTCCATCATCCATCTGCACTTCTGTAATGTTTTGAAAATGCAGCGTAAGGGTTTTCTTCCTTGCCAACCCTGAAGTTTATTACAAAAAATGGTGCAAAGAAGGTGGCTGATGACAAACTTGGGTGTCCACAGAGGAGACTGATCCAAGCTGTGGAGCTAAAGCAATTATGTGGCTCTGCAAAATCAGCTGCAGGAAAAGAGAAGCTGGCTGGCCCAGTCAGCTCTGCATACAGTTATCAAAATAATAACCCCCCCCACAAGGCAATCAAAGCCTTTAAGGACATTTTTGTGAAAGATTTTAAACAGAAAAAAGACTTAATTAATGTTTTTTATAACTGATGATTACTGATAGTTGGCTAACCAAACAGCTAGTTGCGTTAGCCGCCTGGTTGCCCTTGAGTGGATGCATATGCGGTTAGCTCCAACAGCTAATCCAAGAGGTTAATTCTGTGATACTTTCATGCAGATGCAGACAAGCTTTTTGAATATTTAATGTAAAATGAAGTTTTAGGAAGCTCCTGCTGTGTGACCTGATATTCACTGTTTCGCTGGAACAAAAGTTCTCAGATCCCAGCAGAGGAGGTGAGTGTGGAGTTATTATTACTCAAAATTCAAAGGAGTTTTCATTTCTGCCTGCATCTGATGAATCGGCTTATGAACATCATTGAAAATGTGTCTTTCAGTCGGAGAAATCATTACATTATGAGCCTATATATGACAAATTTCCCGGAAAAGTTTAATTTTCCTTCCATCATGTCGTCTGCTGTGGCTGGATTGGTTTCTATGCCTTCACCCTGCTTATATTGTCATTGTGGCTGAATATCATCCAGACCCCATTGACTTCCTATCACAATATGAACCTTCCTTCTTCCATATCAGGTTTTCAGTATCCTGTGTCAGTGTAAGCAAAATCCTATTTTTGTGCGCCCTGACCGTCACTTAATGCGCGCTGCCATGATCGGATGATAAAGGTCACATTGAAACGACAAATGTAACTGTAAACCTTGATGTATTTTGGGTGTATTTTTGCCTCTATGCCTTTGGTTTCTCCTTTCTCTTTCTAACTCTTTTTTGTACATACACACACAAACACACATGCTTTCCCAGTGTGTGGAGATGCTGAAGCCAGTGAGAGCAATACATGTCCAAACCAATGATACAAGCTTTTATCCTCTAATAGCAGGCGAACAGAAATCCACTGGATTTGGGGTAAAAGGATGTCATGAGCCCTGCTGTTGGGGGGGGGATGATTTACTTTTTTTTGACATGACCAATAATACATCGCCACCGTTATCATTTAGAGTTAAAACTGAATGCTTGTGTCGCAGTAGTATTTCTAAATCTTGATTAGTCAAATTGCTGTGATAAATCGCTGCTCTGCTGGCCTCCTATTGGCTCGTTTGGTTGGTGAGAGCAGCGTTACAGTGTTGTGCTGGCGCTCGCACGGTTGCACTAAATACCCAGGCTCTTTCCCGAGCCAATAACAAAATGATTTGACTGATGAACAGATGACTGTAAGGACAAAAATAAAGATATTACAATCTACAACCGGAGGTGGACACACACAGACTGTGATGGAGAGGGGGTTGGAGAGAGCAGCGTGGTCACTGACCTCCAGCAGTTTGAGATTGTCCAGGTCCAGCGAGCTCTCCGATCCAGCAGCTTCCATCATGTTCAGATTGTGAAGCCCTTGTTTCCCATCTCCTGTTCACATACAGACACACACACACACAAGAGCTTAAAAAATCAGAAAGGAACAAAACATGCAGATGCATTTGCACAAGAGATCAGCTCTGATTCCATTTATTAAATTAATTGAAATTCTACCAAAAACATTTAAATGGCCTTGAATAATGAATGTTCTCGGCTCTTCCTCACAGCGTGGCGCCATGGTAACTCACCGTGCATCATGCGGTAACCAAAGAAGGCTGCTACGGAAAGCACGGCCAGCACGGAGACTGTTGCCAGGGTGATAATTACAGTCTCTTCGTAGCTCAGTGTGCGCGGGTCTATAGGAGGAGGGGGGGGCACATCAAAAACAAAAGTACAAATCAAACTGTGACCTTTATGTGGGAAGAGCAAATGGCTGATTCCATGCACTGGCCTTTGATTTGTTAGCAGGAAGTCAGCTCGTACCCATACATGAAGATACCAGTCTATAGGTACACCTTTACAATCTGATGCAACAGTTCTGCAACCCTCTTTCTTTAGTTTTGCTTTAAACATTCATATAGATAGCTAACTTTCAGACAGAGGCACTGATGGCAAATGAAGATAACAAAAATAACTGAAAGTTAATCAATCAGGAAGTTGCAACCCACATTGATGACTTGCTAATGAGGACGCATGCTGTAAGTTCAGCAGCACATTGTCTTTCTATGTCATGGTTCACACTTTACTGCAGTGGGCTATATTTTAGCTCATACACACTACACAAACAACAGAAATGATTTGCTCAAATTTTGTTTTTGTGTGTGTGTGTGTGTGTGTGTGTGTGTGTGTGTGTGTGTAAGTTACAGGGAACACATCTGATCTGCCACACTCAGTGTTTTCCAAATTAATAAACAGCAGGTTCCTCAGCTTGTACATCGTTCTATCAAAAGCACTGCCTTCTGTCTGTGATGATGATTTTTGGCATATTTAGCACTGCACACAACTAGGAGCAGTCATCAGCTTTAGCCTGCACTTTCCCGCCAACAAGGAAAACACGACCAACATGGATGCAGACAATTTGATATTTAAATTATTCAAAAAAATAAATAATTTTACGAATTTCTGATCAGAAGAGAAATGCACTCATTTGTTGGATTTCATGGACACAAAAACAAGATGTGTTTTGTTGAGTAACACTGAATGCAAACATAACGTCACTTATAAAACACTTAAAGTTCTCACAGTGAGCCACACCATGAGTCTGTTATGCTGTTACTATGTGATTCTTTGCTTGTTTTTAAACCTGCTAGAATTATCCTCAAACTTTTTTAGATTTTATTCTTCTATTCTGTATTGTGCAAATAAAGTGTGTGCAACAGTGTTGGATAATATTAAAAGGTGTTTAACACCTTAACAGTGATGCTGCTCAGGCAGAAACTACAGCACGCACTTCAGTCAAAACAGGTTTGCATCAAGTAATTACCAGATTTTGAACTGTTGAACTGTCAAGTGGAAAAAATGTGCATGTTTTGTTTTTTATCCTCCAAACAGGAGGTCAAAAACATAACACACACCACCCCCAAAAACTCATCAATCAGGCTTTTAAACAAACATTTAAATGTATTGGCTATGCAAGTTTGTGACCATCAGGCATGCTGTGAAGCACATGAAGGAAAAGAAGAAAAGAAAAAAATCAATTAAGGCAAACAACCATGAAGCACCGTCAACAGACTGTAAAACAGTGCAGGAGGAGAGAAAACAGAATATGTGTGGGTTGTAAATGAAGAGAGTGAGAGAGAGAGAGAAAAAATATGCACAAAACAGAGAGAACACCTGAGGGCTGGTGAGACGACAGGTAGCTGAGGTGGCTGCAGCTTCAGCCACCAGGTATTTGTGATTAATGTCACTGCATCAGTTAACAGTCATAAGTTACCTCTGGAGACAAACATACGCACATAGCAACACTTGCAGCTGTTGTTATATACCACCACTCTATAAAAGTCAACAGCAGCTGCCCGAACAGACACACTTAGAAACACACACTCCTTCATCCGTTACATCAGTCGCACCGGTGCAGCCGTGAGATACCACCTTTATCAATAATTGATGTTGTTCGAGAGCCTGAGGGCAGCTTTGACTGACATGTGAGCATGAGCACGCACGCTCTGGCACACACAAACACAAACACATGGGGGTTGACACATCTTCCCCGCAAACGTCAAGGTCAGCGAGTTCATAACCAACGAGAGGGCTGCACAGGAAGCAAACGGACAAACACAGACGCGCACACACGCTGACACACCCAAACACAACCAAAACACTGTTTAAAAATCCTGGATGAGTAATGATAGTACCTACTTTTATATCACCACAATCTTGGGTGTTTGTGTTATCACCAAGCCCCAAAGGAGGTAAGTAACTCAGTATATTTACTTGAGTACTTTTATTTCTTTTGTGTTTTTTTTATTTTATGCAAATTCTATTATTAGTTATCTTTTTATCTATGTGTTCATCTAACAGCTATAATTACCTGATTACCTAATTACACTAATAAGATTTTGTGTTTACAATTTTTTAAATAATTTATAAAACAACTGCAATTTATTAATATTTTTATTGTTCATTAATCTGATTAATTTACTGAAAAGTAGAGAACTGATTGTTTTGGCATTTTCGATGTTGGAAAACAGTGAAGATTTCCGTTGCGAGTTCAGTTTTAGTGTTCAACTGGAAACCCTCAAGTTAGTTTAAAAAGTACTTTAATTGCAGGATTTCTACTTGAAAGTGAGTATTTCTTCACAGTGGTTTTACTACTTCTACGTCAGCCTTGCCTTCGGTGTCGTCATTCATGGCTCTTGGCTTGAGATCACTCGATCACTCAGACAGTCGACTGACTCAAACTGTTTCCTCCTCCTAATAATACTGGCACAGATCTGCCCAGACATGTCAGGAATTAACAATTCAGCAATTAACAAGTCGGCAAAGACAGACACAGGATCTTAAGTTAGCATACGACCTAAACTTAAACCTCACAGATTAATCAAAACCTCCTGACAACAAATCTTAATTTTGTTCCCCCCCCAAAACTTTCTCCTGCCTTTGTCTCATCGTCTGTCTTCTCGGTGGAAGAGTCAGCGACACGCCCGCAGACAGACAGATACAGCAGACGCCTTGTAATCCGTGGAATGCGGAGAGACGACATGGATGGTAGAGAGTGTGTGTTTGTGTTTATGTGTGGGCAGGAGAGACGATGATGAGCCACCGTCGCCGCCGCCACCTCCCCTCCCCCTCCCCTTCTCCTACCACACACATTGCTTTCATTCACAGCTACAAAAAATCTTGACAGGAAGGGAAAAAAAAATTAACAATACATCTGTTTCCTGTCTTACTGAGAACACATCTACTACTTAATAAACACAGCGGAGGGGCACTGAAGGAAGCACAATTCAAAAATCAACAACTTTCAAGGCTCTTGACTGCATAAAATCTTTACCAAGTCTGAGTAAGGGCACTGAAAACGCTGTCGGAGAACGCAAACCAATTCATCTCTGCATTTCACAGTTGTCAAGGTTCATAATGGATAACAACCAGGAAGCTCAGTTCTGAGTAATGTGGCTGAATAATGAAGCTGAGGAAGAGGAGGAGGAGGAGGATGAGGAGGAGAAGTAGGTGTAGGTTCAACAGCTCTGATGATATCAAACATCCTTTCATTCTTTTCTGTTGAAACTGAAGCATTGTCTTTTCAGAACTGTGTGGGCCTGCTGTGCTTTCTCCCATTCTTCTTTTTGTCATTTTCTTTCATTCATTCCAACTACTCCATTGTATGGGAGATGATTGCAACCATGGTAGGAAAAAACTCTCTCTGGTACGAGAAATCGCTCTGTTAAAGCTAAAAAACTGTCCACTGAGTGAATACACTGGTCTGAGGAAGGTAGTGGTATAGCATCTGAAACAAATTCAGGCTTTCTATCAAAGAAATAACAGCTACATTCTCAAAACAATACAATTCTTCGTGGAGTTTATTCTCGCAGTTGAGCTGCTTGATGTCACAGGTGATCAGCGGTAAAGTGATTTCTACTCTGCTTACCAAAAAATAGTCCAAACAAAATTCAATACTAAAGCCATAAAAGTATTAGCGTAGGCTGAGATTTGGCCTTGAATCCATCAGGCTGACTCGCTGCTGTCAGCTAGCTGACCACCGGTCAGATAAAAGGATGATTCATCATGACAATGGAGAAATCCTTGGCACACAAAGTAAATGCCACTCACTGCAAGTAAAGCATACACGGGATCTCATCTATTGTATGACTACAAGTACAGACGGAGTGGTCATTGATAAATCACGTGCAAATCTGCCCGACTGTGCATGTGTGTGTGTGTGTGTGTGTGTGCTTACAGATGGGTTGTGCAGTGGTGGGGCTGGGTGTCGGGATTTCCTCGGTGAAGTTGACGTTACACATGTCGCTCCCGCAGCAGCAGAAGTGGTACGTCCCGTTCTGGATCTGTGGGGGGAGGCTGGTCACCACGCAGCGGTCATCGCGGCAACCCTGGTGGTCGCTCAGGTGAGTCCAGCAACCTGACGGAGAGGAGCGATGGAGAAGGATGAGGGTGATGAGGAAAACAGGGGTTGAAATAAAGGTTGTATGTTCAAATCATCCCCTTTTCATTAAAACTTCCACACACTACAGACTTCTTGCAACTTAGCTGGTATGAGGAGTGTCTTAATTGTTGATAATTCATCTAATGCTAGCAAATTCCCAATAGATTTTACTTGTGACAGACAATACTAAGCCAGTTAGTCTGATCTTATCAATCTTTTGCAATTGTTGCACTACATTTTAACATTTACTTCCAACTCAGACACACTGTGTGACACTAAAAATGGTTAACTTCATTGCCTTCCCAATTCACAGACATTTTCGGTTACTGAGATGTGCTACAAGCTTCTTCATCTTCAAGTAAGTTGCTGCTGCTGGTTCCTTTTAATATTTTACCCTCCTGTCTGTCAAGCAGCTCATCCTGTCTATACTGAAATAAAGTGAGATCTGTTCCTGCTTCTGCTGACATCTTAAATGTGGAACATTCCTGCCTCGAACAGGTCATGTAGAAAAAAAGGCTTTGGACTCGCTTTAAAAGGTAGACTGAGTCTGTCACATGTCTCTCAAGATGTACCTTGTTTGACAAGTCGCACTTCACCAGGAGGACTTTTCTCCCACAGGCCAAAACAGTGGCTGCCCTTGGCGCATCGGATGGTGGTGTTCTCCGGAGAGACCCGGCCCCCAGCCACCCGCTCCACCTCCCACTGCTGCTGCTGGTCCGTGAAGGCACACTCCCTCTCCTCGCCCTGTGCTGCTGTGGAGAGACAGAGGAGCCAGAGCTTAGTCAAATCAAATTTCTAGCCAAACAGAGCTATGCACTTGAAGGAGCAACAATGTGAATGAAACAGTTGGATGACAAGAGGCAAGCACACAATAAATTCATAAGAAAAGCAGCTTGTGGGTTTGTGTTGATGAGCATGTGTGGTGGTGAGGAGAGAGAGAGAGAGGGTTAGATGGCTCAACAGCTTCAATTATTTATTCCATTTCATCACATCTCTGTATTATTGTCTCAGTCCACCGACACAAATACTTAATATGCACATTTCACATTGAAAATTTTTAGCCTGATGCAGATGAAATATCACTCTTATCGACTCTTTTTCTAATGTAGGAAATTTACAAATTAGAGATTTAAAAACACATGCATTTACAGTACAGCTGCAAAGAGTAGCTGAGTAATTGATCAATGACAAAAACAAATTAACTGCTGATAAAAATGTTGCAACCCAAATGTACAGACACTCGTCTGCTAAACCAGCCAGAGACTGATTGATAATGGTGCTGCATCTGTCTATACAGGAAGAATCCACCACTGAAAAATAGCTGTCTGCCTGCAATCACTGCTGCCTCTCACAAGCAGAAGATCAATAGAAATACCAATTTAAACTCCAGGCTGAAGGACATAACACAAACACATGCAGAGGCACAGAGGAAAAGGGGACATTAGGGTTTGAAAGAATCCTCATTAAAAGCATAAACAAAAACTGCAAGATGGCACGGTGTGGAGGAGAATGAGATGAATGTTCAGCGTGCATGCATAAGCTCCCATTTGAGCTGATTTATGGTTTGTTTGCTATTTTCGGTTTACAGGACTTCAAATGGTGTCAAACTGTGCTTTGAGAGAAAAGAAAAGAAAAGCCGGAATGTGTCCGGTTGTGAAATGGTAAGGTTTGCTTGTTGATTTGCCGCGAACGTTCCAGGGAGACGGAGTTTGAGCCAATGTCAGAGTGTGTGTTTGTGTACATGGCCTGCGTTGTGGGTAATTTCAGATAAGGGAAACATGATGTACCAGTTTGTTTCCCTTACTCCCAGCTCCTCCCTTTCCTCCTTGCCGGGAAAGGGGGAGGGAGGGGAGGTCTGCTATGGAGGGGTGGAGGGGTGGAGGGAGGAGGGTGACTGTGCCCTGCCCAAGGTCAAGTTAGCCTGTGTGGGCAGAGGGTGACGCGATGGTAGCTCTGCTTGGCACGGCGCCATCTTTCCTCCTCTGCCTCCATCTGCAGATAAAGCTATCAGCCCTGGCCTACTGTGGGCCTCGGCTGCCCTCAACCTGTGGGCCTTTACTGCCTACTGTTCTGTGGGACTGACTTTGCCTACAGGGGGAGGCACGCTGTGTACATGCAGAGTGGGAAAGGAGTTCAAACTAAGGGTTAAGTATGTGGAGGAATTTTCATTCTGATGAGGAAACTGAATTTCAATGAGCTGACAATTGCATTGCCTGGGTAAGCGGTTAGATTTCCGATGGGACAGACTTTCCTGCAGTTGCTTGTATTTTCAGCACACCGACATGCTCTGGTTTAAGTGGATCACCAAAGGTTACAAGCACGACACAATCATAATACATAGTATGTCATACTGTACATGTTCTCATTACCAAACTGAAAGCCATAAAAAATAACCAAACTAACTCTACACCAAGCATCAAATTTGTCAGACTACACTGAGCAGATGAACACAAACAGAGAGAAAAAGCGGTTGTGATTTCTTTTCAGCCCAATGCCAAATCTAGCTTTTTACTTAGCAATAATAACTGATCTCAGGAAACCAGAATTTTTCCAAAAATGAACACCATTTAACCAGAATATTACATGGGAGACATTACAGGCAGAGATTCATTTATATTTTACTATAATAGATCAGCTGTGATCTATTTGAGTCTGACAACTGACAATAAAGGAAACAAACGACGACATCCTCAACAACCTAGTAGTTGATTATCTTTAGATTTTTATTTTCATTTTTTTTTAAAAATAATGTCCTTGAAATTAAATTTACACATAAGCTTTGAGCTGTATTCTTTATTAAATACTTTGAAAGAGACAGTGGTTTATCAACAGCAGAGCAAGCAGAGCTTTTTTTAATGTGTTCTCTCTATTTTTCTCTCCATTTTCATTTACTGAAAACACCAAGTATTTTTAGCCGTCCCTTTGACTAGACAGCTTGCAAACAGACAGGCCCAGATAAGAGTTCAAAAAAGACGGGGCGGGATATAAACCATATTTTTGTCTGATCTAATGTAAGCTACAGATGTTTGCATATATAGCTAACTAGCTTTCTTCCTGCAATAGTAACATTGTTTGGCCAGAGGCATTTCATAGTAAACTATTTGATAATCAGCTGGTGTGGCAGTTGCCTTTCTTGCCAGGCACTCAGCGTTAGCCTTGGTCTGTTAGCATGACATCATGCATGTAGCCATCAAGGTGTCAAAGTCATTTTTTACATTCTTCTTGTTTTAAACAATTCAGTCGGAGACAGTGTATTCAATCAAGTAATGAAGCTACAGTTAGGATAAAATACAGGCTGGCCACAACCAATTAACTGTTCTAGAAACAGTTCATAAAATGTCAGGGACTTTTGATATATTTCATAATGCACCAGATTACAGAGTTCCTTGATAAATTTATTGCGTTAGTTCTCTTTTCTAAAATCTTTTTCATACCAAAGCGAAACTGGCAGTGTGTGCTGAAATGAACTGAAGGAAAAATCCGCTGCAATACCCGGCCCTTGTGTGTGAGTGGTTTGGCTTTAAAAAGATCAGATGCACAATAAATCATGGTTATATGCTGAAACGCAGGATGGCTATAACAATAAAGAGCGACAATACAACAAACTTATTTCAGCACCTTGAGAAGAACCCGGCTGAGAAAAAGGAGACCCAAAGAAAACGTCTGAGGGGGGGCCTCGACAGCTATTGTCAGCTTTAAACCAAAACCAAAACCAATCTCCAGTATTTTGTCATTTTATCAAGAACATCATTACCACAGAAAAACCCTAAAATAGTGATATATTTGAGCCACATCATCCACTCCTAGTCAACAGTGATATTTTCTTCCTCGAATACTCTTCTACTTATCCAAATTGAGAAATCAGGGGAAGAGGGGGATGGAGGTAAGGACTTGAGTTGTAGCAAAGGAACTCCAGTAAAAAGAGGAGAAACATAAAGGAACAATAGAAGGAAGTGCCTGGCTGCTGACAACACCCAGGGACAGTTATACAAACAGACCGACCCTGTAACACCAGGATTGAGAGGAACAGAAATCCACAGGGCATTGTGTCTTCTGTCTTTCTCATCAAGCTGGGTAGATCCAGTGTTTGACATCAAGTATTAATGTTTTCACTATAATTTAAGGCTATGATATCAAAAACTCCATAAAAACACTGCATCTATGGGAGCTCCTGGGCATTTAAGAAACAGAGAAGATTAGAGGCTATTCTACTGAGTTCAATCTAGAAAACTGATATTGTGGTTTCATTTATAAGTGTAAGTGGTTTTGCACATCATAGTTGGAAAAGAAAGTCAGTTTTTGTCGCAATAACACAATGCCCAAACACAATGCCTACTTTTTAACACTACAAACTATGAAGTAGGTTGCATATACCCTGATGGTGATGTATGTGGATAACAGAAGATAAGAACTGTTGTGCATACGTACAGATGCACATGCACGTTCAGGGCTGTTCACTCCAAAATATCTACTGGATTTAGCAGCTCACTATAAGAAGAAGTGAACAGAGAAGCAAGACAGTGTGGCATGGGGATGGTGCTCAAACCCAAACAGTCACATTCAGGCACTCATTTGCAGTCTGAGCCATGGGAGCGCTCCTGTAGTCAGATTTCATTGGTTTGTCTGCCTAACAGCTTGTCTGTGGTTGGCTCTTTGACTCAGTTCTGCCTTTTTTCTGAGCTTTTCTGGTAGGATGCCATTCCCTGTGTTTATCTCTGATTGGTCGAGGCAGACTCTGTCCCTGGTTCTGCTCTGTGGAGCTTGCTGTGTGATCCTGGTTTGTACTGCAGCATTGGATTGTGGGTCAGAGTATGCAGGCAAGGCCAGTGGAGCGAGGCAGATGAGAGAGAGAGAGAGGGAAAGAGAAAGAGGGAGAGAGAGGGGAGTCATATCAAAAGGCTTCAGAGTAGTTTTCTGCTCCAAGCCTGTTCATTGGATGATGGCGGGCACTGCTGAGTGTTTACCCATGGCCCAGTTATTTGCTAATCCCTCCCCAACCCTCCTCCCCCAATTGGCCTTCGGTGCACCCTCCCGCCCTCCCTGGACTACCCCCATCCCCTCAGCCTCCCTGCTAAAAAACAACAGCGATCTAATCTGGCTCTCTCCTTCCTATTGCCAAGGCCCATTGGAGCAATGTAAGACACGGCAGTCTGAGACTTGATTAAAAGTCAGTGAGTGCACTGATGTGTTGGCTGCTCGCTCTCCACAACTGGTTCTGAGTTCACATCCAAGATTAGAGGCAGACACAGAGGGTGGGAGGGACGGAATAAAAAAGCAGAAGAGGCTCTCTTGTCTGGAGGCTGAAGCAGGCTTGATGCGCCGGTGCATGCACCATCTCCTCTGCAGGCATGCGTGCACCCTCCTCAGGCACTGTATACAAGTTATGCTCTCTTGCTCGCGTTTTTTCGTGGGGGAAAAACCGACATAACGCAGCCATGTGGAATCTTTGTACAATGCTTACTCTGCACTGGTGTCGAAAATGTCCACATTTAAGCACAGTTCCTCTCGTTAGCATTTGCCACTACGTTAAGCAGAAGAGCACACCCCGAGAACCCATAATGTGCCATCATCTGTGGTTTTTGCATCCACAGCCAAAAGTGCTCAGGATGCAAACAGATCCAGTGCATGACCGTGTGCTGCATTACTGCAAAGGCTAAAGCTGCTACATGATCACAATCGGAAGCATGTATCCGCCCTAATCATACCTGCTGCTGCTGTTTGGGTGCATGCTTGTTGCTGAGGTAGGATGGATGAGTTTCAGGGGTATTTGCTGACACCCCCAATTTTCCAAGTCCCCTGGTTGAGTTTAGAGATGCAGGGGGTGAGTGGGCTTTAATCTGTCCCATCTGTTGCCTCGGGACTGCCTACCCCTCCTCTTAAAAACACCACCACTCAGTCTGTGTCTGTCTGGGTCTGGTACAGTTATGCTAATCCTGGGGCTTATACTACCCTCAAAGCTTAGAGGCCTCCAGTATTGACCAGGATGCATTTATACCAAAATTCACCCTCTCCCTCGCTCACTGTATACCATAACTTTCCCGTATAGATAATACACAGATGACAGAGTGACAGAAGTGGTGTTTACTACTGCACCATGGGAGGGGGGGTTGTAATCTCAGATTATTTATGAACAAGCAAAAGTTTGCTTAGGCTGCGTCTGTATCTGACAGCTGCTTCACCTTGTCAAGTAAATGAACAGCCACTAGAAATTATTAGCAACTATTTTGGTAATTGTTTAACTACTTTCCATGCAACACTGTCCAGACAAAACAGTTGCAGCTTCTGAACTGTGATCATTTCTTGTTTTTCTTGGTCTTCTGGGACAGTAAACTGAACATCTTAAGGAATTTTTTTCACTAATTTCTGACATTTTACACACTAAACAATCATTTAAAGAAAAAAAAATATCTACAAATTAATCCATAAAGAAAAGGATTAGTTAAGCTTGATCGCTAGACCGATAAATCTGCCTGGCTGATATGAAGGCCTTTCGTAGATGGTTGCAAATGTGTATCGGTGTACACATCAGCTGATTAGTCACAAGAAGTTGCAGCACAGAAATGTGAAAACTAGGTCTGGGGTCATTTAGAAACAGTGTCTCTATAACAGCGACTCCACTGTCCACCAGAGACCCCCAACAAGTTTGAGTTTGCACTTTAAACGTCCTACTCTGGACGTATCTTGGTTATAATAAAAAGTGCATATGCACTGCATCATAAGTGTATTTTTATTAATTATGGATAAAATTAGATTTCTTTGATCAGAAATGTTGTCTTATACTGGTTTTAAAGGCTCCATTACCTTCATGTGATCATATTTTCCGAACTTACTAGATTTTTTTAACTGCTAAATATTTGCCTTTACCTTTTTAGATGCTATATCTATATTACTGATGATTACCTATCAAAACTTTTGTTGTGTTTATATGTTTGCAAACACCAAGCACCACCATTCCTACAATTCTTACAATATTACCACAAAATTCAAGTATTTTGTCAAATATACTGTGATATTTTATTTTTTTTCCATTTTGTCCAGCTTTCTCATCAGCTAACTTTTTCCCATTTTCTTTCCTGGGATGTTTCTCAGAAGAATGCTGTGAGTGCACCATTGATCTGAAGGCTGTATCACTCACCAGTGACTGTTTGTAATGCTGCACCTTATTCTTTTGCTTCAACTGTGTGGATAAAAACACACAGTGCCTAAGATATACAAGGTAAGCAGAAGACGACTACAAAGGCACAGCAATTTATACAGTCGTGACACCCCACCTGCCAGGGGAAACATTAGAACAAGACCATAACCACCTCATGGCCTTGCAGTTGCTAGCAAGCATTCTTCTTTTTAAAGCTTGATCAATGAAAGTTAAAAAATTAACACAGTTCATCCGACATTTTTGCGCACTCTAGACTTATTGTCTCTGCTAGTCAAGGAGAACGCTTCATGGTAATCATAGCCTGTCACTCTGAGTTACCATCTCAAGGCTGCACCTTTTGTTTTCTAAAACATCCACTAATTTCTTCTCTTTGCCAAACCAGAAGGTCGGCTGAACACTGTTCTATTGTATCTCGCTCTGCTTTCACCTCTGCTTAGAACTTAAACTAAGGTACCAAGAGAGACAGACATTGATTTTTTCATCTAATAGAGTACAGGGATAGCTGTATTAGAGGCCAAATTACACCCCCACCCACCCTCCCAATTCATTGGTCTGTTTCTAGCTGCAGTCAGTGTCATCTCTTCTCATGAAATAGTGATGTGGACTGAGTACAAAGTATATTATGGAATCAAAGTGCATGCAGTGCTTTTAACATCCTTCAGCCTCTGCAACTGCTTGCTTATTTTTCTGTGTAAATTGCATTGCTCCAATGCTGATGCCAAATGGTTGGCTCAGAGGACAGATCATTAAATTACCTCTATTTTTGCTTCTACGTACTGGGCTGCCTCACAGTTTTATAACTGCTTTAACATTTTACGACTTTCTTTTAACATGTTCGCTTTCCTTGTGTTTAGCCTCAGAGAAATGCTGCATCCACATCAAGAACAGACCATTATGTGCATTTAGCAGGACAGTCTGAGAGTTGAAGGTAATGCAGAGTGGTAGCAGGGGCCCCTGGGCAACTATTAGTGTAAAATAAATAAATACAGTTTAAAATAAAAAAATGCATTAAAGATGTATAATAATATTATTGTAATAATCTGAGCCATTAATTAAAAACACACAATGACGTCACAGGCATTTTTACATAATGTGTTTAATTATTTTCCATGCTTTACTTGTTTCAATTGTTGTACAGCTTCCTCAGAGGCATTCATAAAAGACTTTTAAAAAGTATTCATTTGCTGACATGTCTGTTAGATAAATGAATGCTGTATAGGCTGATAGTATAATTTAAGAGCTGAAACCATGATTCAAGGATCTGATTAGCCTGATAAAAAATAATCAGCTATTTTAATAGTCAGTAAGTGGATTATGTCAGAGATCATTTGCCGAGTTTGCAGCTTTTCTCTGTTTGAATATCATCTAAAGCTGTCATGTTTGACTCTTGAAAAATAGCGCTGCAGCAATATATCATTGACAAATGTTTGAAGAGATAACTTTTTTTAAGTCACATATTACCATTGAGGCAACTTAACAAGTTCAGTTAGAGTTTCTGGTGTTTATGCTAATGGCAGCTCAAATTTGTAATTCTCAGACCAAATGAGCACTGACTCCAATGACATCACTTGAGGCAATTTATCAGAATTGACATGGCTCCCTCTGAGGAGACTAAAGGCTTTGCTCAAATCTTTTCATGTACACAGAGATACTCCAGAAGAACTGAAAACACTTTGATGAGTTCCCCTTTAATTTTAAAATTAAATTAATCTTCAGTTGCAGCTTATAAAACATCAAGGAGATTTCTCGCACTCCTTGCACTTAAATAACACTTCTTTTTTTTTGTTGTTTTCAAAGTGTCTTCACCAAAATGTCACTGAGGCAAATTCCTCTGCGTTTACTGTACTTGGCATTTGGGTTATTCTGATTCATCCTCAACCTAGTCTTAGCCAACCAACCTTGCCATTAAAACCATCGTTTAAATGCCAGAGCTGACAGCAGTCTGGAGCAGACAGGATTTGGTGAACCAGGTACAATCTAAGCTAGCATGCGCACAGCAAACAAACCTGCGGCCGTTCAGCGCGAGTCTGTAATCTCAGGCCAATAACTTCACTTTCTGTTGAGCTGCTGATGTGACCGCAGAGCTGACAGCTTCAAGAGTCCCCTGTGGCCTGCAGAGGCTGGGGAGATGCGACTTGGTTGGGGAACAGTGGGCCTGTCAACGCCACAGTATGGGGCTCAAGAGACACAGCCTCAGAGTTTGGACAAGCGGAGCAAATGAGCAGTCCATTTTATGGGATGGTATAATACTTCTGTCCTAATCCTCTTTGGACCCTCAAACCTCCAGCTTACCTGGGACAACAGCAAAAATGTCTGCCCAAATGTGGGTTGTGGCATACATTATGAGCACACATGCGGTACAAGCTGAACCCAACACGAATTTGGACTAAAGTCCGTCCTGCCCTAATGTCACTGCTTAAGAACACCTGTGGTCACACGCCGCAGGTAGTGTCTGCAGGCTTGTTTGGAACTGTTTCTACTCCAGATTTTGAAGCAGCAGGCACACACCCACACACTGATTAGTCACAGGGGACGTGGAGCAGAAGGACGACCCAAGCTCAGCTCCAAACAGGTTAAACACAAGGCAGGTGGAAGGAAATGAATAAGAATTTGAAAAGACATTAACGGAGGTAATAGGTGAGCTGGGAAAAAGGGATGACGGGTGGAAATAATGTTGCTGGTATCAAGACAGAGGGAACAAAGGGAAAGGTGTTGGGTCAGGAAGATGACTAGCATGCTGCTGCAGCTTATTAGGCCCTTTGGTTCCTCTCATCATCACCATTATAAGTATTATCCCAAGAAATGGGCACTTGGGTATCGCTGCTTTTAACTCGTGAACAAAACAGCAGCACAGTGAGAGAGCCTGAGAGCAGGATGTCTGTCTTTTTACAGTCATTGTGCCAACAAAGTCTGACTGCTGCCCTGATTAATTTTGCACAGGGCATTGATTTGAATTTATTGGCTGTTTACATGGCACGTGTGCGTGTAAGTATCCATTAATCGTCCTTGTACTGATTATTGAGTGAATATGTCAATCCTCTGCCAGTCACTGTAGTCGTTAAACTGCACTTGGGGAATACTAATTTGCATGTCATGTCTCATAAGGGTGAGTTTATCAAGGCAATATTTTGTGATGATGAGAAAGCTTTCAGCGCGCCTGAAGAAATAATAAATCAGAGTTTTATATTTTGCTGATTATTACAATTTGGGATGATAATTGTACTGAGATTATTCCACACCCACTTCCAACTGATCCTACGTCACAACCTGACAACTCATCTCTTCAGTACAGGCTTCATGTCCTACTCTCTTCGCTGAATCACCTCTCTTCTATGCCTTACTTATCTACTTATTCCACTGTTTCTAAATTTAAGCTTAGTAAAAAGCTTTTCTCCTTTTGTTTATGCCTGACCTCATAATCGCAGGATGTCAGAAACACTGTCTGGGTGGTAACAATTAAAGTCCTTCCTTGTCATTTTATGGGAGTGGGAATTAAGAGGCACTGAGTCTACTACTTGGCTGTTAAATGCAAATGTAAATGCAAATAGGGGCATAGTCTCTCTGCACTACCAGCTTAAAGCGCTGAACACAGTCAAAATGTGTATTTAAATTATGCTCCACACTCACATATTTCTCTCTGCAACAGCAGTTATTATTCTGGGCTTCTGATAATACCCTGTCCATGAATGGATAGAGGAGCCTCAACAATAACACACAATCGCAGAAATGGTGATACACCATTAAGAAGCTGTATTTACACACATTTACACCCATGTACTTCGGCTATAAAATCAGATAAGCAAACCGAGCTCCAAGATCACCTATTTTCAAAACGCTGCCAGAGTCTAAGCGCAATTTTGAACTTCTATCACCCAAATTACCCACCTTTTAAAATACCTCCCCTGTCTTCCCACACATTCCACCCCTTTCCCCTCCCCCCCAGGCACTGCTCCTCCATCTCTGTGCAGCCCAGCTACTATCTTATCATGCTCAAGGTCTCACAGAAGCCTGGCTTTAGCCCAAAGTCTTGAACAGGGGGCACAACTTGGCAGACAAGGACTGCGGTATGTTTGGCAGTGTTTTTCCAGGCCTTTGTACACAGAATGATTAAAAAGGAGCCAGGGGTGCAGTCGCTGCTCTGTTCAAGAGGCCATATCTGTGAAGGTTTACTTGAATACAGTCAGATGAGTTTCACAGATTACAGCAGAAATGATCCTTGCAGACATCAAGATGGAAAAGGTAGATAAGGTGGAGACAGGCACAGGTTTGACAGACACACAGGAACGATGTGATGGTTTAGGAAAATCATGTCTAATGTTGCCTACATAAAGAAGACTATTTATCTTATAATTTCACGAATATTATGATCACAAAAGCAGTCCCAACCCGAAAACAGAATTTGGTTAGAGGCAAAAGTAGCCTACATTATTCAGACGACAACATCTGCACCAAATTGGCTAGATAAGACGAAATACATGCAGCAAAAACCAAAAGGAATGCATCAAATATTCATGAGAAGCACATTTCTCTCATTCCAAAAAAATCAATTCACTAAAAAGCCACTTACCAGCCACTGAAGTCAGGAGAATAGTCAAGCAAAACCCAAATTTAGCGAGTGATTTCATCGTGATTCGGCCCACAGCCATGACAGTGTACATTGACTTTGGTCTCCTAGTTGAGGTTCCTCCAAGACTTTTTATACTTTTTCTGTCCTCTTCTTTTGCAGATGCCACTTTGTTTTCACTCTTTTCTCACGTCAGCTCAATAACTTGAACTGATCTCTCAGGCAAGGAACACATTGATAAACGATGCGAAAAAGATGCGCTGTTGTGTTGAGGTTCTCTTCATTTGATAACTAACATTCAGTACCAATAAAAGTTAGGTTTGTCCTGCTATCGGCTCCAGCATAGACCGGACAGATGAACCAGGCAGCTAAGTTAACTTGTTTGGCGGACCTGCCATCTATAGCCAGCCAGTGAACAACGTCCATATCTGCTAGCTAGCATGCTAGCTGCCCAGGGCGACTGTCTGGTATTGGAAAACTTGGGCAAAGAGCGTAAATATCGCAAAAATAACCGACGCACAACTACTCCGGATACGTGCAGACCATTTTCAGTTATAAAGTTTGTAAAAACGTCCACGCAGGCAAAAATTTGACATATAACCGTTAGCCAATTAGCTCGGCTATGGTACCAGCTGGCTGCTATCGACGCTAACCGACGTTAGCCTAACAGCTAGCCAGTTAGTTCTCCGCGTCCCGACTCATTTCACGATCTTCGTTGTGGGGGGAAAAAAATCACGAGTCAACAGCGTCTACACTGAGCTTTTCAGGATTGCCATAGACGAATATTACTGTCTTTACTCCTGTGCTGGCAAACGACGGGGTTGAGGGAATGGATATCTCTTGGTCTGATCCTCCCCGAGGCGGTCGGTAGTGTTTGGCATTGACGGTTTGAAGCTCCGCTGCTGGGCAGACAGACAGACAGGGCGGCTGGGAACGCCTCGTTTGCAGGCTTGTCTGGACCGCTCGTCTCCGGTATCAGGTTGCTGTGGATTGGAGTTGGGGGTGGAGGAAAGTCCTACACAGTCAGGAGGGGTGCTGCAGCGCCGATGTGCCGCAGACTATGGATATAACACCCTGGAAACATATGCTGCGTTCAGGTTCTCCGTGCGATTATACAAACTTTTAGCTCTTCTGGCACCACTGTGCAGCAAAGCTAAGTTTAAACATGCATTATGAATCATAAACAACCTGAACACAGCCTGTGCAATGCATGCATTTTTAAACGCAAGAGTCTAGGGCGAAAATATTTAAAATATTGTAAATCGAAAGATAAAAACGAGACACAATGCTTATTATGAGTGAAACACCGATAATTGACATAAACATCTACATTCATTGTTATTTTAGCTAATTTTCCCTATTATTTATTATTTTCTACACGGACATCCCCTTATTACGATGCGTATTACACACTGTCCACATAAAAATGCTATTTCCGATTGCTACTAAATGCATCAATAGTTTTTCAACTATTAGTGTTACTTTACTGCCTCTGTGTGGTCAAATAACTTTATACAGAGTTTAAAACATAAAACACAAACTGTGTGGTGGACACTACAATTATTCCAGCAGGTGGCAATGTTATCCTACGCCTACGGCAGAAAAGCGTGTAGCTTGCGGTTATATAACATCAAAATAGTATTTAGCGCCGATCAAATACTTCATACGCCATATACTGCTGAACAATGAAGTCATTAATTGCCTGCTAAGTTTCTGAGGGCCTAATATTTTTTATTCTCATCTATTAGCGCAAATATTCTGTAATAGACCATATAAAAAAGGTATCTTGGAGCTTTTTAGTCACTGCTGAGTGTCAACAAGCCAGACTAGAAATAATGTATACATTATATGTTTCAACAGGAAAGCTTGTCCGTCCTGCGCTCAGCTTCCAAATGTGATGGATGAATTAGGTGTGTCCCATTGGGTTTTATTACATTTAGTGAGGGGGGGCGTGTCAGTTTTCGCAAGGGACCTCCGCTGACGGGACAGAGCATTGCGATACTCGGATGTTGCTCTCCGGCTGCTGTTGACCAGAGAAGTCATCTTCCACTCTGTCCTGGACCACTATTTCCGCTGAAAACGTGACAGAGCCGATGTAAAGTTAAAGGGAGCGCAATGGCAGGATAAAAAACAGCGTCAGGGTGCTTTTACGCACGTCGGACAGCCTGGAGCGCAGGATCACAGCCTTCGCACTGCCTCTTGGGACAGCCTTCGCAGTTATCCTCTTCTACCTGGCTGTCTGATGAAAGCTCGGCTTAATGAGCACCATGGCTTCTGCTCCATCATCCGAGGCGAGGAAGTTCACCCGGGGGCTCAACAAACCGGGCACCGCCGCGGAGCTGAGGCAGAGCGTCTCGGAGGCTGTCAGGACGTCAGTGTTGATGGTGAGGGGAAAAAAATAAACTATTCAAACTAGAACATAAACGCTCATAGTCACATATTATTGAATACATCATAAACATTGGCATTGTTATAGGTTTTAATTTCTTTCTTTAAGAGGTCAGAAGTCAACATAGAGAGGTTCAGTGTCTTGTTCAAGGACAGCAGAGCAGATGCTTGCTGACTTTAAGGTTCCTCTTTAGTTTAAAGTTTGGCCACTTTCAGTTTTCTGCCTTCGCTCAGGATTTATTTTTAAAAATGTTGCCTCTTATAAAGTTATACCACCTCTTGCTGGTGCATATTCCCCATGTCTGACTCTGCAGGGTGTCTACTGTTACAACTTTCTCAAAAGGGGGTTGCCAGGTAACTGAAATATACACCGCCAACTCTAAAGGGACGAGAAAGACGACACACACTCACACACACACTAAGACGTGCACACTTCTTTGGTTCACTCTGTCATTTGAACCTCCTCCCCAGGTGCACCTTGCAACCAGATATGTTTGAGAGAAACAGCTGAGCAATGACAAACGTAGAAAATGTAAAAAAAGGTACAGTGAGTTTTTTTAACAGGACGTACAGCTTTTGGCATCTAGCTGTCTGCTTTATTCACACCTAAAAACACTTCTCCAGGACACAATCCCTTATATAGTTTCCTCATAGTCACTTCTGAGATGTAAATCATGTGTTACGTCCCTGTAGACTTCATCCTCAGGGTCTCATCTGCAGCACCGACTTTACCAACCCTGTGACTCTGTCTTGTTGCACAATAGTGATCAATATGCCATTCTGCTGCACTTAATGGCTTTTGCTGTCAATTATGGCTGCTGTCTGCCTCCGTGGTCCCCATGTGCACTTACTGGTCTTGCAATAAAGTCGTCAAAAGTGACAGACAGGTTAGACTGAGTTATAACGAGACCTGAGGGTTGTTTATTTTTACCCAGAAAACATATTTCATTGGTTTTCTTGAGAAAAACCTGTGCTGTCAAGTTAAATTGCACACTTGTGGTGTCTGGTATTTTTTCCTAGTTTTGCTGAGTCTGTGGTTTTTTTTGGATGCCTGCGGTCACATGATGGGCTCTCGAGTGCAGTGACCATCAGATCTTGTCTGTGCTAATGAGTTTGTATTAGGGTTGGGCCCGGGTCATCATGTTACACTCACATACTGTGCATCATTGACCTCACAGGGCGGCGAGCCCATGCACCCAGAAGAAAAGTGGAGCTGAAATACACCTTTCCATGTTCATAAGATGCCATTTTTATATTAATGAGACTGATTTCTCTTTTGGATTTTACATTTTATTTCAAATCCAAACTGTCGAGTTCATGTTGCTGTTCTCTCCATCTCTTGTCACTCTTGGAAAGGGAAGCATGTAGACAGGAGGCAGTGCAGATGGACCAACTAGTTGGAGCCACTGTTGTGACAAGGTTGTAATCCCTCCCACTTGTGTGGCGATAATTGCGTGTAATGAAGCCTCCCTGGAAGCATCGCTGACATGACACCTCAGAGGAATAGTTTTGGCATTTTCAGAGCTACGCATGTTCTCTCTCTTCTAGACATTCAGAGCCAGCAGCCAGTTAGCTTAGCTTAACATAAAGGCTGGAGACAAGGGGAAACAGCTAGCCTGGCTAGTAATCAAATCAGCCCAGCAGCAGCTGAAATGCTCACTAGCAAGTTACATCTCAATAGTTCTTTCTCCAGTCTGTATGTTAGTTTGCTTTATATATTTCATGAGAATAACATTCATCTTCTCATCTTACATGTTACAGAAACATAAAAATTTCCCAAAATGTTGAGCTTTTCTTAAGAAGGTGTGTTCAAGAACTTTGATATTGCACGGCTTGGAAGGAACATATTGAAAGTATCTCCATTATAATATCAGCAGAGGCTGCACAATCCTGACTTTTAGTCCCTTTGTACCAAAACTGAAAGCACTAAAAGAGTCACATTAGAAAGGCACTTTGAACCATCTCCCATAATGCAACCAACAGTACATTTGGTCGACCTGATGCCATCACTCCCCAGAGCTTTCACCCGCAGACCCAGTAATGATACCTATGATGACAAAATGAATATGTAAAATTCCCACATAGTGGAAAAAAATGTCAAAAAACAGCTTCAGCTGTTTTGTCATCTCTCTCCAGCTTCATTCCAGCCATAGTGTGAAGGAGGGAGATGGCAAACATGTCTTAAACTTCAATATGTTTTCTCATCAGTGAATATTTCTGCCTGAGTCAGTCAGATTGTGGCTGTTTAACGATGAAATAAACATCCCATGATCCCACGGTACTTGATGACAGCATCAAATCTGCATCTTATGATAAATCTACACCTACATTTTTATTGTTTTCATCAAAAGACCTCAAGTGGCAGAAATTACATAACATGCTTTCAAGGTATCAGAAACCATGTTGAACACTTATGGTGGATCAAAAAAGATATGCATCAGTGTCCCATTATGTGCTTGTTATAGCATCTGTGAATAACTTTCTTCTCTTGTACCTCTATTTTTGACTGTGTACTTATGGTGCAGCTGCTTCCCCTGCCTATTTGACATGGAGACTGGCATGCTGGAATGGCCAAAGTAAATATATATAGTTACTGGACATCAAAGAATTTCCTCAACAACTCATATTTCAACCAGGGAGAAGCAGTTTGCTCGGTCTTTGAATGCGTCGTGATGCTGAACTTTGATCTGATGAAGCTGGTTTTTAAGTTCAAACCCAAGAGATGCAGGAAGTATTTTGCAGATGAGGAACAGTTGATTGTATCTTGAGTGTAACAAATGTAACACACTCCTTTTCCTGGTATATATATAAAAAAAAATCCATTACATAGTCCTAAGCTTCATCTGTTCACTTATGTCATAGTAGCCTATTAATTCAGTCTTAGCCCACAGTGTGTGGAGTGGCATAATGGATGTCAGATCAGATCTCTGGGCTGTACTCAATTATGGATGAGATGATGGTTGGTGTCCCGACTATTTTTAAACGCGCCCTCTTTCTCCTCTGTAACTTGGTGTCACACTAAGCACCCGTGGGGGAGCATTAATTATGAATACCTGCATATGTGATAAATCATCTAGATTCAAGACTGAAGCCAGATCAGGGGACTGAGTTTGGACACTGGCGCACGCATCATGGTTGGTGCAGGCGTGGTTGGCTCTCTGCTATACCTTAGTAAACAAAGTGGAGGCCCAGCAGTGGAGCAGTAAAGACAGCCCCTGCAGTTTTAATAATCACTTCCAACTGTGGGAAATGCTTGCTTAGACGTTTTTAAACCTCTTTCTGCCCTCTCCCTGCCGTGCTGAATGAGTGTCTTCACTCAGTCTTTCATGCACACACACACACACACACACACATATGCCACATAAGACACAAACGCTCAAATTCTCTTTGTCTTTTATGCTTTTTGCTGTTTTTTCTACTTTTTCTACTCAACAATAACCCCATAATAACGTGCGTCCTGATTCCTTATTACCAGCTCCCGTTAATACAAGGCTCAGACCAGCAGTTCAAATTGTGGAATTCCACTTAAGAGTGAACTCCACTCGGGAGGATTTGGTCTGATTAGAGCATTAAAAAAACCTGGCAGAGATAATCTGCAGATTTGCAGATGCTTTAGCACTGCTGACCTATATCGGTGTCATGATACAGGAGCCGTGATGAGGCGGGGCGTTGGGTCGTTACTGCTGGGTTTGCGGTTGAGTCCCGAGTCACTGCCCCTGATAGCTGAGGCTAGGGCTTTTTTGGCCATGTGGTTTTCCGCGTCTTCTTTATTTAGGCTACCTCATAGTCTGTGCTGTTACCACCCTTACATTGGTGTAAACACCCGTTCTCCTTTTTTTTGCCTTGGCAGCCAGGCTGGCATGTGTCTGTTCGGACATGTATAGTGTCTCTTGAATATCTGTGAGCTTCAAACTTTGTGTCTTCTCAAAGATAGACAGAAAACAGCAAGATTCAACGAAACTGCATAACGAAATTCCTTCTTCATGACATGATTTTGATACGTTGCCAGTTTCCAACATATTCAGCGAACAGGGCTGTCATCATTCTGTGGAGCCTGCAGGCTCACAAATGAAAAGTCTGGTCCTGTTTGAGTGCCACATCCTTTTTATTGGAAAGTTGCAGCGTGTTTTCGTTTCTGCTACATGGCCCGCAGTGTTGATTCAAGAGAGCATGCGAAGGAGATTTCAGCTCATTGCAACATCGTCAGTGTTTTCAGCTTTCTTTCATTGTTTATTGTAAGAATCTGTCCAGGGTTTAGCCGACAATAACATAACATTTCACATTTAGCAGTTTCACAAACTTGATTGGAGCAGATCTTTGTCTCATTATTGTGAAAAAAATGTTCAGCATCAGTGCTGAAGAGTAAACAGACTCAGACATGAGGAACCAAAACCTGAATGGTTGAATGAATCAAATGTTTGGGTAAATATAGGATGCAAATATGAAATTCATATTCAGAAAGTAGAAGCTACAATATAAGAGATGGGATGTAGTCACACATCAGGTATATTGAATCATTTCAATTGACCCTAACCACTTACTACCTTGTTTAAGTGATTTCTTAATCCGAAATCAGGTTTTCCAACTCGAAAGTATCAAAATTTACTCAAACAGACAGCTCTGAGACTAAATATGGCTGATTTTTGAGCGTGTTGTTGATGGACAGGGTTTTTCCACAGTGTAATTGTGCACAAAGGAAACGGAGGAGTTGCTCACAGCTGAAAGACATTAAAATAAATAATGGGTGGTGGTGAAACAGCTCCAGAAAGATCTCAGAAAACAAAGAAAACAGGTTATGCATCAGTCATGCTAGCTAACATCCAATGCTAGCATTATGATCATTTGCAGCCTGTAGGAACGATGAAAGTTCACATGAAATTTCACAGAAAAACACGAACATGCTGATGGCGCGAAAAGGTCAAAGGATGATCTGAGTCTTTAGGAGACTTCTTCTGGAAAACTGGACTGTCTGTAGAAGATTGCATGCTAATTTAACAAAATAAAAATGATGGACCAACCAGCAGACCATTTCCATCTATAGAGCCTTGCTTCTTAGACACATGTGCAATGACAAGGTATTAACGTTTAAAAAAGTTTCCCGACTGTAAGAAACAAATTATTTGCAGGCTGAGTTGTGCTACCGATGCCAAGTGAGCAAACTTGTGTAAAATTGGTGGCGTTCCCCCTTTTTACTTTGGGTCAAGTATTCATAATGGCTATGTGTCTTTAACATAACCATGATTAACAACACAGTTGCTATTTCAATCAGCAGTGCAGCCAGCCTCGTCTGCAAAAAATTGGGCAGTGACCATAAAAAATTCCTCTGACCCAGTTGACACAATTGCACATCCAGTTCTCTGTAGCATGTTTAAAAATAGCCGTTTCATTTTAGTGTGGAAAACATTCACGGCTCTTTTGGCTGCCTGAGAATCCTTCCATGTGAGAGTTAAGCCGAGATAGAGCCCATTAACCAGTGGCCTAGTTAGAGTATAATTTACACAAAAGGCAAAAGCAGTGTGTTGGTTTTTTTTGTCGTCGTTGGTGTGTTAGCCGTGAAGAGGAGTGAACACAGCCAAAACATCGTGTCAGGACACTGGGATCCTGTCCTAGTCTGCTAGATTACCTGCAGGCCTTTTGTGAGACACTGAGTATCCAAATCACATGAGCGTAACCCAGATTCAACAGTAACATTCATTATAGTTAGCCTAAATTTCGGTCCCTGGTGATATTATTGCCACATTTGTCTGATAGAAGGGAATCAGTTAAAACTTGCACTATATGTGACAAACTCTCAATGGGAACATGATCTGGGCCACTTTTGAATGAGGCTCGGGAAGCAGTCCCTGAACAAGTATGATTTCTCTCCCTGAAGTAAAGCTGGAATTTAAGATTTGTTAAATTAACTTAATACACGAAGCCGAATTATCTGAAAATACATCCGAATGTAGATCCTGATGTAAATTGTCTTCTGTTCCCCGAGTGAACTTCAAAACCTTCGATTCAAATTAATTCCTGACTATTTCAATTCAAAACCAAAGACTGCTGTGTGGTCTATGAATATTGGCAGTGCAAATGCATTTTCATGCTTGTTAGACGTCTTTTTATTCTCATGAATTTGAAATAATCAAAAAACATGGCAGTGAGACCTGGTGAACTCCATGAAAAAGGACCTCCTGCCTTCATAGATATAAATCAGAGCTCATTCTCAGGCACTAAAAACACAAATATTCTTGTTTTCAGGTGATCGTACTCTCAAAAATACACACTTAAACACGGAAACCACACTTCTAGATGTCGTATTTAATTTCTATCATATTCAGCAAGTAGTTTTTTTAAAAAAACAAACCCTATAGTTCCACTATGACCCTCACATCCAACTATTCAAGTGAAACTTGGCTGCCACGCCGTCTTTTGAATCATTGTGCTGGTTTGCATGCTCTCTGGCTCACATTACAGCATTTTCGACCAAACCGCTCATTATTACAAGTCCCCAGCCATTTGTACGAGCCTGCAGCTCAAATGGCATCACTTTTGTTTGCTTTGTTTCATGTGGATGTGTAGGAACCGCTGCCCAAGATCTAGTTGAAAAGATGAGGTAAGAAGCATCGTCTGGCTTTTTTTCCAGTGAGTCATCAGGCCTCAGTGTTGTTGCAGTGCGAGAAGCAGCCTGTGGGGGGCAGCAGTGATGCGTATCTTCGACTGTTGCCCTCTCACTGCAGAGAAATGATCATGCTTTAAGCATTTAAACATGTAAAGGCAAGGACTTTAACCTTTTCGAGCAGTGGAGAAGAAGCGTGTGTCTTTATGTGCCAACATTTTAGCACTTTTATATTCTTTACTCATGGAAATATTTTCATTAAGCCTATAAAGTCTGGTTTGATTTATTTGGTGCAGTAAGAAATATGCTGATGTTTATTGGCGAAAGTGATGGCAATCCACCAAAAATATCCCTAATTAATTTCTTCACTTTCTCCAAAATAACCGCTTTCTTGCCAGGAGACCAATTTAAATCTCCTACATTGAACTGGTTTTTTTTTTAATCAGTATAAAAATTTAAGGGTCGATCTAATTAAAAACTGGTAAAAAATCACATTTTGGTCCTAAACTGCCAATGCAAAAATCATAAAGTTTATAGAGTAAAGTTATGATCAAGAAGCGTTGTACTTTACTGTTTGGTGGAATAAAGATGAACATCTGAGAAGAGCATTATTCTTGCTTTGCTGACTGAAGAGGTTTCATCTTTTTTCCCCTTCTGTATCTCGTTTTCGTGACTGAGAAGCACATGGAAACAACTGATAGGTTTCTTTTGTGGATTTTGATTTTAAAAAATGTTTGTGGTCTGGTGCAGTGGCTCCTTCGTTTTCAGACGTCTGTTTGTAAAGGTTATTAGGTGCAGTTTGGATTTCATTAGATTAATGCAGCCTCTGAGGAATAGCTCTAAGGTAATGACATTGTTCGAGGAATGCTGGTGAGGCTTTTTTGAATCAGCCTGAAAAACACTGCAATGAAAGAAACAAGTTAGCTTTACAGAAACTCACTGTTTTCCATTTGAAAATCAGTTGTCATGAATAGTATTTATGTTCAATGTGTCTCATGTGACTCCCTCAATTATAAGCAGATACAATCGGTATTTTTATAACATTTTATGACACGACAGTTTTATGTGGAGGATGTTCTTCATGTTGACCATTTCAAAAGGAGATTTGAATATCAGATTTATCTCTCCCTCAGCTGTGCACAACATTTTAGCAAATTTTATCTCATCGTTATGGTTCACGTGGCTCACAGCTTCCTGTTTTGGTTCACCCTCTTCGCTCTAATTAGCACCATTTTCTGGAACAACATGCAGCTGTTTTTAGCACAAAAGATCTGATGAGATGACTGCAGCTACCAGCAGAAGTCTCACAGTTTAGCCTGTGAACAAAAAGCAAATAGCAACAAATAAGCTTGATATTTAGCAGCTGTTTGAGTCAGCGGTGAACAAAAACAGGGCTAAAAGAGTGAATACTTGACTTAAAGTGATCAAATAGACACGAAAAAAGACTCCAATTAATGATTATCTTCTGTAAATAGGCAAAAGTTTGCACAAAAGTTTGCCAAATCAACTTAAAAGTTGATAAAGAAAATGCTGTTTGACTCTGAGTACTTGCAAGGAAGGTTCAGTCCTAGAGTGTGTGACATCAGATCCTTCCTGTAGGCTTCAAAGGACGACTGCTTTACATTTAATTAATGTTTCAGGTGCTTTCATCATTTACATTTTCACTGACACTTTAACTGCTTTCACTCTTTACATGCAGGTGGATTTTTATTCTGCGTCTGAAATTTTAACACCTGACTCCTGAAGTGCCTTTTTTTTAATATTTCAGCCTTCAAACATTCTGACAAATCAACTGCTTTCATCTGTTGCATTTCAATAACACTTCAACTGCTTTCAGTGGCTCCACATCAAATGACAGTTCAACTGCTCTCACTTTTCAAATGATCAACTGCTTTTGAGACTTTCCTCAGCATTTATGCCTAAATTCACACTAATATCTTCCAAACACTTTCAGAATTAGCATTTAGCTGCAACTAAACTCAGTTTTTCATCTTTTTCTAATGTTTTCATTCATTTTTTTATGGCTGCAATAACTGTCAGTCAGTTAAACGATATTAATTCACTCTAATAGCTTAT
Organism: Acanthurus leucopareius; assembly: GCA_029814765.1. Classification (NCBI taxonomy): domain Eukaryota; kingdom Metazoa; phylum Chordata; class Actinopteri; order Acanthuriformes; family Acanthuridae; genus Acanthurus; species Acanthurus leucopareius. The sequence goes on along the minus strand of JAQMCX010000041.1, from coordinate 4,173,721 downwards.
CGTTTCATTCAGCTCTGTGGTTAATCAGCCCTAAAAGGATTCAGATGATTTCAAACACTGATCTACTTTGTGCTCAGTATCGCTTTAATGTGATTTTCCTATTTGCCCGTTTTGCTGCATCATCCGCTTAAAAGTAGGTGAGTGTGTCATCGGATGATGAAATATTTACACCAGCCACCGGAGAGCAGCTGAAGAAAACCCAGAGAAATTGTTTGCAGGTGAATGTAAATTAGCCTCACACATAAACATGCCAGTATCCTTCAGCTAAAAACATCCCTGCTTCTGGGAGAGTGGATGCGAGGATGCTGGGATGTTAATTAGGTGATGATTTGCAGCGGGTTGCCAGGTTTGTCCTGGTTGTCCTATGACGCATCATGCTCGATGGATCAGTCCAGGCAAGTGTTAATGGCCGTGGGCCTGGCAACGCGGGTCAAGAGAAGTGAAATCATTCCTATAAACGTCTTCGAGCACATGTAAATGACATCAGCAAGATGACTGCATCCCTTGTAATCTCATTGTCAGTGGGAGAAAGAGGAAGGAGGGAAAGAGGCTGAGAGAAAGAGTAAAACATTGTCTGCAGCAGCCAGTTATTGCGTGTGTGTGTGGGTGAGATTGTGTGTGTGTGTGTGTGTGTGCGTGTCTTTGTTGCTTACAGTCTGTTTTTACTGTTGACAAAGCATGCAGAGTCAGAGAAATGACTAAGCTGTGACAGTGAGGGAGGGAGAGAGGCTGCTGGGAGAAAAGAAGTAGAGGGTGAGGCAGGAGAGAAGAAGAAGAAGTGAAAGTGACAGGGCAAAGGAGTGAGTGAGTGATGGAGAGAGAGAGATGGAGAGGTTGAGATAAGAGGGGGAGAAGGCAAACCAGTGAGAGGGAGAGAGAGAGCCGAGTGTGTGAGCGTTCTCGGGCAGAAGCAAGAAGGAAGGAAGGGAGGAAGAGGAGTCGGAGAGAGTCGACGCCCTGCTCCGACTGAATGAGCAGCTCCTCTCTCCTCCTCCTCCTCCTCCTCGCACTCATCCCTCCATCCCCGCTGAGCTGCACACAGGAGGATACGACTCACTGGTCCAGCACTTGGGCTGAGATTTGCTTTCAAAAGACGGTGGTTGTGTTTCAGAGGGGGGAATCCTCCTCGGCTTCGGGGGGAGATAAGCTGATACCTGAGTGAATTTTAAAAACCCCGTCAGTGCACCTGTGAGAGGACTTTTTTTTTTTCTCTCTAGATGTGGATCAGGGTCAAGGTGCATCTGCCTGGAGCTGATTTCTTTTAAAATAAGGCTCCAGCTGTGAGATAATTTCTGTTTTACTGCATGCTGGTGCTGAGTGTGTGGTAGCACCATGGGATGCACCACCAGCGTGGTTCTGTTGGAGGGGCTGCGCTCCATCCTGGAGAGGAACTGTGGCTACATCAAGGGGGCGGTGGAGCTCGGGGCTCTGGAGGAGGAGGAGGAAACCCTGAGTCTGAGGGGATCTCAACTCTGGATTCCCACCACAGCTCTGGTAGACCTATTTAAAAAAATATTACCTCTTTCCTGCCGTGCATGTGGGTATTAACTGAACAGTTTGCACTCTTTTTAATCACTTTTCTTATTAATTTAATTAAATTTCAGCATTCCTGTGGAGAAAACTTTTGTCTTTGCAGTTTCATTTTAATTCAGTTGTTAACCAGCATTTATTTATCATAGAATATTACAGGGCAAACTTAGTTTAAATCTATAAGTTAGTGGATTTCATACTCCATATGACGAAGAGACTTTATCTACAACACAATCACGCCCTTGAATTTCTAAACAGCTGATACAAAATGAGCATTTAATAGTATTTATTGTCTTTGGGTTGAATCCGTGATTTAATTCTTCACTAAACTGAAAAATTCTTGCTTTTCCTTCTGCATTTTACCAGCTAGAGTTACAGTGATTTATTTTCTGTACATGTAACACATAAATATACCATCATGTCTTCGAGAATGAAAACGAGGTAAGAACTGAATAATTTACAGTTAGAGCGCAGACTCGTCAGATTAAACACAAGTTGCCGTGCATGTCAGCAGAATTTGGGCGAATAATCTTCCTAATAGTCTCCCCTGAGGAACTGGATTTAGAGGGAGTGTGTATCTTTCAGTGGCCTCCGATCACACAATTACTGGTGCAGCACATCAAAAGTTGAACATTTGGCTTGAAGGAAAATACAAGAAACATCTCAAGCTTTGTGCGTTTTCGCTTGTACTGAGCAAGGAAAGTTAAAAATCTTAAACTTTTTCCCCTCGGCCTGTAATAATGTTGTCTTCCACTTAAATTTATGCATTGCTACATTAAGCTACTTCCCTGCAGTTAACTCCATTAGCCAGCAGCATGTTCGTTGTTAAGTCAAAGAGATTTAATGGACAATCAATAGCAGGGGGGTTAAGTAGGATTGCTAGTGCACATTGAGGCAAGGACGTTCACTTTGAATCATTATCACTTTTGAATGCAGTGTTTACTTTATAGCCATTAAGCTTTGGTTGGCCTCTTATGACCTTTTCCATAAAAACAACAGTTAGAGCTGCGGTTTGAGCCGAATACGTCCTCCCATTAATATCCAAATTATAGTTAAGCTGGAAAACACAGGAAGCATCCAGGACTGAGCCTTCAACTCGCAACCACACGCACATTCTGACGTTTTGTGCTTCCTCTGGGATTTAAATATAAAATAAGTATGTGGACAAAATCCAATATCCTTAATGTTAATTCCTTCTTTGTTTATGTGGCTGGAAAACACTTTAACACACTAGTCTTTTCACTACAAATCCTCCAAGCTAGTAGGGGTTGTGTTCATTTAAATTATATAAAAAAACTTGTTTTCCAATATAAAACCTTTTTCAATTTCAAAAAGGGAGAGCTCAGGTGTATTCGGTGTTAGCTTTCTAACACCGAATCTTAGCTGAAAATTCAAACAAGTTCAAATCAGAAATAAAATGCTTTGAAAGTCCAGTCACACCTGCAGTTGAGGCAGGAAAATTTCTCTGCAAAAATCGACTCATTCCAGTGAAATCACAGCAATTAGTGGTGAGATGGTGCTAACCTTTGAGGGAACAGAAAGCCGGAGAGTCCAAGATGGAGGAAGCCATCACAGCTCATTAGCAGTGTTGCACCATTAGCTGTGTGTGTTGCATGCTGTGCCAGAGCGCTCCACAACCCAGGAGATGGTTTGCAGGCTGTCATGAGACAGAAGCTGATGATAGAAATGTGTATTTCTTTTTAATAGACTTTAAATTTATAGTCCAGTTAGCAACCAGGCTAACACACATGTTAGACCTGTGCACTTATTCTTTATTACTATATATTATTATGTTTTTCTGAACAAAAAACCTGGATCTTTGTTTGGGAAACTATGAGAAAAACCTGCACATGACACACAAAAATGAACAAAGACAAGAATCGACCCAAAGCAAAATCCCAAAAAGTTGAGAGTCACTGGGAGGGGGGGTCTTAATATGATTTGGAATGAATGCTGGCAAAAAAAAAAGGAGTCTCTCCACAAATTGAAGACAAACACAGACTTTTAAACACACTCAATTCAAACACACAATCAAAAAGAAACATAGAGTCAACTGAAGACACACAAACAACTGAGCAGAGAGACAAACCCCCTTATAAAACCTCCAAACGGGCTGATGACCATCAGCTGAGGGAAACATCACAGGTGAACCTGATGACTCCTAACGAGCAAAGATGAAAAAAAAAGCCTGTGATCAAGATCTTAACAACTTTGAATGAAACAATATTTAACGAAATGAAACAAAATATCAAGGAGTAAATGGACAGACCAGTGTAAAGAAAACTGAAAGAAACTTGTTGAGTCATGCTGACTGAATTGTGCTGAATCACTGGTGGACCGGTCATGCAAATCATCCCACTTCCAACACATTTTGATTCAAATATTACAAAATACTGATAAGTAAACAGAAGTATGTGACATAATATTCTCCTATCGAAGCACCTCCCACTTAAAAAAAGTTAGAAGAACACAAACACAGATAAATCGAGTGAAATGAGTTGATCTTTCTTTGCAGAAATCTGAATGAATCTCAGTGACTCTATGTGTTTTGAATCTATATTTTGTTCCTCTGGCATAATCCCATGCAGAGATGCAGGGACTTTTCGCTTTGCACTCTCCTGAGTCGAGCTTTCAGCACTCCTGAGAGCTCTGACATCATGGAGACTGAGAAAACTCCCCTCTTTCAGATCAGATTTAACTTGTGCCATATGTTTTCCCTGTTTTACCTGCAGTTGCAGCATTTTAACGTTGACCACAACACAGACCAGCTGCATTTTTGCTCGTGTGTTGGACTATTGCTTGTGATAGATGAGTGAGTTTTAAGGTCAGGGAGCTAACTTACATGTGAGTGTGGGTGTGTGTGTGTGTGTCATGTGAGGAGGGGGAGATCAGTCTGGAGGGGAAGTTTCACGTCTTTTCAGGCAACACCCTCACACTCTGTCTCTCCAGGGCGCCTGTAGCGATCGTTAGCTCCCAAACATGACGTCAACCCGCTCTTATGCAATTCTCCACAGACTTCTGTGACGGTCTGCGTCTGTGTATGTGTGTGTTTATGTGTGTGTGTGTGTGTATGGATGTGTATGTGTGTGTTTGCATGCCACTCGGGAAGGGTGTGGAAGGCTCACATGTCCTAATGAGTTCAAGCTGTGTAAAAACAAATGGACGCCATCCTTCTTCACCTCCTCCTTCTGCCTCATTTTCTCTCTGACTACTTTTTTATTTCTGTCAGACTTTTTGCTCAGATGTAAACTAATTTGCACTCCCATCTGCCTTCACACACACACACACCTTCAGACACGAGCCCATGCATCCTCGTGGTACTGCTGGCATGGCAGCAACAATAGCTCCAGGAAGCGTGATGGCGTGAGAGCGCTCCAGAGATGTGGGTGAATGAAGCGGGTGACCTCAGTGCAGCCAGAGTCTCTGACAAGAGGCTGATTATCACACCGAGCTGGTGACGCTGTCACTGAGGCCTCCACGGGACGGCGGGGGGGACACAGTACAGTCAGCAGTCCCTTATCGACTGAGGCCAGAGGAAAGTCACGTCAGAAACCTGCATTAGATTTACTTTAAATACTTCACCCTTGAATATCCTTGAGAACACACACCGAGTTTCCCCCGTTTCGTTTAATCTCTCTGCTTTTTCCAGCACTGTTGAGATTAATAAGGCAGCTGAAGGGAAAACTAATATGTTTCCAATCAGTTTGAGCATCAGAATCCAAGTGTTTTGCAGGAAAACAATTGTGTTGTGGCTTAAAAAAATTACAAGATTTACCACCAGTATGACTGGTTCTTTCCACAGCGTGAATAAAAAGAAAAAAGAGCGAATCTATTGTGATATTAACTTGCATTTTGCATGAGATTTCCCTTCAGTTCAAACTTTTAAAGGCTGAGATAAGAATTATTTTTGCATTGCTCTGCTCTAAGTCTCGATCAAGATTACAGCCATGCTAGCGCCTCTGAACTCAACTCCATTATCTTCAGCTTGTTAGCATATTAAGAGTTAAGGGATCGCCATAATTCACCAAAGTAATTACAGTTCACCCTGGGACGTGAATATCTATGTTACATTTCACAGCAGAGAGAGAAAGAAAAAGGAAAATGGCTTTTGCTAATTCCTGATTCTGTTTTATATCATTTTGAATTGAATATTGCTGAGTGCTGGACTGGTTTTTTTTGGACAAAGGAAGCTCACTGAAGAGATCATCTTGGACATTTTTCACATTTTTATGACCTTTCTTTCACTAATGGTGATAATGAGAGTTAATTATAGCACCAGTGCTGCTCCATTTTATGATGGTTATTCTTGTGACTCATAAGGCTTTTGTCCGTCTCACTTCACCTCGCGGACGTCCTGTCGACCCGGTGGAATAACCTTATTTTACTGCCTCTGTGCAGCTTCCTGTGTTTTTTTCTCTGAATGGTACATTTCAGCAAGTCCCTTTGAAGTGAGTACAGTTAAAACAAGTTATGCTAATTATGCACAGTGCCTCACACATCAGAGGACCCTGGAGCACAAAAAGTGAAACTCATGCACACACACACACACACACACACACACTTACAGACACACACACACACACCCTTTGCCTGCCTTTGTGCTACATTTTGTTAGGAGCAATGGCGCTGAAACTGTAACAGAGACATGACGGCCTTTGAAGTCGTCCCGACCCGTTGCATGTCATCCCCTCTCTCTGACATCCCACCTCTCCCCATATCATTCCGAGCACACAAGAGAGCTGCAACTTCTCTCCCATCCACACATATAATTGGATGACTTATTAATCATGCTTGTTTAGTCAGAAAGATGCAGTGGCCTGTAAACACTGCTGTGGTTTGGGAGATGTGCGTAAAGCATCATAAGAGGGGAAAGAAATAACTCCAAAATACGAGGATTTGCATAAATTTACCCAGAGTAATTCCTCTCTGAAAAACTTTAAATGTCATCGTTCTGAAACACACTCGCTGATAAACAGCTGAGTTGAGGCGCCGCCACCGCCGCTGCTCGGAGATTAAAGGCAAGTGATTCTCCTCAGAGAGAACGCCGACTCGATGGAGAGACAAGGGGGCAACTGGAACTGCTCTGAAGCAGCAGGAGAGTGTGTGTGAGTGTGTGTGAGTGTGTGTGTGTGTTGTGTCTAAGGGCCGGATGGGGAGGAAGTGTGTTTTGACTGACCCTGCTGTGGGCGCCTGCCGCAGCGGATACGGCGGAGGAACTTTCAAAGCAGAGCAAAATATTAATGGGGAGAAGAACTTTATCAACACAGATTGAGTGTCTCAACACTGTCGCTGTTGTTTGAGTCCATGTATGAATGGTCATGGTTACTTTAAGTGATTTCACCTGTGAGGCAGCGTTTGGATCAAATTTAGGAACCATGTGACAATCAAAGCGGATGTTAAAGATCTTGTATGTCTTGTTTTATCATCAGATCATGAAAATTAGGGGTCAGATGACTGTTTTATTCACTATGCTGCACATTATCACTGTAAATACAGGGGATTTACAAAGAGAGTATACACAGCCCAACTTATAGAGAATAAAGTCCACTTTTTCAGGGTAAACATTGGGTATGTGGGCCGTAATGTGTAGCATTACTGATTTCAGTGTACGTACATGACAACCATTACAGTAGCGTCATATAAATATTACATTTTCCCCACTGTGTTAAACAAGAAAACAGAAATAAGAATATACATTTGTTTGATTGATGATGGGTAGCTTTTTTCCTGAATTTGTTCTTATAATTCTTACAAAAAATGCTCTTTGGTTGACAAAAAATACAGACATGAGAGTGTCTAAAAATAAATCTTTGGCATTTCTGAACTTTAACTTCTTTATAAACAGAATGCAAGTCTTTCTGATGTTCCTCTGTAAAACCTCATATGTGAAACAACAGGTTGTATTAAGCCTTTTGTGTGTTCAAATATTGTATTATGATAGGGCTTTTCTATTATGTGAAAGTTCAACACATATTTGGGTTCTTTTTTCAGTCATTAATAACTTGAAACAACAAAAAAGCGAAGTCTATTGGTCCACTTTTTCTATTTCTAGTATTTAGTAGCCTGTGCAGTGGGTAATTAAAAATGTACATAATATTTGTATTGCAGTTTGCAGGCTGTAGGCTTAAAAAAACTGATAACTCTTTCCATTAAACACCTTTTTTTTACTTTTTTTGGCACTTTCTTTTATCAACACACACACAGGCAGGTGGAGCAGGCGCATGACGACATGATCTCTGGGCCTCTTCTAAGTTTTTAATGGGGGAGTGGTTCATTTTTTTTCTCCCCACCTCCTCACACAGATCACATACTGTACGCACAAACACACACACATATCCACACTCAAACACACACACACACATGCTCACAGCTGCACAGCTGTAAGGGTGGGAGGGGCCCTACCCCTCTGATGAGAGACAGAGCAGCAGAGAGAGAGCGAGGCTGGGCTATTGTGATTGAGTACAGAGGGAATCTCATCGGACGGTCAGAGAAGCTTTCTCACCCTTCACACACTGCGGGCAACTTTTTTCGCCATGGCAGTGTGTGTGCAGTGAGTCCCACACCTGATTAAAGGATACACACACAGGCAGGATTGACTACCATGCAGGGCCGGGCCGGCAAAGCCCCCAGAAGGGAGATGGTGATAGAGTCTCCACAGCAGTACAAGAGCCTGGCTGAGATTGAGGCAGAGGTGGAGGCTGGGTCACAGGTGGCAGCGGTAAGTCCGCACTCTGCCATCTTTTACACAGAGACAGAAAGTTTTTCGGAAATCTTGCTCTCGTTTCTGGGAGTTAGTCGCTAAATGGAACCAATGTGGCTTGATTGTTTCAACCAAGTTTTTTTTATCAGTTAGATTTCCTTTCAAGAGCAGCTTTGAAGATAATTTAAAAATGGTTAGACGAAAATGGGAAATAGCAGCTTCAGGGTACACCTCTCCAGGGGGTTGGATGTTGATCTTTTTTTAGGAAATGGAGCACTTGTGGCTCCCTTTGTTCATTAACTGTTTCTGTGCACCAGAGTCAGGGGGTTTGACAAGTTAGCAGCCAACTTGGTAAAGTGATGAAGATGCAGACTTAAAGAGGACTTTAAAAATGTAGCATATTCTTAACTATTTTTAGTATTATAACTGGCTTCTGGAGAGAAAGAGAATTTGTCATTTTACAATCATTTAAATGTAATTTTCCTGTAAAAATTCCCTACATTTATCATAGTAGCGGTCACTATAATTAGGCAGGAATATCACTGAACTGACAGTATTTGAGTAAAAGTTCAAATTCATCCACATTAGCCTTTAAATTAAACTTATTCTCTCATCTTTCAAATGTACTCATGTGAGATAATTACTAACAAGTCACAGTTCACAGCTGCTTGTTGTTATCTTCTGTCTGAATGGCAGTCGTCCAGCTGGAAATCACAACCTACGATTTTCTGCTTATCAGATGATCTTTAACATCCAAAGGGCTGAGAGATGTGGAGGGATCTTTTTCATTACGTCATCAGAAGGGTTGGTTGGATGAATCAAAATGTAAATCTATGGTCAGATGTTTAATTGGCCTGAGTTTGTTATGTGTTCCTTGGACCAAAACCAAGTGGCTAATCCAAATAATCTGGTCGGCGGCCTCGCCTAGCTGACACATTCAGACCTGGGAACTGTGACAGCTTAGACACGTACAGACTTTTAGTAATATTTCACCTGGTGGCTGATTTTCTTTTTTGTTCTTGTTCGTTAAAAGCTGCAGTGAAGGCGACTTGGCAGTGGAGATGTAATTGATGAACTTCAACCTCACATACATGTGTCCTATTGTGTTGTGTCAGACAGTAAACTGCAATTTATTTATACTGATGTACTTTGCTCATATACACTTTTTAGGGATTTTTGAGATGTTATTTGTTGGTTGGTCAGTCCAGACTCAAATATTTCAATAACTAATAGTTGGATTGTCCATAAATTTAGTATAAACTTTTTTTCCTCAAGATTAACTGGAATAAATTTGGTGATGGGTCGTCCTGTGTGAGGGATTTAGTGGCATCTGATGGTGAGGTTGCATATTGCATTTGATTGAATTTCCCTCCAGTAACCCTCCTTTTGTACAACTTAATTAGAAACTTGCAAAAATAAGAGTCTCTTTTCAAAGCCAGTGTTTGGTTTGTCCTTTCTGGGCTACTGTAGAAATAATAGTAGCTCAACATGGCCGACTCTGTGAAAGAGGACCTGTTGCCTCTGTAAGGTTAGGTATAAAAGGGTCATATTTGAGGTATTTAAAACACAATCATTCTTATTTTTAGGTTATTATACACTATTGATTGCATAATTTTAAATGTAATATTTATTTTTTAGCAATATAAGAATTCTAACACATCAAACAAAGATGATAAACATGCTGAAACTGTCAAAAACTAGTATACTACCTTTGTCATTGTGAGCATGTTAGCATGGTAACGTTAGCATTTAGCTTAAAGTGGAAATGACAAACTGCCTAAATAATAAATCTACAATAAAAGCAACTTTGCACACAAGAGAAATAGATCAATTTTAAGCCAACATTAGAGCTGAAAAATAATGAATGAAATAATGATTTGGCAGGAAATTATTAAGAAACTATTTTGGCAAATAATTATTCATGCAAATTTCTATCGAGCAAAATGTCAAATGTTCATTAGTTCCAGCTTTTCAATTGTGAGGATTTTCTGCTTTTCTCTGTCTGTTAATAAAACCCATTCGAGTTGAAGACTTCTGGACAGAGAAAACAAGCAATTTAAAGACATAATTTTAAGCTTTAGAGACAAAAACAATAACAGCATGCTCATTTTATTCACAAATCCGGCCTTTCTGTGATGCTTTAAAACAGAGGAAATTGAAGGAAGGAAAGGATTAAGTGCTTGGTTCAGCTTTCTTTTCCCCTCAAGTGTTGACTCACAACTTTAAGCAATGTCCTCATTTGTACCTGATATCTCATTTATGCGAAAATCAAATCTACCTGCATGGATTTGGAAGTGTGCCCTCACCTTGTAATATAAAACTGAAGCTAAACTAAATAAAGATAATATAAAAGATTGAGAAATATTAAAAAAAAAAACTCAGATTCATCTTCAGTGTGAGTAAAGTTTTGTTTACTATCATTGACTAATATTCAGACACATGTGCGTGACATATGAAGATCTATTCGATGATATCACAGTCAGGCTTGTTGAGGGAGGACATGCTGGAGGAATCCCTTGTTATTCACTGAGGAATGTCAGAGTCGACGTCTGCGGCACAGGAGGAGTTTGAACTCTGCTCGATGATGAAGAAGCCTTTTACTATGTTATGTACTGCAAGCATCAGGGCCTACAAATCCCTCTCTTTTATTATGAAGCATAAGGATTTATTATGCAATAAATAATCCTGTTTTTGGACTGTGTATCCTCCAGAGCCTCTTTAAGATTTGTAGAGCTGCAATGACTATGACTGTATTTACTTATCTACTTTAGGCCTTAAGCGTGAGCTCATGACACCGTGACTGGTACAATGGCACACACAGACTCTCGCTCATCCATCCATCCATCCATCCGTCCGTCCCTCCATCTCTCGCCTCTCTCATCTAGCATGTCCTCTTATGTTAACCCACATTCATCTGTGCCTCTGTGCCAGTTCCTGCTGTTGTAGCTGTCAACCGGTACCTCTGTAAAAGGACAATAGCAACTTGTCTAGACGGCGTGACTACCGCAGATTTCACCCTACAACCCAGACACTGATACCCTGATTAAATGTACAATAACTGGTAACTGAAAAATCACTAAATGAGCACAAATATTTAAAGAGAAGCAAAGAGAAATGGACAGAATAAAAACAGGTAGATGTTGCCACTTGTTGATCCACTGTTGTAATCTGCAATTTCAGGTGAAGCCAAAGATCATCGAGCCGCTGGACTATGAGAATGTGATTGTGCAGAGGAAGACTCAGATCATCAGTGATGTTCTGCGGGACATGCTGCAGTTCCCCACCGACGACTTCCAGGTAAGAGGAGGAGAGGGTTATTTATTGAACTCTGCAGGTGTATTTTTGTTAAGCTCTTCCCAGTTCACGGGTCGAACCAATGATCTTGAATCTGGTATCAATCATGGCCACGCCTACGATAATGCAGAGGTTTGAAACCACTGTTTACATGTAGGAAATTATACCTAATAATAATTATATTTATAAAATTACATTGCAACTCCACTTTCAACACAGCTGAAACAAAGAAACTTACATTGGATGACTTTTTGTTTGCGTCAACAATAACACTGATGTATCATCAGTTTTTAAGTTAACATGGCGGACACATTATCTGACTCTTTAGCTGCGAATTGCTCCACTATGTGAAAATATTGATCATAGCAGCTTTATATCATTTCCACTGGAAAAGGCCAGGGCACTTGACTCAGCAATTACTAATTATTAATTATGACAAGTGACTTTCTTCCGCTTTTCTGCCATTCAAAACTTTTAGAGATAATTTGATGACTTTCCATCACAAAGAAACTGTCTTGCTGTAACTTTACTGCCTCTATTGTTTTCATTGCTCTCCCAGCCCACACAAACAGCTGTAAACATCATCTGTTCAGAGGAAGTTGTTTAAAGTAATTCAGGGAAATGTAGAAAATCAGAAAATCAGAGACACGTTAAGATAAAAAATACTTCATTACAAAATCAGATCAGGGATCCTGTGAATAGAGAGATGATTCACTGTATGACAATGGATTTGTTCTTTGATAAGAGGAAGGAGCAGGTTTGGTTAAAAGAGGCTGTACTTGCTAACACAGCCCTAATATGTGTATATATATTTTTTAATTAAACAAAAGCTTTTAAATCGCACTTAAATTCAGCACAGTTCATGAAATCACCAGAAAGTCTTTAAAAGGTTTTCATGATGCTGTTTAAGGTCCACTTCACTTCACTTGACTCGTGTCTTTTTAGTAAATCAACTCCTGCAGCAGCTTAGCATAACTAACTGATGAGGATGTGGGCAAATATAATGTTATATGGTCCACCTGTATCTGAAATTTGACTTCTATGTGTCCTGTATGTGATCGCTGGCTCACAGTCGTGTAAACTTTCACATGCTGCATAGATCTGCTGCCTGACTTCAAAGAGGCTGAAAGAGCGTGTCAACATTACATCACTGTGGTGCTGAGATGGATCTCAGCAGGGTCCACTCCCAGTTTGAGGGGGAATGAGAAAACAGGGACGGACTCAAGTTCACATGTTTTTCATTCCTCAAGTCTCCTGAATCAGACTATAAAGGATAGATCTAATGAGATTCAATATTTTTCTTCTTGTTAGCAAATCCCTTGTGCAGAGCCAAACCAACTATAAATGTGTCCTATTAACAAGTGTGTGTATCCATAGTCTGATATATCTTCTTCCTCTGTGCCGTGGAGCCTTATCGTTGTCTAGAATCTATTAAAAACACATCAGTGAACACGGTGTTGCACTTGGTGACGTGTTCATTCATTACCACGAACACACACACTGTAGTTTATTTTAACTCAGTCTCACATACACCGTCCTGCTGCCCTACACTTACAAGAGCACCAAATGTGGATTAATTCGCCACTGAAAATAGTCCCCAATGAGTGCAATTACCTCCTGTTTGTGTAATATTTGCTAAAAACAACAATGATTAGCTGTTTTAGGAAATCACTGAGCTCTTTAGTGGAATTAAACGATGCATTTAAGACCACACTACGTGGTGGGAAAACTTCAACGTATAGTCTGCTTCCAAACTATTTCACAATCAGGAGATGATGAGTGATTTTCATTACAAGTCTGCAGAGCACAGACATTAGTAACTGCCCAGGACTCTCAGTGTGAATGTATGTGTGTGTGTGAGACCAAGTCCATCCAATCTGTCTAACCTGCCATATGTTTTACATCACGGGGTTTAGAGAGGAGAAAGGGGGAGCCGGCCAGACATATGGGCTTTGCATGTGCACGTGCTGAACTGCAACACACAAATATGGATGCAAGGGAGAGATTCAGTGTATAAGGAGGTAAAAAGAGGTAAAGTGTCAAAGGATTAACTCTCCCTACATGCAGTTCATGTATAACAGGAGAGATCCTTGGATGAATGCTGGATTTAATAGTCAATGTGCTTTATAACCACCATGATTTTAATTCATAACAGATGTTTGGATCTTCTTATCCTGCACACATGCAAGCAAATGTATGCACAGATGAAACAGTCACACCACACTCACTTTCATCTTTCCAAGTAGAAAGAGACTCGCTTTTTTTCCCCCCTCCTATCATCAACCACTCTGCCCAGAGATCTCCATCCTAGAGACTTTAATTCCTGCATGGCATCTCCCTATCTGCCCCGCAGTGTCCCTGCTTGTGGGAACACGCTCCTCTGGCCCAGTGGAAGCCATCAAAGCTCCGGTTTAATGACTGTGAAAAGAATGCTGTTAATTGGCAGCCAGCAGGTCTCGCTAACGGTTGACTGACAGCGTTGTGCTTTGGTCAACTTCTCCCATGAGTGGTTGTGTGGATGATTGGTTTGTTTTTTAGTGAATTGCCACAAAAAAAGAGAGAAATAGGCTGCAAAGCTTGTGCGAGTACAAGTGAACTGTCCATGAAGTGTCATACTGTGTTACTCCGCGGTATGCTAATTGGTCATTCACCCATTTAAATTCAGCTTTTCGCTGGTCACCCTTGAGTTTTTATGAACACCAAACACAGACAACTTAACCCCTGTAGCTTCATCTTATACTGCTCTCACACACTGATGGTAAAGCAGTAGTTGGTCATGTGTAAAAATATCCTCTTTTGTGCCTAATACCACTGTCATATATACAGTACATAGCTAGCATATAGGCTAGCATAAAACTAGGAAGTAAGGGGGAAACCCCATGCCTCGCCCTTCCAAAGGTAAAACAATACAAACATTCACCTTTAAAGCTCATTAATAACCAAATAAAATCTTATTTCATGGAGTTGTTTTTAGATTCTGACTTTTGTATGGACAGAACAAACAAGGTACAGAGCCAGTCTTGCTAATTCCCCCTTTTTTCAGGTTGTATGTTAACCTAAACTAGTAATGTCTCGACTATAAACTTGTTGCTTCCCAGTGCCTCTAATCTTAATGCTTAGCTAACTGGCTGCTAGCCCTAGCTTCATATTTGTTGGACAGACACAAGGCAAGAGAGTTCATTCTTATTATTTAATTCATAAAAAGAAAGCAAATTTTTTTTTCTAAATGTCTTCATATTCTGTTATTAATGTCTTTTTTCTTTTGTCCAGCTAAAGTTGAACAACAACAGCATAAAAAAGTTCATTTTTTTCCAAACAGCTCAAGTGTTTTGCGGCCAAACCACTGCATTTTCAGCTTAAATGACCAACATTTTCCCCACTGCAGATGTTATAAATACTGCTGGTGCCGTGCATGCAGATCATACAAGACTTAATAAATTAAAATCAGTTGGGCAAATGTTATTGACACGTCCTTAATAGCTATTGCAAGACTGAAGTGGTCGAACGGGGGCAGAGGTTCAATGACTGCTTGCCAGTGTGAGAATAACACATTTGTGACTAAACTAGGTCATTGTGCCACTGTTTCCTTCTCATCTTTGAGGGTTGAGTAGAAAAGCAGAGCACTAAGTGGGAGCAGTGGCGGCTGCAGCTTCCAATAGCTTGAACAGTCTCGACGCCCTGGGGCGCCTTTTGCTCCTCAGCTATGGATCCTCGCTCTCTCTGGTTGTATCACTTTAATAAGGCTAGCAGGGGAAAGAATTAGGCCTGGAATAATACAGGCTGCAGATCATCCTCTGCAGCGCTGTATTGTCTCTCCATCTCCTTTCATCTCTTGTCATGTGTGTAGACCGTGTAAGAGTCATTATTTGAAAGCATGGCTCCATATTTTGGAATAATTTTGGACTAAATATATATTGGAATATGTTTCTGCATGTTGATTTTTCTTGGTTTGTACAGAAAAAAAAGGTGAAAATGACAATATTAGAAAAAGTCTACTTTCCAAAATAAGAAACTCTCTCTTTGATTGTTAGCTTTGACAAACAGAGCTAACAAACAGATGGTTTGACCATCTGGATGAATGAAAAGGAATCAGAGGGGCGAAGCAAAGCGTCGGTCAGCTGAAGTGTCCTTGAGTTTAGCCCTGATGTCCCTGAGCTCAGGAGGCTGGTCTGTAGTTTACCTTGATCTCTGACCTTTTTTGAAGAAACAAAAAAAAAGAACTGCACTGAAGGGATCAATAAAATTTCATAAAATCATAACAAACGATAAAATCAACTTGGAAAATGCTCCCAAAGCTGGAAGTGCTTATACTATGTGAGTGAACCCAGCAGGATTGATCTTTTGTGCCAGTCTCTTCTATCAGCCCTGTTATTCATGCCTGCATTCCCCTTCCTCTCCTCAGATCTCCACCCTGAGGCGCCAGGGCAGGACTCTCTTCTCCACCGTGCCAGAGACAGCTGAAAAAGAAGCTCACTCGCTGTTTGTCCAAGAGGTAAAACTAATACATACCTGGATACAAGCCTGCTTTGTCTGTTCTTTATCCCCTGATCTTGGCCAAAGCCTCAACCTCTCTGTCGTGACTGAAGCTCGGCTTTATCCTTTTGTTTGGAGCGCAGCCATGTTTTCTCTCCTTTTCACCCAAACACAGGTGCTTTGCCTTTTTGTCCGGATAACGCAGCCGTCCTTCACGCCGTGAAGACACACATCAGATACAGCTCATAAGTTCAGACGTGAATCCAGCCAAGGATTCATCCTGATTTGTCCGTGGCGTACAGATAAAGCAGAAGTGGTTAGATGTCAGTGAAAGCTAGAGAAAAAGGAGTGTTGGTTGACCACTCACATGGGTTAGAGATAAGGGAGAATCGATACGGTGCATATGAAAAATGTTGCTGTTAGCCTCTGACTGAACTTCCATTTACGCTCTCCACCCTCACATGTTTCCTGACAATGCAGAGGATCGGCCACAGATGGAGTCCGCAGTTCACTGCGGGTTCAGGTCGTGTTGTTTCAGAGGAGCTGTGTGCCGGGTTTGGTTGGGGTGCGGCCCGATGGAGCCTGATAGGGGATAGTCCCCCCGCGGCTTCAGCCAGGAATTACATCATAACTACATCTCTAGCAGCTGTGCAGCCTTATACAGATGTGCTGCTCTTTTTCAGTTTTGCACTTTTAAGTGACCCCTCGCCTCGAGCCAACATGTGTATTTTATGAATTCCTAGAATTGATGAACACACGCTGGAATATCACCAAGCAAATGATATAACTAGTGTTTGTGTTCATGTGTCAGGTTTAGGTTGCCTTTTTTAACTCCAGAGGGGGAAATACAAGTTTTTTAAACAAACTTCAGGTCACATTTGTTAGTTTGAACTGTAGTTTATTGTACGAAAATGATGAAAAGTACCAAATTAAAGTCATTACATTGGTTTGTCTTGATTTTAATCATGCTTGAAGCACATATGTCTGTGATTTTTACCTCAGTGTCGACAATGATGACTGTGCACTGTGCTTTATTATGGGGGCAATAGTTCAGCTACATTAAACTTTGACCTTAAATACCTCAACGGAGTGCATCCAATGGGATTCTGGGATTCTTATAAAGTAAATTTTGCTACTTTGATTAATACTTTTATTAATTTTGTCCATAGCATCCTTATTCTGCACTGTGCCACTCACAGAGGATTCGTTTTTGCATGTTAAACCTTCATGTCAGTGAAGGTCACGTGGTTTTCCTGCAACATGTCATTGTCTCTTTCTGAACAAGATCTTGTAACTTACTCGTGGCTAAAAAAACTGTCGGGAACAACAATTTTCATTGGAGAAGAAGCAGAAATGATTCATTATCCACTTCCTCTTGCAGTATTGATCCCGTCCGAAAGCTTTTCTAATGCACCTGATTTGTGCCGGGATCATTCAGACAGACATATAGCACTAATCCACCGCCTGACATGCAGTAAGATAAATGTTGGTCTTGCTAATTCAGGAGGTTATACTGCATTTCAGCGGCCTCGCCTCTGCTAAAGCTCCTTTAGTCTTAACGTCGGCCATGAAAGCAGCAAAGTCTGTTCTTACAGAAGAAAGTTTCTGGACGGAAATCAAATATTCACATCCTTTTTCTGAGGTTGTTTTAGAAACCTGAGGCCGTCAGCGCCTGGACCGTGTTTGTAAGTACACGTCCTAATTTGCTCCTGTTGAAATGACCCCTCACCTCCGCTTCACTCTCTGTCTCTGCAGTGTATCAAAACCTACAAGTCCGACTGGCATGTGGTCAATTACAAGTATGAGGAGTATTCTGGAGACTTCCGCCAACTCCCAAAGTAAGTGTGTGTGTGTGTGTGTGTGTGTGTTATGGAGTTATACTAACCTGTGCAGTGAAGTGCAGACCATTTTCCTGAGTGGTCCATTATCAGACTGTTAGCAGTGGAGGGAGAGAGGACAACACTGCAGGACTCTTAACAGTCAACAAAGCTGCATTCAAGGTCACTGCCACCTTTTTCTGTTTCGCCAGTAAAGTAACTGTCATAGATTTTTTTAAAAATTATAAAATAAATGAATTTGAACATTTTTCTTCTTGAGAAACACACAAATAAGCTTTTTTTGCTTTACGTTTATCTGTAAATGTGTTCGAAACTTGAGGCCCAGAGTTTAAAAAGGCATTTACAAGGCAAGGAGGGTTTAATAAAAGACTCAACCGAGTTGCATTATGGGAAATGTAGGATCCAGTGTTTTTACATTCTTGACCCATGTTAGCTCCCTTTGGGAATGTCTCATTTACTGCGTGGGAGACTGTTCTGGATAGTTTCCATAGAGGAAGAAGGAAGAAATTACCATGCAAACTTATTTTCAAGCTTTCTGATGTTCAGCTAACAGTCTTCTTTGTCCGCCACATCACACACTGTGCTGCAAAAGCCCTCCGGAGACAATTGTTAACGTTACGGTTGTTCATTGACACTGACCTTTGTTCAAAGCCAGCAAATGTTAAAGCCAGAACTCTAGAAAGAAGGAAATCTGTTTCTCGGAGGCTCCCAGCTCTTCCAAAACAACAATAGAAGGCTTCCTATGTTTCTCTACCAAGGATAAACAGAGCTATTCTGGGACTGCTGCTGATAGATATCATTAAAGCTAAAGGGAAATCCCACAATGCCTTATGTGTCCTTGGTCGCTACCATTAGGACAGGAATGTGCTTTACAGATGCTGAGTGTCATGTTTAAAAACTTTGTGGATGAAAAAGTAGACAAGCCCCGTCCTTGGCCTTGACACTGTTTGTACTAATATTTCCCCAGAGCAGGCCGGGGCTTGTAAAGGTCAAAAGTCAAACTGTCCGTCTGGGGTTTGAGCTGCACTTAGAGAATCTGCAGCTGCAGCATTTAAGATACATCCTGTAAAACTAGAAGCTTTACAAGCATTACAAAGAAGCCTTTAACATTAAAAAACGTTGCTTTTGCACCTATTGGATTCTAGAATACGAGTGTGTATTTCTTAGAGTTGGACTGGAAATAAGGGGGATGGTTTTTGATCAGTTTTTGATCCTCTACATGTCACCAAATCTGCCTTTTTTTTTTTAATACATCTAATTTAGTTTTTTAATTGGCTTGAGCTGCTTTCAAATATATCTAATAGAGTTGCCAAAATCCTTTCATGTGCTTTCATAACATGCAAAATTAATTGGTTCACTGTACTTCACAGAGTCTGGTCAGTCCGAAACACAGCTGCCAGAGATCTCTTCTCTGAGTCCAAGACATTTCATCTTATTACACCTGTCTTCATATTTTTGCATTGGCTACTGACAGAAGCCAAAGTGTATTTCAAAATCCTCCGTCTGACTTACAAGGCTTTAAATGGATTGCAGCCTCCTTGATCTTTTTGGGGGTTGAACCTTTGCTCGCTGAGTTTCCCCCCTTTAAGAATAAACTCCCGCTCTAAATTCAAGACGCAGGCTCTGTTGACCTTTTAAAACTTGGCTTATATCTCTTTTTTGACTTGCCAGGTGGTTTAATTGGGCAAACAATCTATGGATTTCAATGTGTCGAGCTATGTCATGCTGTTTTTTGTATTTAAAAAGAGGTGGTGGTCACGTGAGTTTGTGGAAAAAATTAAGTAGCTCAATTGATTCCAAAAGATGGACATTTCAGTTTGATTCAATAAAATATATCCACATATTTAGACAGCTGTAACAGTTTAGTGTAAAAGTTTTTAGCAAGCAAAAAGAGAAACTGAAAGAAAAACAATTAATAAAAGCTTGAATAGTTAGCTACACCTAATTGATAAATGGTTTGCTTAAAACAGCTGGATGGTTGAAATAGAAAATTAAAAGTTAATGAATAGTCATAATAGCTTAAAAGTCTAAATAGTTAGTTATAATTAAAAAATGGATGAAATATCCAGCTTCAAATCAGCTTTTTATCCAAAATAAACCATCCTTTAACCTTCACCTCCATCCTGTTTCTGTATTATCATGTTCACATGCATTTTACTGAAGTTGAACTCAGTGAATCAGGTTGAAAAGATCAATTCCTTGTGTTTTCAGTAAAGTGTTGAGACCTGAGAAACTGGCAGCTCACCTGTTTGAAGTGGATGAAGATGTGGAGAAAGATGAAGTAAGTCCACCAATCACAAACTTTCTTTCTTTTTCCTGTATTTCTCCCATTTGTTTTCTCACAATTTGCTTTTGTTCATATGAGAAAAAACAGCTGTCTCTTGAGTCCAACCTTTCCCTAGGCCTCACCAAACCCTGTTCAAACAAATGTGATTTCATCGGAACGCAATATAGAACAAAACAATATTGTTTCGTTTATTGCACAACATTGAATTCATTTATTTAATTCCACTCCTTTATTAGAAGCCAGTCCTTGGATGTTTTATTCAATGTTCCAGGCCTCGTATTGTTTCCCAGAATAGCTGACATCTTCATGACATTTGGAGCATTTTAAGTGCACGTCCCTCCCCCATAATTGCTTCGCTTCAGGCATTGATTTAACTGACCTTTAATGGACACACCATCATGGCTGAAATCTCCTGAGATTAAAGAAGTGCAGCGTTGATGTAAATGTTGATCTTAATTAAGAGCATTTTTCCTTTGTTTGTCCTCCTTTTGGCCTCGATAGAAGTCAGCTAATTTTTTATCTTAAGGCAAAATGCTTCAATAAAAAATATATCAGAGCATGTTTGTGTTGTTCAGCGACGAAGCAGAGGGAGAAACATACCGACGTAAATGTGTAGAATTCACATGTATGTTTAGTGGCATATGCAGATAGAAAACATATGTTAATGTGTGTTTGTGCTCTTCCTGTAGGACACAGCGTCCATCGGATCTCAGAAGGGAGGAGTGTCCAAACACGGCTGGCTGTACAAAGGCAACATGAACAGTGCAATCAGTGTTACTATGCGGGTGAGAACAGGAACATCGCTGAAGGCAACACAGCCTCGCAAACATCTCCAATATTGTTGTTTTGGTGATTTTGACTTGAGTAATGGTGTTTTGTGTGCAACAAGGACACAGTTTTCAACAAGTGGGAATGTTAGTTTACTCAGCACAAGAAGAACCATTCAAACAACCATAAAAATGTTGTATGATGTCTTCTGTGGTTCTAGCAGAGCCTCAAAAGTCTGAAAAAGTGACCTTAATGAACTTGAATCATGGGAAATGTAGTTGTTTTGGGAGCTTGATCCACACTAAGCATTAAGAAAAATGGATCTCTCTGTCTCTGCTGCTTAGATTTTAAAGGTCTGAGGACAAAAATGCTGTAAATAAAGAATTATAAATGGGTTTGGATTATAATCTGAAGCACTTTCGACATAGATAAGGCGGCTATAGGATTTTATGGAGTGTAAAAGCATTCACTTCACAAATTTACTGCCTGGAGAGCTCAAACAAAACACTCTGCAAGGTTTGCACCAAAAAGATTTATTCCTTCTCTTCTTTGTTATCTACCAAGTCCACACACTTCACAAAAGCACTTAATGTCCCCCGAACCTTTTCAGACGTAATGTGTTTTCCTTTTGAAATACAAGTAACCTTTTCTAATGCAAGACTTAATAGAGATCTGTCATTATTTGTCCCCTTTTGATTCAATTTGTTCTCTTTTGGATTCAACCTCTATAAAGAGTGAAAACTTTAGCCATAATTTCACCTGATTCTTGCAGATAACATCTTGTTTTCAGTGTTAGGTAATTACAAGTCTTCTCTCTCCACACATATGGACATCAGCTTAGCCTCTGCTTATGGTCGCCTATAACTAGTTGTACTTTTTTCACCGTACCCTCGAGCTTTCCCATGCCCCATTTCCCCCCTCTGCGGTATTTTTAGAGAAAAAACAGGCCATTTGGGATGTGAGCTTTCTGTATTTTCATTCTCCAGTCCTTCAAGAGGAGATACTTCCATCTGGCCCAGCTGGGGGACGGATCCTACAACCTCAACTTCTACAAGGATGAGAACACCTCCAAGGATCCCAAAGGAACCATCTTCCTTGACTCATGCATGGGTGTTGTTCAGGTGAAAGACTTAACACTCTTCGTCGTTTTTAACCAAATTAAACAATATTAATTAAGAAAATGCATTAAATCAATGTTTTTATTTGTTGTCTTTTAGAACAGCAAAGTGCGTAGATTCGCCTTCGAGCTGAAGATGCAGGATAAGAGCACGTTCCTGCTGGCTGCAGACAGCGAGGCAGAGATGGACGAGTGGATCAGCACCCTCAACAAGATCCTCCACAGCAGCTTCGAGCAGGCCATGCAGGAGAAGAGGAACGGAGACCTGCATGATGGTGTGTTTCTGTGCATTTTTATTTAATTTTTGCACGTAAAAGTGTTGAGAGTTTAACCGTTTTTGTCTGCTTTTGTTTGCCTCCATGTTTTTTTGATAACTGCTGCACCGTCTGTTTCAAATGGGATCATTTCCTGCAATAAGAAGCCGAAACCAGCACACTGTTATGATTTTTTTTACATAATTACATTAGCTAACAGAGCTCATGTTGATCTCTCCAACAGATGAGGAACATGGAAAAACAGACCTCTCCTCCGGAAGTTTTCAGGACAGCTTTCAGGTACACTTGTTTTTCCATCTATAAAACATTAAAAAAACCGCTCAGTCCACACACTGTAAAAAGGTGCCTCGGATGTGTGAAGGTGTCACATGACGTCACTTGGAAGCGGTCCGAACTGTACCTGGAGCTTTTGCAGCTGTATTTCCTGCGACACGGTTTTCATTTTACTGTTACTGCGAGCAAGCAAACATCTGGTGCCGTGTGAATGGCCTCCAAATGCAGAGGCCAGATGAGGCCAAGGCTGGTGATGCACAGCAGTCAAACGGGGGGAACGTGGCTGTATGAAAACAAACACTGAGAGGCGTAGTCTGTGTTTTGCTGTGTTTATGAAGTCAGCACGGAGGAAAAGCTGCTCTAATCAATATTTTTATATAATCTTTGTATGATGTAAAAGGGTTTCTTGAGGTGACAAACTGAGAAATGATTATCAACCAATTCAGCTGATTCTCTTTGCTTTATAGGGTGTTGTTAGCATCTTTCAGCTTATTGTTTTTGGTTATCTGCCCAACAACTTGAATGTTTTCTCTCAGTTTCAGATCTCTCATCAATATCTGTCTCCAACAGCAGCTGTTTTGAGTGATAAAAAAGTCTTATAAACTCACTGTTTGTGATCTGTGCCGAACCAAACAGCTGACTGACACAGTTAGCGGGTAGCTGGTGAACATGTTGAAGCACTGAGCGGCTAAGTGGCCAGATGTTTTTCACAGGAGCTGGTGGAAACTAAAAACAGAGCAAAAGAGAAAGCGAATGCTGGATTAAAGTTCTTTGATTTACGTTCCACTGTTTGCTAACATGTTTGCCAGCACACATCAAAGGTGTTAACACGTCAGTATTATTGACGTATTGTGTTATGGATGGAAACACTGACCACGTTGACTCAATAAACTGTCCTGTCTTCATTCCTCCTCCTCCTCCCTGATCCAGGCCTTTGATGAGGACAGTGTGGTTGTTTCTATCTCCTCTTCTTTCAATATGAAGCTGTTTGTTGATATTTGCTATGTAATTTTTTTTGGATTTGTTTTCAACAGACTGCCAGAGATATTGAGTCCAAAATGAGGAGTGAAGCTCGCCTGAAACTCTTCACCTTGGACCCTGACACACAGGTGACTGACTGCAAAATCTCTCTTTGTAAAAACTCCTTTTACCTTTCCTTCGCACCGCAGTCAGTTTTGCTCAGATTTATCGATTTCATGACAAGATTTTTTTTTTCTGTAGGCAATTTAAACCTTTTGACAACATTTTCTGTTTCCACAGAAACTGGATTTCTCAGGCATTGAGCCTGACGTGCGGCAATTTGAGGAGAAGTTCGGGAAGAGAGTCCTGGTCAGCTGTCATGACCTGTCTTTCAACCTGCAGGGCTGCGTCGCAGAGAATGAAGAAGGACCAACGACTAATGTACGTTTCAAGGACAAACAAGCAGACAAATAGATCTAAAAGTGTAAATATTGAATTGCACAGTGTGTTTTTCAGCAGAGGACACACTTCTATGAACGCACATGTGTTTACGAGTATGGAAACAAGCTTCCAGCGTAATTCTGGGAAATCGTCCTTTAGCAAACGAGGGCAAGGGCTAAATCAGTTAAGAAGATCACAGACAGTTCAGATGGCCCACTTGGCTGGCCTCGGTCAAAACCCACTGTCGCTGGCACGAGGAACGGCTGCAACCATGGCAACCGGCGCGGGCCTCCCACCATGCTTTAGCACCGGTCTGAGGCTGGTTTCCTGCTGTCACTCTCCAAGGTCTCTGTCTCTACAGAGGGAGATCCCCCTCCACACTCAGCACTCAACTGAGAAACCACAGCCATTAGATCTGCTGCTGAGAACACACACACTCACACACACACACACACACACACTCACACAAATGGGTTCGTGTAATGGAAATGCCTTGTGGAAAGAGTGAATGAGAAGATGAATTACATCAATGGTCGGTTTTGAATGAATGGAAAAAGGAGAAATGCATTAGGAAGGACGGGTTTCCTGTTCAAAGCAAACTGCTTCTTTCTTTCCTCTTATTTTCAATTTTACAAAATATTTTCCTTCTGCTTCTCTTTCATTATAAAAGGTGGAGCCTTTCTACGTGGTCCTCTCCCTCTTCGACGTCCAGAATAGTAGGAAGATCTCGGCCGACTTCCATGTTGATCTCAACCACCCACTGGTCCGACAGATGACATCCAGCTCCGGCGGCGGACAGGACTTACACATCAATGGCAGTAGTGATGGTCCTCTGATTGGCAACAGGCAAGCCAGTGGGGTGCCAGAGGGGGCTCTCCAGTACCCCAGACAGGGGGTTTTCTCAGTCACATGCCCCCATCCAGAGATCTTCTTGGTGGCCAGGATTGAGAAGGTCCTGCAGGGGGGGATCACCCACTGCACTGAACCTTACATGAAGAGCTCAGACTCCTCTAAGGTACAGAGATCAGCAGATATGACGACAATGAGGCTGTAAATCAACGTGCTATAAAATTACAAATCTAAAAAGTTGTAAAATGAATCCCTGGCTCTTTTTTTTTCTTCTTGTAGATCGCTCAAAAGGTGCTGAAGAATGCCAAGACAGCCTGCAGCAGACTGGGACAGTACAGGATGCCGTTCGCCTGGGCTGCGAGGTATAAAAAAAAGCTTCGTAGTCTCAATTCTTTTGTGTGACAGAAATCCAGCGTTTCCTGAAATGTCAAACAAAACACCCACAACCAGATTCAGGTAAAACAGAACAGAAAATAGCATCAACAAACAAACTCGCTCCTGCTGCAGCGTGACAGAGACAAACCCACCTGTCTGCACTGCACCACAAAGAGTTTTCTACTTTAAGAATCGTCTGATTTATTCATAATAAAGGGCGTGTTCGCACCATGGATTCCTGCGGTCGCTAATTTAGTATAAAGCCTGTTTCCATTTTTTATTTTTAAAGAAATGAAGCTGCCTCTGCTGGCAGTCATTCCCTCTCTTGGCTGGTGTCGAACACAGACTCTGAATCATATACTATTACTGATGATTTGTTGCGGTTGAGGGAAAAGTTTTAGCTTCTAAAAAATCGAGGGCACTTATTCTCTTGTGCCGTGACACCACAGAGTGAGTCAGATTTAGGATACAGCGTATAGACTGAATGGAAGCTGTCAAAGGAAAGTCAGCCTGCTGGGAGGCACAAATGTTTAAACCACTCGTGTAGAACTGAAATATGTTCCTTCTCCAGCAGATCCAGTGATTTTTTTTTGTCTGTCTCTGCAGGCCCGTGTTCAAAGATGCCTCAGGAACTCTGGACAAAGGCGCTCGCTTCTCAGCTCTTTACAGACAGGACAGCAGCAAGCTGTCAGACGAGGACATGTTCAAGCTGCTCACCGACTTCAGAAAGTACGCTCTCTCCCCTCTCCTCTCTCCTCAAGACGTCACCGTAGATGGTTTTTGAGATATTTTTTTGTAATCACTGGTTCTTTGTCTGCTTTTCCCAACAGACCGGAGAAAATGGCCAAACTTCCTGTGCTCTTGGGGAACTTAGATGTGACAATTGACAGTGTGGCGCCGGATGTTTCGAGTAAACTCTTGAAATATTTACCACTTTGAACCGTCAGACTCTCATCATTAAATTTCAGCCTTTAAAGCTGTAACTTCTCTCATTTCCTGCCTGCAGATTGTGTCACGTCCTCTTACATCCCCGTGAGGAACTTCGAAGGCAACGGGCCCGGCAGCACTCTGCTGGAGGTGGAGGAGTTCGTCCCCTGCATCGCCAAGTGCTCCCAACCTTTCACCATCTATAAAAACCACCTCTATGTGTATCCAAAACACCTCAAATATGACGGACAGAAGTCCTTTGCAAAGGTACAAACAGAGTGGATTTTGTAGCAAAAACACTTAAAGTAAAAATATGGGAATTTTCCTTTAATTTTCAGATTTTCTGTCATTGATTACAGGATTTATACAGTTGATATTTCATTCTTTTCATGTTACAAAGTAACCCTCCAAAACAAATGACTTGTCCTTCTTGGAAAGTGAAGCGTTTTTTGGCTAGTTTTCTCTTTGCATCATCGTTTTGTGTTCGTGTTTAGCCGACGAGACAATTGGCAACGGCCACCGTCTCGTTCAGCCAAGCAAAAAATCAGAGCTGGATGGAATTATGCTGATGCAGAGATGCAGCTTCTAATAATACATTAATACAGGATTGTTGTATTTTTTTTTTTTTACTATGTCTGCTCCATTTAAAAAACCAACCTGCCCTCTTTCCCTCCATCTGACCTGAAATCTTTGACCTGAATTATCTTCCCTCTCATCTGAAACTGACAGAGAGACGGCAGTGAAAGTGTCTGGAAAAAATTAGTTCAAGGAGTGTTATTGGTAGCTGCTTTTCTAATCTGCCTGTTTCAAACCTTTGTGCTCCCTCTTCAGGCGAGAAACATCGCTGTTTGTATTGAGTTCAAGGACTCTGATGAAGATGAAGCTCGGCCCCTGAAGGTGAATTAACAGATCAGACAGACAGAGCAGCACTTTACCAATAAACCACACTCTGATTCCTGTGTTAAAAATAACACACTCTTATCTGTTTCTACTGTTTAATCTGATTATATCTCACTTTTTTAATCCATTTCAGTGCATCTACGGGCGTCCTGGAGGTCCTCTGTTCACCAAGCAGGCGTATGCAGCCGTCTTGCACCACCAGCAGAACCCTGAGTTCTACGATGAGGTATTTCTACGTTCATACAACTCAAAAAATCAGAGTTTTATCGCCATAGTGGATATTGTAAGACGCCTATTAACACCTAAAATAATGGGAGAGAGCCACATTCTCTTTATAAAAATATGCTGAACGTCAAAAAAGCCGTATATTCTTTGAACACAGTCCGCTTTGAAGTGAGGAAGAACCTCTCACCTCCTCTCATGTTGTTTTAACACATTTCAATCCTCGCTGGAAAATGCTCCACGGGCCTTTTTTTTTTTTTTTTCCACTTTCATTTTCGTGAACAAAGCTCCCTCTGTATTAGGGAACGAACCCCAGGATTCTGTGTTTCTCTCACCTTCAGATAAAGATAGAGCTGCCTACTCAGCTGCATGAGAAGCATCACCTTCTCTTCACCTTCTACCACGTCAGCTGCGACAGCAACAGCAAGAAGAAAGACCTGGTGGAGGCTCCAGGTGGGCAGCAGCTTTTCACTCACATCTTTCCCCCCCTCTGAATTCAAACATGAACGGTATTTTAAGTGCTAATCAAAACACTGAATTCCTGTAAGTAGCTGCCAAGCATAATAGTGGAGAAGCAGTTTGATAAAAGCTTGTTTTACAGTGTGAAGTTTAGTTTTAGGTGGAGATGTTTGACATTTCAAATCGTCACACTCATGCTGCAGCCTCCCACGCGTAACCACTGCCTGTTATTCACCCACAGTGGGTTCAGCATGGCTGCCGCTGCTGAGGGACGGCAGAGTCATCATGAACGAACAGCAGCTGACTGTGGCGGCTAATCTGCCAGCCGGGTACCTCGGCTGTCAGGATGGTGTCAACAAGGTATGAAAAGATGATTTTTATTACGTTTTCATTATCTTTTCAATAACTGTATTGCATTAAAGGTCATTAAACGGCTGTTAACCCATAAACTTGCAGAAATCTATAACTTCTTCTTATTATTACTGTTTATTAGAAGCATTATTTGCTGCAATTTTCTGTTCAAATAAAGCATTTAAGAGCTTGAAATCTGTGTTGTTTTGTTGGTGAAAGCATTGTTTTGCATCGTCCTCAAACAATATATCTAAGTGGTTTTAAAAGGTGGGAACTCTTTCATTCCCATTTAGTATCCGGTGCAGTTTGTGGTTAATGGAGGAGGATCTTATTAGCTGTGATTGGATTGGGACGCAGCAGAGGTCCGGCAGGCTTCCTCACATCAAATGCCTGTGAAATCTGATCAGCATTAAAAATGTAATCCTTTAAGAAAACAATGAATGTCATCTCACTATTAAGATCCCTCGGTGTCGCTTCGCGGTGCGTGGCTAATGGGTTTACTGCAAATTTAATTAGAGCGGTAGCTTGTAGACAAAAGTGGCTCATCAAATAAGCGTTTGTGCATAACACTTAGGGCTAATTTCAGATTTAACTGCCGGTGTGAGAAGCAATTTTCTTAAAATATGAGCTAACATTGAGCCTCTAAACTGAGTGGTTTGGTAGGAGATCTGCTGCAGAAAATAAACTCACATTATCTGCCATTTTTTTATAAGAATAGCATCTAAAAAAACGCCTTATTCTGTCAATCTTGTGCTAAACTGAAGAAGTATGGAAAGACAGCTTGTCTTCTTATTTGACAAGAAAACTGTCACCATCTTAGCTTTTCTCTAATAAATCAACAGTATTCAGTGTAATAATTGTTGCCCACTTGTCATCACAGCACTCAGGCTCAGAGATCAAATGGGTGGATGGAGGAAAACCCCTTTTCAAAGTCTCAACTCATCTCGTTTCCACAATTTACACTCAGGTATTCACAATTTATCGCTTCATATCAGTTAATCTTATTTGCTCTACTGAGTCCCATTTAGACTGCAAATACAAGTGAAATGTGAGTTAAAATCATACGTTTTCTTTAGGATCAGCACTTGCACAACTTCTTCCATCACTGTCAAAACATGGAGATGTCAGAACAAGCTTCAGAGGGGGAGCTGGTGAAATACCTGAAGGTACTCGGAGCTTCATTTCTTTCTGATGCCTCCAGGAAAAATGCGACACACCCTTTTTTGTTCGTGTCTTATCAAAGACAGTCTTGTAATCTTCCATTTGAACTATTTGACTCGACATTTATTCGTGTTTTTTTCTGTTCTGACTTCCTGCTTTCCCCTCTTAGAGTCTCCATGCGATGGAGGGTCACGTGATGGTGAACTTTCTGCCCACCATCCTCAACCAGCTGTTCTGCGTCCTGACCAGAGCCACGCATGAGGATGTGGCTGTTAACGTGACCAGGCAGGCCAAACACACACACACACACACACTTAAAAACACACACACACACACACTTAATCAGACGTGTGAAATGCCTGGTCTCCAGCAGCAGAAAGCTCTGAGTCACACCGACACTTTTTCGGTCTATTTTAACAAACTTCATCCGTGGAAAATTATAATAACAGCACTTTCATCTGGCTCTCATTCCAAAGCGCATTGCCCTTTTTTTCTCTTTAATAGCCTGAATCCTTTTTCTCATTAGACACTCACCTATAGCTCACACACTCCATGTATGTGTTTTAAATCTCAGTCGGGGATGTGACTGGTCTTTGAAGCTCAGTGGGAAGCGTGTAAATGGGGTGTCAGTGCCTTAGAATAATAAATAAATGTAATTCCCTTCTCCATAGTTTGCCTTTCTTCTTCCTTTCTTCTTCTTTTGTGTTTTGATGTCATTATCGGTTTCTCCTCAGGGTGATGGTTCATGTTGTAGCGCAGTGCCATGAAGAAGGCCTCGAACATTACTTGAGATCTTATGTCAAGGTGCAGTCTCCTTTCACTATGTTTACACAGACGGAAAAAGCACATTATACATATTTATGTTCTTTTAACTTAAATTTTTAAAATCGGATTGTTTCTCTCTCTCTCTCTGTACGCTCAGTTTGTATTCAAGCCAGAGCCTTACTCCTCCACAAATGTAAAAACAGTTCACGAGGAGCTTGCTAAAGCCATGACAGCCATTCTCAAGCCATCCACGGACTTTCTGACGAGCAACAAGCTGCTAAAGGTAAACTACGATCATAACTACACTGAGATATGTCGGTTTGATTGTTAATATTGTAAAATACCCATAAATATGTCTGATTCTGATTCAAATCTCTGGTTTAAACTCATTTAATTTGTGGAATATTGCTCTTGTATTTTGTTTGTCACATGCCAAAATAGATTATTAGCATTTTCAAAATAAAACTTTCCATTTTTAGGGTTGTTGCTCCCCCTGCATTGACTCTGTCTCTGTGTTTCAGCACTCATGGTACTTCTTTGAGGCTCTGGTGAAATCAATGGCTCATTATCTCATAGAGTGTGGGAAGGTTAAGGTGAGTCTTGTTTTAGTCTCCTTTACTTTCCTGTAACTCTTTTTCCTCCAAGACTAAATCCTCTTTCCCTCTTTTCTCTCTTTTTCCCACTCTGTTTCCTTTTGTGCAGCTCTCCAGAAACCAGCGTTTCTCTGCATCCTTCTACCATGCGGTGGAGACTCTGGTGAATATGCTGATGCCACACATCACACAGAAATACAAGGACAACTTGGACGCGGCTCGCAATGCCAACCACAGCTTGGCAGTTTTCATCAAGGTTGGCATCTCTCCCAACGCCTGCAGTGTCGTACTGCCCTTCAATATGTAGATTAGTTTGTAAAAGTGCCTTTTGCTTCAGGGTGAACATGAAAAACGTCAAGAACTATGGATTTATGTTGAAGTCTTCCTCATTGTTTAATGATTAACATGATTTAAACCATGATAGAATAATGTGTGTCTTGTCTTTTTCACTCAGCGCTGCTTCACCTTCATGGACAGAGGCTTCGTATTCAAGCAGATCAACAACTACATCAACTGCTTCATGCCCGGAGACCCCAAGGTTCAAAGCTCTCCCGCTTCTTTTTTATTAAACATTACATTAAAGCTGACTGGAAGCCGTATGAAATGTACTTTCTCTTGCATTCCTGCCAGACTCTGTATGAGTTCAAGTTCGAGTTCCTGCGGGTTGTTTGCAACCACGAGCACTTCGTCCCTCTTAACCTGCCCATGCCCTTTGGAAAAGGCAGAATTCAAAGGTTTCAAGGTAAATTACCCATCTAACTTAGCTTTCATCTTAGTGGAGCACAGTTTCTGTTCTGCTTGTTCTCCATGTTTTGATTTTTGTCTGCTGCAGATCTTCAGCTGGACTATTCTCTGACTGATGACTTCTGTCGCAACCACTTCCTGGTGGGGCTGCTGATGAGGGAGGTGGGCGGGGCTCTTCAGGAGTTCAGAGAGATCCGTCAGATCGCCATCCAGGTGCTTAAAGGCCTGATGATCAAACACACGTTTGACGACCGCTATGCTGCGAAAGTGAGTTTTTTTTATCTTGACTGTACTTGAACACACCTTGAAGTTTTGGGTCTGCTCAGTTTTTTATTCGTGGTTTGATTTAAATATGAACTCATTCATGATTTTTCTCAGAGTTTGATTAAATGACTCATGAGCCACTGTGTCGTTTCAGAGTCAGCAGGCCAGACTCGCCACACTCTACCTCCCTTTGTTTGGTCTGCTGCAGGAGAACGTCTACAGACTTGACATGAAGGAGTCAGCCCTCCTCAACAACCACAATGTAAGCATGACACCTAGTGGCCATAGACTGAACTGCAGCTAGTGTCTCTAATTCCAATTGGGAGCTTTTGTCTCTTAAAAGCATGAATTACTGGGTTAATGTCGGCTTAACATGTCATTGTTTCGACTATTTCAGAGCAAAATTAGTGTTTTCTCTTCATTGGAAAGCTTTTTTTTTTATTGTGTCCAGCTCACTTTGTCGCTTTCTGTCCCAGAATGCCAGGGAAGACTCCTTGGTGCCCAACTCCATGGTGACTCCTCAGAAACCTGGGAGCTGCATAGAAAATGCCCTCCACAAAGATGTGTTCGGGGTCATCTCTGGAACAGGCAAATAACTCCACTATCTTACTGTGAACAAGTGCATCATCAAAGCTAATGCAGCTGGAATTCTCTTCATAAATAAATCTTCACAATGAGCTAAATGTTCTCCTTAAAAATGCACTTTACTTCTGTTATTACCTTCTTTTGCAAAGCTATAACTTAATCATAAATAAAGTGCATCATAAAACTTACATTCCTTGTTTTATTTTCCATGTTGAATCACCAATAATATAACTCATAACTCAGCAGCAAATGCATGTGCTCATGTGCATTTTTTAAAGTGTTTTTCGCATCTTCTGACACGCAACAAATAATTTGTCATTTTTTCCTGCTTTGTCGCTGCAGCCTCCCCTCACAGCTCCACTCCTAACGTCAGCTCAGTTCACCACGCAGACTCCAGAGGCTCTCTGGTCTCCACCGACTCTGGAAACAGCCTTCTGGACAAGAGCAGCGACAAGACCAACTCCCTGGAGAAGGTGCATGAATAACAAATTTGCATCATTACCGAATCAATCCATATTTAATATTTATTTCTACTGTTTAAAAGCTCATCATTCGAGTCTAGTTTTGTGTTTATGTTGTTTTTAACGTTGCTGAATGTCACTTTTTACTGCTGCAGTAAACTAAATAATCTGATCTCATGGTTCTGATGAGTCCGTCAGATCCAAAATAATGTGAAAATAAAGCCAATATCAACAAAACTCAGGGGTTACAGTGGGCAGTTTGCACAACACACCTATAAATTTGATTTAATGCCACACTGTCTGCACTCGTAGACACCCACACTCTTCTCCCACCCTGTCCCTCAGAGCCCCCACACCCCCTCTCCTTGCTCTGTAACTTCCCAACCTCATCAAAAGGAGAAATTTACCAGGCGGCACTCGGTCAACGTGCCCCCTCTTCCCCTGGACTCGGAGGAACGACCTCCATCTGTGGACCGCGTGGCCAAGCGGGTCACCATGGACTTCTCCCTCCTCTCTGTGCCCCTCCCTGCCCCGCTGCAGGACGCTGACAGTCATAATGACAGACAAGCTGCAGCAGGCCAGGAAAATCCAGAGGAAAACATACCTATACAAGTATTCTGTTTGACCTGTGTGAGCTCTCCATCAGAGAGTTTTGGTCACATTTGTACAGAATCTCGCAAATTTGTATTAATTAAACGAACCAGATGTGATGCTTCTGGTGCTTTCTGCTTTTTTTAAGAACCAAAACATGTCTGAAGTTTGCAGATTTCTGTACAAAATGTCCAAAAATCCCACCAGTGTTCCTCCAAACTTTATTTCCTCTAAGTGTCCCACATCAGGGAGTGTGTGTGCTGTTTCCAACACAGAGTCTGAAGCTGACCTCGTAGTAGTTTTTCCCTGTAAACTCTAAATGTGTTTCTTCAATCCAGCAGTTTATGCTGCTATCTCAAAGCACAGAACTGCTGCAGCCAGTGTGCCTTTTCTGCTCCTCTTAAAAGGAAAATACTTGACATTTCTCTGAGGTTTTGGGTTTGCTTGACTGATGTTCTTTATCTCTCTGAAGTTTTCGATTTTCCTCAACTCCGCTGTCTGCGTCTGATAACCTAAACTCTGCCTCTTTTCATTTGTTTTCTGTCTCTCAAGAACCAGTGTGCGTCGGCTCTGGGCAGCACGGTGCTGCGATGTGACAAACTGGACCGGGATGAGATCAAAAACGTGCTCATGTGCTTTCTGCACATCCTCAAGAGCATGTCAGAGGGTAGGGACGGCTTCTCTGAGCCAACGGGCTTGATTTTGACACAAGCTGATATGAACAAACCAGTTCTCTGAAAACTTTTCTGATAATTTTCTTATTTTTTTATCACCTCAGAGGCTCTTTTTGCTTACTGGAACAAAGCAGCACCTACAGACCTGATGGACTTCTTTACTTTAATAGAGTAAGTACAAAAATAGACGACCTTATTATGATAATGACACCGAATTACAGTGAAAAATTATTATTTGTATTTGCTTTAATCCAATTGTAGCACAGAATTTCTAGTGTTTGCTGGGAAAACAAAATGAATGTGAAAGCAAATATCTGAAATGTCTGAAACTACTTATATATTTTTCTTTGGAGAAACTTAATACTTTACTGCAACTTCTTATTGTATTTGAGTAAATGATATTTGTTTAATAATTTAGGGCTTAAATATGTTCATATATTTGCTGCCAGTAGAAATCTGTGCAAAACAAAATAAATGGATCCTGATAGGAAGAATCATTGATAATGTTTTTTTATTAAAAGAACATGTTATTATGTACTGAAATGTCTGTCTATATTCTGAGCTTTTATGTGTTTTATTATTGTTTTTTATTGTGTTTTTTTATGGTTTATTAATGCACGTCGTTGAGTTTGACTGCTTCTTGTCTCCTGTTCGTCCTGCAGAGTTTGCCTCCATCAGTTCAGATACATGGGCAAGAGATTCATCGTCAGGTACAGTGTTTAAGAAAATACATCTCTCATCATTTGACTTTATTTGTAATCGATGCTTAAAGTGAAACTAATCAGCCTCTGTGCATTAATAAGACTCACCCGATGCTCAGACTTAAACACGAGTCCTCACTGAGTCTTTTAACTCCTCCCCTCTGGTTTGTTCTCTCATCTGTAACACTGCTGGGAAGTTGTTTTGTGGTTAATGTCGCGGCCCCGGGCCCCTTCTGCATGGGTAAGACTTTGCTGTACTTCAGTCTGACTTTGCTTAATTAAATGCATGATGCTGCCTTTAAAACCACATAATATTCTTCATTTATCTGCTGTGTTTCTATCTGATGCCACTTTCTTCAACACCACTGAGGCTTTTCCTCATTTAATGACTTTATTGACTTTGCTGTACTGTGACTGTTAATATGATCTGGCATCCAAACTTAGTGGTTTTTTCTTTTCTCCCTGCAGGAGCCAGGAGGGGGCGGGGCCTGTAGCTCCAGACAGGAAGTCTCTGACTCTGCCTGTGTCTCGTAACAGGGCGGGGATCCTGCACGCCCGCCTGCAGCAGCTGGGAACGCTGGAGAACGCTCACACCTTCAACAACAGTGAGACCTTCTCTCCTGTCCTGATTTTTACGGCACAAATGTCACACTACTTCTTCAAAAAGTCATAATTAACTTGAGTTGAAACAAATAAAAGTCATACACACTGTTTCAATCAGCAGAACTGTCTTCTTACAACAGATGTTCAATGTGAACATTAACTGTTAATAGTTTGTCAGAATAAAAACTAACTGTAGGTTAGCGTTTCATCAGATTTCAGTGCAGGATAAAGATTAATTGATGCTGTACAGCTTTTATTTGTACCATATGATCAGATAGAAGCCTGGCACTTTGAATTGATAACATACAGATACTGAAGTTACCATCTGATAATGATGAGGACGATGTAAGAAAAATTTGCTGTTGAGCAGATACAATTGCAAGTGGACATATGTGGAGATAGTAAATTGTGGAGTCATCTCAATTTGAGACATGCCATCTGAAGTTTATCTGCTTCCTTTATTGACCTCTGTTGGCAGCCATTAAGAGATGCAATAAAAATAACAGATTAGCTCGTTCCATAAACAAGCGGGATTATACTGAGTCTGCAGAAACTCATCCAGTCATTGTTGCACATCAGAAAACTAATAAAGCAGATGATGTGCAAGGTTTTTCATCTCTCCCAATAAAGATGTATCTCAATAACAGCGACTCTGTGTGTGTTTTGTGTGCAGTGTACTCTCATACAGAAGCAGATGTGAGCAGCCAGTGTCTGCTGGAGGCCAATGTGTCCACAGAGGTGTGTCTGACTGTGCTGGACACACTCAGCATCTTCATCATGGGATTCAAGGTATCAGCTGTAGCAGCCTGTTGGTATAAACTACAATGACACAGGACATTTTGAATCTTAAAATCACATTTTGGTCGCTTTGTCCTCAGACTCAGCTGAACTCAGATCTTGGCCACAACCCCCTGATGAAGAAAGTGTTCCAGGTCCATCTGTGCTTCCTGCAGATCCCTCAGTCTGAGACGGCCCTCAAACAGGTCTTCACCTCACTCAGGACCTTCATCTACAAGGTGAAAGAGTCAACCCTCCCGTAACCAAACCCCATCATTAAATCACACAAATTTAAGACCTGTGGTTTAATGATGCGTCACATCTCGTTCCTCCCTGCGTGTCCTCCAGTTCCCCTGCACCTTCTTTGACGGCCGGGCCGACATGTGTGCCTCTCTCTGCTATGAGATCCTCAAGTGCTGTAACTCCAAACTGAGCTCCATCCGCAGTGACGCCGCCCATCTTCTCTACTTCCTCATGAAGAGCAACTTTGACTACACGGGGCGCAAGTCTTTCGTGCGAACACACCTGCAGGTACAGATCGTTCTGGCCTTTCTGATGTGTGTGACTGTGTTTTTGAAGATCATGCATCAGTACAGTATAAAGTTTGTTTTCCCGTTTTATTCACCCAGGTGGTCATCGCTGTCAGTCAGCTGATTGCTGATGTCATCGGCATCGGAGGCACCCGTTTCCAGCAGTCTCTCTCCATCATTAACAACTGTGCCAACAGTGACAAGAACATCAAGGTGAGCAGAGGATGATGATACAAACTCCATAAAATCGTCCTCCTGTTTTTTCTTTGGACATTTTTACTCTACTCTTTTACATGACAGTGTAATTCCTGCAAAATTTTCATGAAAAAATATCCATAAAAGCCTTGTTTATTGCTGTTTTAGCACACAGCTTTTCCATCAGACGTGAAGGACCTGATGAAGCGCATCAGGACGGTGCTGATGGCCACCGAGCAGATGAAGGAGCACGAGAACGACCCGGAGATGCTGGTGGACCTTCAGTACAGCCTGGCAAAGTCGTACACCAGCACACCTGAGCTCCGCAAGACCTGGCTGGACAGCATGGCTCGCATCCACAACAAGAACGGAGATCTTTCAGAGGTATTTTTACCTTTTTATTTTTTAATAAATCAACTTTAAGTTTCACTTTAGTGGGCTAAAGCTGAACGATGTGCAACATAAGTTACAATTTTAGCAAGAATAATAATTTTTTGATTCATTTTCACTGTAGAAGAATAATAAATAAGTAAAAACTGTGATTTTTCTGGTGTCTGTGCCAAACAAACAAGCTCCTTACATCTTGATAATATGATTTATATACTGTTGCATCTCTGTTTCAGCCTAATGCTTCATTGGTTATAGTATATTTGAATTAGGATTAAATTAAATATCACTGTTAAGACACATCATTTGCACAGATTTGCATTTAGTGAAGCTTTTGTGTGCAGAAATGTGACCTGTCTCTGTCTGTCTGCCTCACATGCAGGCTGCCATGTGTTATGTGCACGTTGCCGCCCTGGTGGCTGAGTATCTGTGGAGAAAAGGTGAGTCGAGGATGTAGGAGTGGTGATGGTATGCGTCCTCATAACGTAAATAACAGCTGAACATCTGAACATTTGAACTCCACTCTGACATTTTTTATAATACCAATTTATGGAGTCCATATAATAACTAACTGGTGAACATAATAGAGAGATTATACTTTATTAAGTGTTGAACAAGCATAATAAATGGATTTGATTCACTTCTTGTGTACAGAAGAAATATTACGGACAGCAATAAAAATGTCTTATCATCTTATACATTTTATAACCAAGTCTGCACTCATCAGTTTCTTTTACAACACAGAAAATTAGTTCACTGACTCTAAGAAAAATAAATAAGTTGACAGATATAATTTGCAGGGGATAAAGAACATTTTCTATTATTTTTCCTGCTTGTTTCTTTATGAGTGATACAGAGAACACACATTGACACACACAGGAACACACACCTTCATCCTCCAGCCGAGCGCTCGTCCAAGGGTCATCTGTTCGTTCCCATGTTAAAAACTGATACTGATACCACTGACATTCCCTTGATAAGCTTCATCCTCATGTTTCTACACGTGGAAATACACACTGCGTTCAGACTTTGGATCTGATGATCTGTTGCACGATATAATGTGAGAGGATTTTTATCAAAGTCAACAGTTTATAGTCGGATTCCTTCAGAAGTCCTGTCTCTTTATGAAATGCGGCACATGAGGCTTCATATCTGCTTTTATTGTCACTGTGTACATAATAAGAGGCAGCTGGAGGAGGCCTGTCACTCAGGTTGAAAGTGTGCATTTTCTATTGAAAATACTTGTTTATAAAATGTTTTTCTCCATAACATTTGTTCCGAACAAGAGCAGAGAAGTTCCAAACAAAATTAAAGCTCTATGTTGCCTTTTTTCACTCTCCTGGTTTTAGTTTAACCGAGAAAACTGGACATGACATTGAGATTAAAAAGGGGCCGATGGTATTTTGCTGTCATTCTTATGAAATATACTCATTTCTACCATATGTTTCATTGTTGTGTTCTGCTTCTCACTAGTAAATATTAATGCTTATGCGGCTGCTACAGTAAAATATCTAAAAAAAAAATTGCTGTGGATGCCACACAAAACTTGAAGCCATGTGTTTCACACCACAGACACAGACAGGGTTAAAGTGGTAGTTTAAGGCCATATAGATAAAGATGAACCTTCTGGTAGCTCTACTAGCAGGTCTTGCTTTAGCTACCGTACATATAAGACCTGTATGGGTTTCATGGCAAACACAGCTTTAATGGTGTCAATCATCATGTGTTCAAATGTTTTAATCCATATAAAAAGATACTTTTTTCAAAATAGTTACTAAAAGAGTGACATCAGGCAGTTTTAAAGTAATGTGTTGGTGCAATAGAAGTGACGTCTCATGTGTCTTTTCTGTCTCAAACTTTCACCCTTAAACCAAACCTAAAAATATTAAAATTTAATAGAATTCAGTAAAATCAAAGGAAATGATTCTGAATCTGTATGTTGTATTCTGCTTGTACATAAAAAGTCTATTCATCACAGTTTGGTTTTGATCCCACACAGATTTTTATTGTTTTTTCCATTCATGTTGCGTCTGTATGTGTGTGTTCAGGTATGTTCAGGCAGGGCTGCTCCGCTTTCCGCGTCATCACTCCAAACATCGATGAGGAGGCGGCCATGATGGAGGACGTAGGGATGCAGGACGTTCACTTCAACGAGGTAAGATTCGATCTGACATGTTTTATTGGTAATCTTTTCTACTTTTCAAACACTACAGTCAGTTACACTGTGTTGACCAAGCATTTAGGATGTTTTTCTTCTCGTATCTGTTAAGAAAAGCTCTTATCTCTGAGGAGAGTATCAGTTGCTCTGCGAGTAAAAACACTGCAGACTTTGACATGGGCTTGGTACATGTAATAAATAAATGAATAATGAAGCGGCAGGGGAAACAGTCTGACAAAAACTGAAAAAGACTCAACGCTTTAAGAGACATGCAGGGATTCAGTGTCTCACTCAGTGACACTCCAGCAGGGTCAGCGGCTTGTTGACACAGAGCTCTGAGACCAGAGATCAGATGCATTAAACACTGTGTAGAATCAGATTATACATATGTGGATACACATTATAGTCCATTTTATGAGGCTGCACCTATAGCTGATTCTGCTTGAATGGATGCATGTGCATGTGTTTCTTTTCCACTCCCATAATGGTCCATAAATGGATGTGGAAAGTTACATATTTCACCTTATATTTCACGTTCACCTTATCTTTTCACCTGCAACTCGTGCGCACTTGTGTGTGTGTATGCACTGCACACTCTTTGATGAACGCCAGTTAATGTGTGGAAAGGCATACACATGCTCTTCATGCATACATGTCTTTAATGCATGTGGTCTGGTCTTCTGGTGGACTGACGTGAATTGAAAGTGATGGCCAGAGAACGTGTGGGCTTTTATGAGTCGGTCAACAGACCTGCAGGCAGCGAAAAAGCGCTTTTACCTTCCATCTGCTCTGCAAACCCTTCCTCTTAATGAGCCACATCTTCCCCCAGTAAAAGAAAAAGCATGTGAAGGATCCATTTCCTCCCACGTCTGCTGTCTTTACAGGAACATTATGCTCTCTTTAAGTTCACTGCAGGCTTGTAAACAAATGAGAACAAACAGAAATGTCCCAACTGTGCAACAGTTATGTTTTCTGAGCCAAGACTGTGGTTATAAAGAGGAAGTTTGCATTTATTTATTTTGGGTCTGTGTGTGTTCAGGAGGTGCTGATGGAGCTGCTGGAGGAGTGTGCCGATGGCCTCTGGAAGGCGGAGCGTTATGAGCTCATCGCCGACATTTACAGGCTCATCATCCCAATTTATGAACAGCGCAGAGACTTTGAGGTAAATAACAATAGATAGACAACAGACACGTTGTTGTTAGTAAAGCAGCTTATCTGCATTGTTGCATTTCAGTGCTTTAACGAACAAAAATGGGTTTTGATTTCTTAACCATGTATGAACATAATCCTCATTTAAAAAATGAAAAATACAATTTATGAGCAATCAAATGAAACCTTGCTCATTTCAATACACTGAGGATTTTGCAGCTGCATTGTCAATTTAGTCTGGTTGGACTGCTAATTCATGTGCTAACGTTAGCTAACTTTAATTGGCATTTCTATGTCAGCTTCCTGACTCCAACATTAACTACACAACATTTTGGCTCTCTCTGGTTGCATAATGATGATGTCCTATAAGCTACTGCATCAAGGACTTTGAAAATTGAAGGAAATTGTCCACTGTGATCGATGTTGTTGCTGCTCAACAAAGGTTACACACTTGTATTATAGAAAGAGAAGCAGAGCAGGTGAACTCAACCACAGATGGAAGACAGACAGAGTTGAAATAAAAGACTCTTTGTGATAAAGAACAGGAGGTGATGACAGACAGACAGACAGACAACTGGATGCTCTGAAAACTGGACTTAAATACAAACTAAACTGATGAGGGGATCAGAGGCAGGTGGAGAAGCTCAGGTGAGGGGAATGTGGTGATGAAACAGGAAAGAAGCTGATTGGTTGGAGGAAACACTGGCAGCAGGCAGAGCTAACGAGGCTGATGCAGGACAGGTGTGGAGGGAAGGTGTTGAAGGAGGAACACAAAAGGAAAATGCAGAGAAAACACAACAACACAAAAGAAAACAATAAAAGCAGACAGAACCATGATGTTTTAGATCAAAGCAGCAAATATCAATTTTAAAAAAAGTATTAAATGATGATGTAAAAACAGGAAATTATCCTCTAAATCTGCTGCTTCCTCCCGGCTTTATGGAGTTTTATATTAATTTTCCTCATTGCTTATCTGTCTGTTTGCATCTGTACTGTTTCGGTTTCACACAGTAAACGACCTGCCACTCACAAAGCAGCAGATAAACAAACTGACTTACTCTCCACTTTATGATGTCTGTAAAAAAATGTTATAAACTTTTTCTCTGTTTGTCCTCTTGGTTGATCATTTGGTAAAAGAAACTGACACACCTGTATGACACCCTCCACCGTGCCTATACCAAAGTGATGGAGGTGATGCACACCGGCAAAAGGCTGCTGGGTACTTACTTCAGAGTGGCCTTTTTTGGACAGGTAAGTTTCCAAAATGAAAACAAACAAACAAATAAATAAACAAACAAACAAATATAATAAGTATAACACATGTTTTTGCATGAACGCTAACTCAACTCAGTCCTTTAAATAAGAGCATGACAGTCATGTTATCTCTTGCTTTTTGCACGCATGCATATTCAATCAGGGAACACTCCCGAACACATTCACACACACGCACACACACACACACACACACACACACACACACACACACACACACACACACACACACACACACACA
>JAQMCX010000041.1:4075266-4131731 GCA_029814765.1 Acanthurus leucopareius | reverse complement strand
ACACACACACACACACACACACACACACACACACACACACACACACACACACACACACACACACACACACAAACAAGCACAAACACAGTAGAACTATTGAATTTTATTCTACCCGGACTAAACCTCTCTTTTTAATAGAGTTTTCTCTTCTTTTCTCCTCCCCCTCCAAGGCTGCGGTAAGTTTATAGAGGTCTAGCTGTGTGTGTTGGCCTGGTTTGCCTCCTTGCATCATTCAGTTGTTTGAGGCCTGATGTTTTTTTTAGTTAAAATGGTGGAAAAATGTTGCTGTCAATTCCCTAGATTTTGCTCTGTAGGGGTTTAGGATTGCTTAACAGTTGCAGAGAAGAAATCTTGCCTTAAAAGTAGAAGAGTAGTGGTTTAATGCAGATATTGTAGCATCTGCTTGTTGTTAGCAATACTAAAGTGAAAGCTGTATTTGTAGTATTTTTGCTGTATTTTACCCCAAAGCAAAAGTGCAAAAAATTGCACATTGACTCCCTTTTTTTCCCTGTAACCTTATGTTTTGCTCTGGTTCAGCTTCCAATTAACCTACTGCCATTTTATTACCGGGACTTGCAGCTTGAGTGATTGTACTGGCCTTAATCTCAGCTCGAGAGGAAGAAAACTGAGCATGAATTTGGTTTTTAAAGGCGGGCACACTCTCTACCGACTGAATTAATTACCTGCACAAACATCAGCCACACTGCAGAGAAGCTGTTTATCTAAAATGCATTCATAGGCATGCTAACACATTGCACATACATCAACAAATGACAGTGAGCCCATTACATAATAAGTTCAAGAGCCATAATGTCTAAATGACCACAATAAAAGAGAGCATCAGTGTCCAAAAAAAGCAAAGTTCTGCAGCGCTGCCAGGTGAAGCCTGCATGCATCCTTTAGTGCATTTACAAGCGATGCAAGCAGAGGAATATCACACAAATCAATCAATAACAGCAGGTATCAAAGTTTCTACCTTTGAAACTTTTCTCTGATTTAACACGTGGCAAAGTGCTTAATTAGAGCAGTAAAGTCCACGGCTCCAACTAAGCCAAACTCGAATCCTCTTCAATACCTCGTCTAGCCATTTTAAGACTTCCAAATCCAGCTGAAAAACAGCTGCTGGACGAGTAATGACTCTAAACAAAAGTCAGTTCTTGCCACGATCTGATCTAAGTGCATCTCTCAAACAAAAAAAAGAGGAACTAGAGGTGAAGAATTAGAGGCACAGCAAAATGCATCCTGATTTGGGTTTTTTGAGCAGTGATACTGAACATGTAACGTGTCCTTTTCCATAAATACACAACTTAAAAGCTGTTATATTTTCTTGAATATCACCAGAAACAGATAGTACTTATAAAGTAAGAAGCTGAAGTTTGCAGGCTTGTTGTTTGCATCCTTTTTTCTCTTGATACTTTATTGTTGGTCCTCTTGTTAAAACCATCAGCATGTTTTTTATACACAAAGTCTCTTGTAATAATCTGTTACTTTGACTAGTTGTCCTTTTTTTGCATTTGTATGCATTTCTTTACTGAAATGTTGCATGCTGTATATCTTTTCTCCAGTATGTTGTCCTTTTTGCTCTGTTAGAAACTATTTTTGTCTTTTTAAGTTTTAAATTTGTACATTTTTAAGCAGAACCTCCTTTGAACAGAAGTTTTCATTGATTTTTATATTCACATTGAACAAAAATCACTTAAAAATATGACATGGATTATTGGTTTAAGTTTTAATGGCAAGTAATTGACCAAGTTGGCAGTTCAAGCTTTTGATTTATTTGAGGTGATTGCAGGTGATAAAAGTGTCTCAGAGTTTATGACCAAGCTCTTGACTTTCTCCCTCTCCTCCCCCCGCAGGGTTTCTTTGAGGATGAAGATGGGAAGGAATACATCTACAAGGAGCCTAAGTTCACTCCGCTGTCTGAGATCTCCCAGAGGCTCCTGAAGCTCTACTCCGACAAGTTTGGTCCGGAGAACGTCAAGATCATTCAGGACTCCGGCAGGGTGTGTGTTTATCTGACTGTGACAATAAATGGCGGATGGTGGTGACAGTTATGTAACGCTCTTGGAGAGCGATGTAGGTTTTCGG
Organism: Acanthurus leucopareius; assembly: GCA_029814765.1. Classification (NCBI taxonomy): domain Eukaryota; kingdom Metazoa; phylum Chordata; class Actinopteri; order Acanthuriformes; family Acanthuridae; genus Acanthurus; species Acanthurus leucopareius. The sequence continues at coordinate 4,129,643 of JAQMCX010000041.1, read as the reverse complement.
TGCAAAGTTCAAGACGACATAGAAGTCATCATTACAAAACGAGTCCAGAAAACTCATCAAATGAACTCGAGTGAACTGATGTCGCTGGAATGTAAAATTCCCAAAGACTCGAGCTAGCTAGCTCCACCTGCTTCCTGCTTTTATGCTAAGCTAGGCTAATCTTGCATAGCTCCAGCTCTACAGACGAGAGAGTGGTGTCAATCGTTTTATTCAACTCTTGTCAAATGTGCTTGAAGGCATTTTACCATCTATGTTTGAGTCAAAGTTAAATATTCGCCCCTTGTGCCCCCCACAGGTGAACCCCAAAGACTTAGACTCCAAGTACGCCTACATCCAGGTGACCCACGTCACACCCTACCTGGATGACAAGGAGCTGGAGGACAGGAAGACTGACTTCGAGAAGAGCCACAACATCCGGCGCTTTGTGTTCGAGACGCCGTTCACGGTGTCGGGCAAGAAGCAGGGAGGGGTGGAGGAGCAGTGCAAACGGCGCACCATCCTCACCAGTAAGGTCACGCAGCAGTGAAAGTGATCTGTCATCGCGGCAGTTTAAACAGGAGCAGGAGACATAATAACATAATGTGGACTTAATGTGAACATAAGAGGATTTTCTAGAGAGTCTTATCAGAGCGAGCGGGCTGATAAAACAAGAAAAAAACAAAAATATCTTCCTTGTCGCCATCTGTTATAATAAATTATTACTGATAAGACCAGATGAGGCTTGTTACTGTTCTGTCCAATTCATTAAAAAGTTCAAAGTGTTATCATACCTTTGTTATAATCCTGCTGACTAAGAGTGACCTGGCTTTAAGCATTGGTGTTATAGTTGCAGGTCTCCTTCTTTAGTCTTACACAACAGAATTTATACAAAAGGGGTTTAAATTTTTGTCTTTTTGCATGAGTTTATGGAGTTTTTGTATGATTTTTATGAAGTTTGAAAGCATAATTTACTTGTTTTTTTCCCCAATCCTTCTTTCATTCAGCCACCCACTGTTTCCCGTATGTGAAGAAGCGTATAGCGGTCATGTACCAACACCAGACCGACCTGAGCCCCATCGAGGTGGCCATAGACGAGATGAGCGGGAAGGTGGCGGAGCTGCGGCTTCTCTGCTCGGCCTCCGAGGTCGACATGATCCGCCTGCAGCTCAAACTGCAGGGCAGCATCAGCGTTCAGGTACGAACGAGGTGCTTTTTTTTTAAAAAAAAGGGCTGTAAATCATTTTCCTTTTCATGAATCGGGTCAGTGTGATTTACGAGCTCTGACCTCCGTTATCGTCCAGGTCAATGCTGGTCCTCTCGCCTACGCCAGAGCCTTCCTGGACGACAGCAGTGCCAAGAAATATCCTGACAACAAAGTCAAACAGCTCAAAGAGGTGTTCAGGTAAATCTGCTTATGTAAAACTACACCTTGAACTTTTCTTTACGTTCTCTGCATGGCCTCCTGTCTTTAGCAAAGCCTTGCTGTTCTTGAGTCCAAGTGAAAAGCACATTTTAACTTCAGCACAAGTCAATAAAAATCAAAACATTTGTTGTTTCTCCACCTGCGGCTTGTGAAACTGTCTGGTCTGTGGTCATCATGCTAGTTTCTATCAGAACATAGCCCACCATGTTCTTTAATCTTTCCATTCGTCCTCTGTGTGATGCTTTACATGAATATTTAAATGGTAATAAAATGCTTTTTGCGCGTCTCCTCAGGCAGTTCGTGGACGCCTGCGGTCAGGGGCTGGGAGTGAACGAGCGGCTGATCAAAGAGGACCAGCAGGAGTATCACGACGAGATGAAGGCCAACTACAGGGACCTGACCAGGGAGCTGTCCAACATCATGCACGAGCAGGTGGGAGCCCCAAAGACGAGCCATACCAGACCATAATCAGCCGTTATTGCATTCGTTTTTTTCACTGTCTGAGCTACTGAAAAGTCTGCAAACTTAGTTGATTTCTGACCCAGATTTTAATGTCCAGTGAGACACATCCCACCAATCAAGAACTGAGGTCATGCACTCTATAAAAAGTACTCAAACAAGGTCTGAAGTGAATTCTAGGTCCTCAAAGAAATCATGTGGTTTTGTTTTTACGCACTTCTGATTATAATTAGCAACCAAGTGACTAATTGAAGCGACTTCCAAACAACAGTGAGTTTTCTCTGCAGTGAATTGTGACGATCATTTTAGTTTTACCTTCATATTTACCGTGAAAATGTGCTGCTCCATATATTTTTTTGTACTTGTGGTTAATGTGTACTTTTAATGTCCATTTGGTTTGTTTTATTTTATCTGCATGAGCTATTTTTATGCTCCCATTTTTATTACTGTGCCGTGACCTTAAAGAGCTGTGCGCTGCTGCAGTTTTCTGCTCTTTGCTAACCATGTCTCCTATCTCCTGCTTGTTTTTTTGGGCTGGCCTGAGCAGATTGGATGGTAATGCTGCTTTTGACATTTGACAAAGTTACTCTAATACAACAGAGGAGTAGTAAGGGACTGTATGACAGTTATTAAGATGGGGAGTCGTGCTAAATTTTGCACATTTACTTGGACAAAAGCTAAGCCCTTCCTTCGCTGTTAATCAGATATCCGACTGCCATCTTATTGGCACTATTAGATAAAGTCCAAGTCACATAGTCACGTCAGCTGGAGGCGAGATTGCACAGTCAGATATCCAAGCACATGCTGTAGGTAAAAAAATGAAGTGTGGCACAGGGACAAACTCTTATAAGCAGAAAGTTCATTTAAAAGAGATAAATAATATCTAAATACAGAGGCAGGATGTTCATGCATCTATGCAGCCCTCTCAGTGCACATGAATGCCACCTTTTAATGTAAATATTTAATGAACATATATAATTTTGATCTAGTAAAATGTTTACTTTGATAAGAAATTCAGACTAACACCTTCAGCAAAAGGTAAAATTCATTAACTCTCCCTCTCATATAATTTTCCTACAGTCCTTCAACTTAAATAAACATGCATGTGTTTGTGTGTCACTTTTAAACAGGAGAACATAAATACATATGTCCTAATCTTACTGATTGATCATTTCTCCAGATAAACCCAGTGGAGGACGGAGCGAGAAGCACTCTGTCTGACTCTATGGGCATCTTTAACGCCATCAGTGGCACACCAGGCAGTGCCAACCCTCCTGGCTCCACCACAATGCTCTGATGAGGACGTTTTAAACCAGGATGATGTATTTTTTCACCACAAGTGAGCGATTAAACTACCTGCCAGTCAAGAGGAAACTATTAAACATGGAAACACAACCCGAAGCCATCATCCATCGTTGTGTTTCTTCTATTTCTTTCATATCTCGAGCTGGAAAGAAGAGATACTCACCAAGTGTTACCAGTGGGCCCATTGTTCCTGTATTGTTTCCTATGGAGACTCCAGTCAAAACTGTTGACTTGCAATCTTTGAGAACAGTGATTCTGTGGACTTTGGGTCATTTATCCTCTTGTACAGTTTTATATTTTATTTAATGTGGGGTGGGCTTGAGCAGAAGCATCCAGGCAGCATGATGTTATCTCAAGTGTCCTGATGTCCTGAGCTCCACCCAAGAGACGCTGCAACAAACATGAGGGACTTCTGTATTTGAAGTTGAACTAAGTCTACACCTTATCTGTTTTTTTATGATCTGTAGGGCTCTCATTAATGTACAGTGTTTGTAAGATAGTGCTTTAAGAGCGTTTTTAATGGAAATAAATACATAAATGCCACTGCTGTAACTGTACAATGTGTTCTCCAGCTGATGCACAGTATTTTTTACATTTCCCTTTTTCTATTCTTTCCCATTCAGGCTCTGTTACAGCAGAGGCACCAGAGTTTATCTTTTATCTTACCTTGAAAGAATTATTCACTCTATTTTAGGCCAATGGACGTGTATAGAAACTGTCTAAAGCCAAGTGAACCGCGATGTTTTAACCTATTTTCTGTACAGAAAAGTGTGTGCAATATTTTCAATTGTTACCAAGGAGACCTACTGCACAGAAAACCACTTTTGCCAAAGACATTTAAAAAAGAAAAAAAGGCTGTGCAATGGTGGATAAGGGTGTGACTATTTGTAATTTACCCCTTTGGTTTCTTTATCTGTCATTTATGAGGGCTGATTGATAACTTCATGGCCTGTGGTAGAAGGAAAAATGTTTTGCAGCTCTGGTTACGTGTCTTTGTAGCTCAGCTCTTCGACTATCGAGGAAATTTAAAGTAAATAACTTGAGTTTTATTTCTGTTTAGTTAATTGAGAATTGTAAGCTAGTATAGTCTGAAAAAAATGGACATTGTCATTCGTGCAGTCATCATAGTTGGGGATTTGAATTTATTCAACACTGCCCTATTTACCTGATTTTGCAACATCAGACTTCTACCTCTTCCCCCGAGATGAAAACATTGTTCAGTGGTAGCTGTTTTGAAGGTGATGAGGATGTCATTACCCCTGTGGACTCGTTTCTGCCAATCCAACATGGCTGTTTCTACATAAAGAGGGATCATTATTGCTCCATAACAGCTGGACTGAGTGTGTAAACGTAAGATTAATGTGCCAGGTCATGAACTTATCAATCACCTCTTTATTATCTGTTAGGTAAAGATTAAGGAAGCATTTTTATTCAATGACTGCTCATGTAAACATGTTAAAGACGTATAAATAAATACAATCTGTAATAACATCCTTCCCCCAGGCCTTGTTTTTGTTTGTTTGCCATAAAGTGTCACTCCCATCAGTTTAATTGTCCTCATTCATTTTAGGTCAGGAAGTGTTGACATGGAGACCTCACAATCTGCGCCACAGACCGCCATTTAAAGCAGATTTTGTCCCTGGATCCTCTAGTCACACACTTTATCATCGTGTTACTTATGAATAGACTTACAGTAAAAATAAATTACCCCCTATTTTGCTTCAATAAAAGCCAGACCCCACTCTGGGCAACTAATTTACAGAGTCCAAAGTACGCCTCATTAATAATATTTCCCAATCTGCTGCAGACGTGTGAATGCATTGTATTTATCTGTGTTGGTTATACAAAGAGCTGGAGGAATCTTCTGCAAGCACATTCTCACCAACCAGCCTCTTGTTTCAGATACAATTCAAAGCAGCCTCTTATCTGTGAAGCCGAAGCCACAGACTCACAACTGTCAGTAGCTTTTTGCATGTCTTCCTGTGCAGCTGAAACTCTGCAGAAAGGAAAACACATCTGTCAAACAGAGAAGATAACTGACTCATGATGTACGGCTGGACCGTGCATATGTTGTTATGTAAGTTTGAAAAAAAAGGGTCTATAAATGGTTTATAGACGGTTAAATTTGGGAGATTCATGTCTTTTACATTTATATATTCTGTGTGTGCTGTGTATTGATGATGCATGATTGGTTAATAGTTAATGTCTATATCAATGGAGAAAAACATTGTTGCTAAATGTTAGCTAAAATGAGGAAAGCTAGAGCAAATTATTTCAAATATTGTTAAATAATAAACATTATTCAACTCAGGGTGACCCCATTTCCATGTTTGAACATGGTTACACTTTGTAAGAGTTAGCTTTTAGCATTTTAGCATTATACTGTAGTTGTTACCTGTGGTGCCAGCCGCTAAGTTACTCTTTAACAAAAGTTTTAAAATCTCCCTGTATGCTTTTACTATCATGTTTTATCTTTTATTTTCCTTAATTTGTTCTTTATTTCCTCAATGCAACATATTTAACTATTATAACACAAAAAACTGTTAGCTAACAGAGAAATATCACTCTTGTTAGCCACCTAGCTTAAGCTAAGTATCTTCATAAAGCTATAAGCTTAGCTATGTTACTCCATATACTTTGTATTGCTGTAGCATTTTAGTCAGCTGACTAACTGCACATGATTTTAGCTTTTTAATCATCATTTTTACTTAGTTATATATTCAGCTAGATTGTTGACCTATTTGATTATGTTATTTTGTCGGTTTTTAGTTTAAAAATGTAGGTTGTAATAAATTGTAATATGTCACTGTGTCAGATATGTTGATCTGCTAATGCCATGCGTTATCAGGTAATAATGATCATATTTTTATTTTATTGCATTGTTTGTGTGCGTGTATATGAGAATAAAGCTCTGCATTTGTTAAAGAGACAGGAGTGAAATCAGGATGCTGACTCCTGTAAAACCCCCCACTACACTCTGTGCCATGCAAAACAGCAGCTAATCCCACCACTGATGACTGACGGAGCCCCCCCACCCCACATCCACACACAGACACACACAAACACACACACACACACCCTGATACACAGTCATCTTGTTGTGTTGCTGTTGGGTTACGGGACAAACATCCCAGCGTGGGCATTGTGTCAGAGATCTGGGCTGCTAAACATCATGTGTCTGGTGTGAGTCCTGCTTGTGTTTCATGGTGTGTGTTTGTGTGTGTTTCTATTTGCTGAAATACTCAACAATTCAGTTTTTTTTCTAGTTTAAGCTTTACCTTTATGTTGAGGTTTTAACCACTGATTTTAACCTTCATATGAACAAGCTGTAGCTCCAGTTTGTGCCTCTTGTGTTACCATTAGATCTCAGTCAAAGAGTGAAGCATTAGATTTATACAAACATCTTTGAGTTTAAAATATTAGCTCTGTCATCTCCTCAGGAGGAACAAACAGGGGCCTTATGTAAGCATATGAACACAGGAGACAAAGTTCAAGATGCATTCATTACATTTACTTAATATAACCACATATTCACACAAATCAATCAAATACTTTGTCTGTTAATTCGCAATCTAGACTATATTTAAATTCCAACCAAGAAATGAAAACCATTTAAAAGTCTTAAAGGTGTTTGATTAATGCACTTGGTTTTTAACAACTGTTTTTATTTTGCTGTGATCTAATCTTTTAAATTTAAGTGCATATAGTTCAGAAAAAAAAGCCAGCTGATACTGAAACTTGCATCAGAATCAGTTTGGAAAGTAACAGAAATACTATGATTACTGCTACTTTTGCAGAATCAGCTGACTGGATCAATCCTCTTTATCTGTAAGTTAAGACCCTCCTATTGCACCTGAGTTCCCTGAGTCATAAACTGATTCCTGACACGCAGGCACTTGGAAAAATGCGCAGGGAGGCGGGAACGACGGTGACTTGAAGGAGAGGACGCTTGCAGTGTGTTTGATCCACAGGTGAGCGTCGGTGGGTGTTGCAGGGGGAGTTGATGGGAGTTTGCATAAGAAGCTGAGCAGATCTGGGTTCAGTTTACATGTGTTGGATCTAAACTGGGATCACTGGTCTCTCTGTGTCTTTTTGCTGAAGGACTTAGTTTGGTAAAGGGAGCGGACACACACAGCAGCCATGGCAGGTGAGTCCCACTAGGAGTCAGACAAAGCAGTTTTTGCATTTTGGAAATTTATTTTCCTTTAAATTGCAGATCTGACTTTGTTTGTTTCATGCATTTAAAGTCTCTTCTTTTAATTTAACTTTAAGTTATTTTGCTGCATGCATATAAATAAATAAATATAAAAGAGAAACAGTATATTTAACTCTTCATATTTTTTTCACAAAATGAATATCTTTTTAAATAATGTGACCTATGATGTTCATTTCTGCAGAAGAAGGAAAGAAGCGCAAGTCAAAAAGTGTAAGTCCACCTGTTATTGTACTGTACGTACTGTCAATGAAAAATGCAAATATTTGAGGAGGAGTTTATTTATTAGAGGAAAAAATATTCAATTACTTGTGGATGTAATTAATAAATTCAAAAATAGATTAAAGATTAAAAAGAGTTTCATTTATATGAGTTTGCACATTCTTTAAGTGTTACTGTGCAGAACCTGCAGACAAAAGTGACAGAAGAGTGTTTCTTTTTCCTTGAACAGGCGACCATCTTTGGCTACCCAATCAGCATCTTCTTCATCGTGGTCAATGAGTTCTGCGAGCGTTTCTCCTACTATGGCATGCGAGGTGAGCCGATTCGTTCTGGATCTGATGCAGTTTTTAAAAGTTTCCTTTCTGTCGTTAAACTTGTTCATTCTTTTTTATCGGACATCCTAAGTTATTTTGCAGGTTGTCCAGAACATTTATAATCAATATCTAACACAGTAGTGGAACACGTTTCTGATCTTTTTCTTAAGTTCAAGTACCAATGCAACAATGTAAACACTCAAAATGTCTATGTATTTACTATAATTTCCTCTATTTTTTGCTTTTTTTCATGATTTACTGAAAAATTTGAGCCTTTTTGGGCCTCAAACATTTATTTAAGTGAAGCCATGTGAGAAGTTTGAGAACAATAAACTGAAAAAAACGTCAAAAATTTACTTCTATGCATTTTCTTGAGCTAATATACTTAGTTACTTTCCAACGCTGATAAAATATGAAGCATTGTTTTAGACTAAAGAATGTAACAGTATCTAAAAAAAACAGCTTGACCTTTTCAAATTATTTCCATGCACTTTTTTAAAAATTTCTCCCATCATCCTCCTCCTCCTCTCTGCCTGCAGCCGTGCTGGTGTTGTACTTCACCAACTTCCTGAAGTGGGATGAAGACTTTGCCACCACCATCTACCACACCTTTGTGGCTCTCTGCTACCTGACTCCCATCCTGGGAGCCATTGTAGCTGATTCATGGCTTGGCAAGTTCAAGTGAGTTTTATAATTCCTGCAGATTTTTTTCTTTTTTTTCCTTTTTTTTATTTGCAAACACACAATCTTCGAGTTTAAAAGCTGCAATTTATGTTCTGTTATCGTGGAAATGATCGATGTCGTTGTTCTTAGAGCTTGTCGGCAGCGTTCAGGCTCAAAGTGCAGAATCAGCTGATAAAAATTCCATCCTTGGATTTTTGACCCTTGTATATCTTATCTCTCTGATTTATACCTGTTCTCCTTCCTCCTCCTCCTCCTCCTCCTCCTCCTCCTCCTCCCCCCCTCTGCACAGGACGATCGTTTACCTGTCCATCGTTTACACGCTCGGGCAGGTTGTCTTGGCAGTAAGTGCCATCCATGACGTCACAGATGGAAACAGGGATGGCACCCCCGACAACATGACCTTTCACGTGTAAGCTGAACACGCTCAGATCTGTGTAACACGGTAGATACAGACTCTGTGCTGACAGTGTGTGTGTGTGTGTGTGTGTATCTCGCCCACAGAGCTCTGTCCATGGTGGGTTTGATCCTTATTGCTTTGGGAACAGGAGGCATCAAACCCTGCGTGGCCGCCTTCGGTGGAGACCAGTTTGAAGACCATCAGGTTAGATGTTGCTTAAGCACAAATACATTGAACAGATGAAGGAGACAAACTCATAAAAACACCTTTGCAATCCAATCAAAGGACGATGTGTTCAGAGAGAAAAAGTGAAAACCTTATCTTGACATTAAGACCTGCATATCTCATACGGTTATTATGCCACTGATAACAAAACTATTATCTGTTTATTAGAAAGGTTTTTTTTTTGATAAATGAGATTGTAGTCACTAAAATCCTGGTTATAATGTCATAAAATCATTAGTTTTCTTAATGTCTTAAGCCCATGAAACCCTTCTTAAATCTAATGAATTATCCCTAAAATATTTTGTTACTTATCTTAAAATTAATTTGTTGAGTCTACGTCAGGCAGGTGTGAAATATTCATCATCTGTTTGTCTTAACTGAACCTGTTTTGTGTGTAAAGGGGGATTTAAATCATGTCATTAACTTACAACATACAAACATTAACACACACAACTGTTTCAACACCTCACAAGTTCAGAGAGGAAGTGATTACTGCTCTAACATGAGTCAGGTGCAGCTCGGCATAAACACACACATAGACATTTTACACACACACACACACACACACACACACACACAAAGCAATTAAAAGGACAACTCACTCAGCTATCAGTGGCCCCTCGTCAGCACTTCTTGTATCTTTGATCTGTCCAGCTAGTCGTTTATTAACTATTAACCGTCATTTGTTTGTCTGTTCAAGGCAAAGGATCAAAGTTTGCCTCATTATATTAATCACTGGGGTCAAATGGGATGTTACATAAGAGTCTTGTGAGATGCGTCCAGTGTAATGAACGTATGTGAGGTGCATCAGTGCATCAGGACTTGTTCAACTTCCTGTATAACTTCCTGTTTGTGTCCAACAGGAGAAGCAGAGGAGCACATTCTTCTCCATCTTCTACCTGTCCATCAATGCTGGCAGTCTGCTGTCCACTGTCATCACCCCCATCCTTAAAGGTGTGCTGAAGTTCATCATAAGAGCATAAAATATGCAAATGATATCACACAGGTTTTTTAAAAAAAAAAATGTGTGTGTCTGTGTGTGTGTTGTGGTTTGCAGCTCAGGAGTGTGGTATTCACACCCAGCAGCAGTGCTACCCTCTGGCCTTCGGCGTCCCTGCTGCCCTCATGTTGGTGGCTCTGAGTAAGAACTCTGTTTTTTTAGTTTTTAAATGTCTTTTTTTTTTACTCAACTGGTGGTCAAATGTTAACATATATATCTGGTGTGTGTGTGTTTCTGCAGTCGTGTTCGTTATTGGAAGCGGTATGTACACTAAGACCGCCCCTGAAGGCAACATCATGGTGGAAGTCTGCAAGTGTGTCTGGGTGAGTCACTCCAGAACGTGTTTCTCCTAAAGGTTTCAGCTTTCAAATGGGATTTGAATGGTTTTAAATTAAAGTCTGGAAACATCTTGGTCATTCACATGTTTCTCAGTGAACTCAGTTAAACTTTCTGTCATGGTTTAAGCGACAAAATGTCCTTTGTGCTCTCTGTAGTTTGCTCTGATGAACCGCTTCAGGCATCGTTCCTCTGCGTACCCTAAGAGAGAACACTGGATGGACTGGGCTGAGGAGAAATACGACGTGAGTGCAGATAAATGCAAATCCAAACAGTACAACGAGTGGTTGAAAAAAAAAAAAAAAATCTAAATCCTTTCTCTGTGTTTGGCTGCAGAAACTCCTGATCGCACAGGTGAAGATGGTGCTGAAGGTGCTGTTCCTCTACATCCCTCTGCCCATGTTCTGGGCTCTCTTCGACCAGCAGGTACCATTTTCCCTCCTGACACGTTCAAGTTTTGAAAGAAAATTAGATAAATGAATAAAACACGTCCAGCAGTGGACCAGCAGAACTTAAAGACAGACAGATTTACAGCTGTGTCTCCTCCGCAGGGCTCGAGATGGACCCTGCAGGCGACCACCCTGGACGGAGAAGTTGTGAGTGTTTTTATTTCCACATTTTTGCTGAAACACCTTGTTTGCAACCATATCAAAAAAAGACTGTTTCTAAATGAGTTTCTGTCTGTCTTTTTGCTTTGTTTTCCTACAACAGGGAGCTCTGATCATCCAGCCTGAGCAGATGCAGGTGAGACACTTTGCTTCGACCGTGTTTTTGTCTTCGTTCTGCTGATGTGAACCTTTAAAACAGGCTTTAAAAGAGAAACTTCTTCTCTACAGACCGTCAACCCCATCTTGATCCTCATTTTGGTGCCAATCGTGGACAGTTTGGTCTACCCACTGATCGCCAAGTGCAAATTAAACTTCGGGTGAGTTCAGTTTTTTACATTTTATTCCTATGTGATGGAAATTATTGCAGGACTTTGACTCTCTGGGTTGATTTTATTGAAATTTGCAGACTTTCTATACATTTCTTATATAGTTTTTTTGTATGGTGAATTTTAAAATTGTTCTTTTGCCATAAAGAAAGCTGCCAAAAACCCCAAAATACTAGAAAAATGCCACAGATGCCTTCAGAAATGTGAAACAGCTAATGGTTGAAAGAAAAATGTTGAATAACTGTTTAAAAAGAGAAATACAGCAGAAAAATGTACTGAATTAAATTACAGTGCAGTTCATTTACATACATAGTTGTTTTTTTAACCCTTTTCGCGCTTTTTTTTCTTTAGTCCACTGAAGAGGATGACTGTGGGAATGTTCCTTGCTGCTCTCGCGTTCATTGCTGCTGCTCTGGTCCAGATACAAGTCGACGTGAGTGAAAACACACACACACACACCGGGCAACACAAACACACATCACCTGACGAAGCACAAGTTCACCCACACGATCATTTCATCATTTCTCCCACAGAGGACTGTGCCTACGTTCCCATTGAAAACTGAAGGCCAGGTGAAGTTCATCAACATGCTGAGCAGCCCGCTGGAGGTCGGCGCCGGGAACGAGAAGTTCACCATCCAGCCCTACCAGGTATCTCAGTGCACACGAACGCAGCACGCAGGAAGCAACGCGTACGACTTAGTTTGTCTGTGCTGAAGCTGAACGACACATTAAAGTTGACTCGTCTTTTCTCTGACAGGCAAATGAAAATTATCTGACCTTTGCTGATTCATTTGAACTGAGTCTGAACTCAGTCAATTCCAGCGTGAGTTTACGGGACGGGAATCGAACTACGTTGGTCATTATTCAGGATGGGCCCCAGCCCAGGTATTTATCGGTGAGTACAAGAGACAGACGGGGTCTTTCATGGTCTGCTGCAGATTTATCCAAATCTGGATCTCTTTTCACCTAATTCAGGTTTTTTTAAATTAATTTCAGTCTGTGTCTCCTTAAATCACAGTGTTTTTATTGCTCTGAAGGACTGAAGGGCTTTAACACACACACTTTGTCTCTGCTCTGGGACAGTCATTTACCTTGATTAGCTCTTGTTTCAACACGGTGCATCACTGTCATCAAAATAACACAGGTTCTTCCTCTTAGTAGCCTGATAGATGCATGAAAAAAAAAATGAATGAATGTGATTTTAGCTGGACTTTTCATTGATTTTTATCAAACTGAACTTCAAGTGTAAAGATCCGGTCGTTCTAAAGTCTCTTTCCGTCTCCAGTTCATTGACACCACATCAAAGCCGGCAGAGGGGGCCAATGCCATCAGGTGAGTTTCAAACTGTTATGAAGCTCACGCAAGAGGCCGTGTGTGAAGAAGCAGAAAGTGGAGGAGTGGAGGAGTCTTTTGATTTGAAATGCAACTTCTGATTAGTGAGATGAAGAATGTTTCAAATGTTTCCTCCCTTTTCTTTCAGATTTCTGAATGGTCAGAACTTGGGTTTGAATGTCACAGTGGGCGATAAGTCCTTTGGAAAAATCGTGTCATACAACATGTCAGACTACGTTTTGGTGAAACAGGGAAAGTAAGGCGGATTTTCCTTTATATCCTCATGTCACATGTAAGAAAACCAGAGAAGTTTCTTTGATCTGATTGGTGTTTCTCCTGTTATGTCAGTGCACAGTTCAAGATCCATAATGATGCCGGACAAGAGTGTTTATACTCTAAGAAACTGGGCTTCGGCAGTTCTTTCACCTTGATCATCAAGCCGAATTTCGCATTTGGAGATCAGGTAACTTATCGGTGTATTTTGTGTCACGGTTTCGTCTGAATGCAACATTTTGGGTTAAAGTGACACGTCTGGCTTCCTGTCTGTCTCCTGCAGTGTGCAGAGGGCATCGCAGAAGTGACGGACATCAATCCCAACACCATCAGCATAGCTTGGCAGATTCCTCAGTATTTCCTCATGACCGCAGGAGAGGTGGTCTTCTCTGTGACCGGCCTGGAGTTCTCCTACTCACAGGTAGAGGGCGCTTTCCTCACATATCAAACAAAACTGCAAAAAGCTGAATGAAAATGTTTTAAGTGATTTGCTGACAAGTAGTTTTATTTGGATCCCTTTTTTTGCCCTCCAGGCGCCGAGCAACATGAAGTCTGTGCTGCAGGCTGGTTGGCTGCTGACTGTTGCAGTCGGTAACATCATTGTGCTCATCGTGGCCGAGGCTGCAACGCTCGAGGAACAGGTGGGTGGATTTTAATAACAAATAACAATTTAAAAAAACACTAAAAAATCTAAATACAAATAGTAATTTTTAACAACTTGTAAAGACATATTACATCCCCACTGACCTTGCTCATTTTACGTTTAATAAATGCATGAAATTATCAGTTTATTTTGAAAACTATTATTTTAAAAACCCTGTGAAATCAGCAAAAATATCCCCCTCAAGGTTTTCCTCTACATGAGATAAAGCAAATTATTAAGTGATAGAATAAAATTTTAAAAAAGAAAAAAAATACTATGTATTGACCATTTATAGACTGTAAAAACCTCAAAGAGGAAATTTCTTATTTGACTTTTTTGAAGCGTTGAGTCGTCGTCATCTTGTTTTTTTTGGAGCCAGAAGTGATCATGTTTGGTTGAGATATCATATGTTGAGCTCATCCTCTCAGTCTGACACTTAGTGTGTGTTTTTTTTTTTCCCCCTCAGTGGGCCGAGTACATCCTCTTCGCCGCTCTGCTGGTATTTGTGTGCATCGTCTTCGCCATCATGGCCTATTTTTACACTTACATCGACCCCGCCCAGATCGAAGCCCAGTTTTTGGAGAAGGAGCCTGATGAGAAGAAGAGGAGGGAGAGTTTGGAGATGTCCAGGAAGGACTCGATCGAAAGCCGCAAAGAGGTTGAAAGCCACAGAAAGGGCAGAAGAGGTTCTGACTCCAGCTCTGACGGGGAGGAAATACAGACGAAGATTTAAAGCGACTCTTCTCTGCAGCTCTGCAGCGCTTTTGTTTATGAACGCTGCTCGGTTCTGTGTTTCATCTCTGAGTGCATGTGCCATTAAGTATTTTTAATCATTTTGTCAGTGCATTTTGTTGCACTTGTAGACATGAAGTGTTTGGAATGAATGGATGACCTGAATGAAACGATGCTGAAGTTGGAAGAACACAGAAACGGGGCTTAGATGGCTGAGCTCTTGATGGACAATTATAGCTTTTCAGGAATAATTCAAACACTATTAACACCATTTTCCAGCTCCTTAAAGATAAAATATCTCCTTTTCATAGTTACACATATAATTAAAAACTTCCGGATCTTTATTGGGTGGTAATTTGTGCTTTCTCTGTTGTAAATGTCTTTTTATAATGATTCATTTTGCACTGTGTAGCAACATCTTTATGTAATTTTTTTATTTTGTAGGCTTTTGCAACATTCTGGAGCGCACATGCAAACATGCAAAGAAACCATTCCAAAATTTCTATTTATTATTATTTCAAAGCACAGTGTTCGATGTATGTAATATAATGTCACTATTTTATGTATATATCTAACTTTATGATGTTTTAATCTGCTTCAGGGTAAAAATATGACATAAAAGGCTGCTGTTTCAGTCAGAAAATCTTTAATCATGTTTCAGATTTCATTTTGGCCTGGGGGAATATTGTCCTTTGACAAAGATGCTCTGGAGGAGCTGTTGTCAATAAACACAGGTTTTCTTTTACCTTCGCATCATGTCTTCTTCTGTTTTTTCTCTGAATAACAACCTTCTTGCATGTACAGAACACAGTTCACACAAGGACTGTGTGTAGGACTGTTTCTATGACATCCAAAAGGAACAGAAAGATCTGATGTTTCTGTAGCTTGTATTTATCTTTTTGCAAACATGACTGTAACTGTTGTTTCCTGAATTACAAAAATAAAAGACCAGCAAATTTTCATATTGGACAAAATAGGTCTAGCCATTTTTTTACATTAAAACTTAGAGCGAGAAGGTTAACATGCAGATTTTTAGATATGTTGAGCACATATAACGTATGTTAGCAGGAAAACATTTGCTAATTAGCACTAAAGACAAAGGAAAGTTGAGTCTGCTGTAAAGTTATTATATTTTGTAGGAATTCAAGCGTAATTTTATAAGCACTGAACAAATTAAACTGTTGATCTCATGAAGGCAGCAAAGAGGAGCCTGAACACATAATGCAGATTTGAGGTTTAGTTACTCAGATGAGTACTTGCTCTGCTTGATGAGAGTAGGATTCAATGAACCTTTGCCACATTTGACTCTGCACTGATAAATAAAAGCACCATAAAAACAGCCTGAACTGCAGAGAAGAAGTGATGCACGACAGAGTTCTCAGTTAGCATTAGATCTTTATTTCTCATGTCACTTTGAAAGCTTACAAGGAGCTTACATTTAACTTGGGAATTCTCAAATGACACAAGCAAAGATTATATACAGTACTATAAACTGTCAGCTATGATAAAGGAGACCAAATGTACACATTTCGTAGTTATTTCCGTAGCATATGTTTTTCTGTAAGGTATAGATATTTTTTTGCCAGAGGCAGGTGCCCATATCCATAAAGCATTCCATTTTTCCATACTTAACTCTTTGCAGTTACAAAAATATCAGATATTTTCTTAATTTCTTTCAATCCCTGTGTTGACAAGTGCGTCTTGATGCAACTCCTCAACATTATTGCTGCATTAGCACAGTAGTAAATTCTGGAACTCTTAAGTAAACATATATAGTAAAACATGGCTATTAGCAACTTTTTTCATGATTTTCTTTTTCCTCTTACAGGTTTCTTTAAATACTCGACACACTTTCAAAGTGCAAAAAAAAAAAAAAAAGTTCCAAAAATTAAAAAACAAAAAACAAAACAAAACAAAAAAAGGTGCAAATCATACTACAAACAACTGGTGAAAGCATAAAAGAGGACATGGCACTTCTAGCGTGGTGTGGAAGTGAGAACCGAAGTGTCGGAGTGAGAGGAAACTAGGATGGCGTTGATCTCGGCAGCTTGGCTTGTCCTGATCTACGGTTTTTTTTTATGTTTGGCCACGAGCGAGTGTTTGCGATTGCCTGTGATGGTCCTTGCCAGTTACTCCTCGCCTCCACTTTTCGTTTTAGAGTAATGCTAAAAATAAACGACGAGCCGAGGAAAAAAAAATAACACTTCACATGATATAAGCATTCGGCCGCACATAGTGGTTCCTCCTTGTTCATGTCCTCGTCTCCACTCGATATTATTCTTACTTTAGAGCCACGGTCGACACTGATCTACCTTCATCCTTGACCTAAACAACTTCAAAACTGACTGAAATTGTCTAAACATAAAGTACAGGTAGGTAGTTTCCCCTCCTGACTAGAAAAAAACAAAGGAAAAGCTTCTGCCTCTAAACAAAGTAAGTTCAGTAACATAGTTAGTTCGATGATTCAGCAGTTGATTGAAATGGAAGATTGGAGCTCAGTCACTTACACTGATGAATACTGAAATTCACTCACTGACGAGTAAAAGAAAACTAACTAACTAAACCTCTGATGAAATGCCAGAAACGTAGACGTGTGTATCTCAAAAAGGCAAGGCATTTTCTGTTTGTTCTGTTGGATGTTAACTTTTTTGAAATCTTTAAATATCTACTTTTTTAAACATTATCAATATCTACAAAATGCGCATGACCATTTTGTACACAGTGATTCATTTTCCCGCAAATGACGACTCGTAATCATGTACAGCATGGCGACCCTCCCCCCCTCCTTTTTCCCCGCTGCCTCGGAGGACAAAGTCCACTTAAAGCACTTTACCTGAGGTTTTATTAAGAATGCTGCAATTTGCCTTAACAGGGAGTCTTACGTACGCGAGAGCACACGTGCACGCACGCACACACACAAACACACATACATACACGCACACACACACAAACACACATACACACGTTGTGCATTGAAGCACGCACACACGCAGCTTGCACACTAAGATAATATCCCTGCAGGTTCATCAAGCATGCTTTCAGAGGTTCTGGGGATATGACGCCTGCATTGAGAGGGGGATTGAAGTCTTGCCTTGGGATTTTTTTTTTTTTTTGTGGTGGTGGTGGTGGGGGGGGCGGTTGGATTTTCGGCTCCTCGTCAAGCAAATTCCATGTTTGAGACTTCGCGGTGAGAGGCTGGAGAAGTCTCGCGTGAACAGAGCCCAGAGTCTGACTTGGCTGTTGCTCTGACTTTTGAGTCTCGACTCAACTCGCAGCCGATTTCCAGAACTTCTCCTCTAACAAGTGGCTAAAAGAAGCTCTCCAGAGTCTCTCGGTTATCCTCCGCTTTGGAGTTCAGTAATTTTTACAGGCTTAGATTAGCCCCCCCCCGACACTGGTGGTCAAATGTGGTCAGCTGGTATTGAATGACTTGACCCCTGGCTTTTAACCCTCTGACCTGGCTGTGGTGTTGGGGGGTGGGGGCCTGGGAGAGAAGGGCTGGGGCAGAGAGCCAATCACTAAGGGGAGGAGGAGGACGTCCTGCTTGTGGAGAAACTGCAGGAGAAAGAAAACAAAGAGGAACAGTAAATCATCATCTGCTGCATGAGAAGAATGCTAAAAATCTGACTTATGTGTTCGAGGATGCTGTTTTGTGCACAAAACCAGAGTCAGATGTTACCTCTGGAGCCTGTGGACCATGTGGGCCACCAGGGAGTCGGAGATGCCGGGGTAGGCCTCCTCAGCCAGCAGGATGGCCTCCCTCAGCTCATCCAGGACCATGGGGTTTCCATTCACCTGCTCCTGCCTCGCCTTAAGCTGGGACCCAGAGAAAAGTGAGGGGACAGGGTCAATTTCAGGCATTAAATGTTACATTATGTGAGCCGAGTCGAGGGTTGGAAGGAGATCGGCTTATGCCTTCTTACCTCAGCTAATGCAGGAGAGATGACACTGGCCAGGCTCTGTGAATAAGGCCTCTTTGGAATGTCTTTTGTCTTTGAAAAGAAAGGGAGAGAGATGTAAGAACAAGGGAAGAGGAGGAAATTAAAAGTAGCACAGCTTCACCTTAGGGGGATAAAATCATGCAATCTTATCACGGTTAAGTCTTGTGATATTGTGCACATTTTATGCAAATTTGTTGGCTCCAAACTGGGATGAAGATGGCTTTCGGCGACTGTTGATGTCACAGTTACACAGAAAAATCGAAGCCTGAAGAATAATCTATTTTTTGAAGCTGTGACGTGACGGTGTCTGACCTGGTCTGCTGCCCCCGACTGTCCCTCCCCGTTCTGCAGCTTCTTGGGGTCCTTCTCCCGGATGGTGAAGATCCAGTCATCGCTGCCAAAGTCATTCCCGCCTGACGCCTGGCCATCCTGCTCCCTGATTGGACAGATAATAATGTGGCTTTAGAACATTTACGTGGATGAGTGATGAAGTCACGCATGTTAAGGGCTTTAAACTCATCATAACAAACGTGGGAAGGAAGCAGCACAGGGAGGATTCTCCTCCTAAATTTACTTATGAGGTGTTAAAAGAGCTGCAAGCATAATATGCGGAAAAAAGCAAAGCAAAACACACGAACATAAATCACTGTGTCTTTCCACAGAACCCCAGGAAAAAACAGCAAACATCTAAAATGAGGAATCAGACTTACGAGTCAGACTCATCAGAACTGGACTCTGTGGTTCGAGACTGCTCTGCCTTCCACCTCTTGTACTTGTCCACCAGCTCAGTCAAGTAGGAGGTCTTTTTCGCATGGCGAACGATCAGCTTATGCTTCAGCAGCTCTTTGGCAGTTGGCCTCTGTGGAAATGAAGAGTTGAGCACATGATGCAGTCGGGAGAAACACACTGAAGAGCCTGAGTTGTACGTACAGGCTAAGAACAGAGGCTTTAATACCAAAAAATCACTTACAAAACTGGGCTCTTTGTTGAGGCAGGCCTCAACAAACTCCTTGAGCGGTTTGCTGTAGTTGCCCTCCAGTGTGGGCGGGTTGTTCTTTGGGATGAGGAATAAAACCTTCATGGGGTGGAGCTCTGAGTGGGGAGGTTCACCTTTTGCCAGCTCGATGGCTGTGATGCCCAGAGACCAGATGTCAGCCTGAAACACACGGAGAAACATGGTGAAAACTTTCCAAACACGTTTTCATAAAAACATGCAAGCTGACCAACAATCTGAGCGACTCATTCCTTTCCTGAACGCTCTTAAGTAATCCACTCCTTGACATTTCTCAGCCTTTAGATACTTTATCTTTATTGCTTTGAGATTTTTAGTATTCTAAAAACCATTTTCTGTTGAGTTGCTCTTATTCTAAGTACAGCAAAAAAAATCTTTGTGAGTCCTTGAACTTTCCCCGGAGGTGGCTACAGCTGCCAAAAACTGTGCTCAAAATAACTCTGAGTGTAGGAAAGCAGAAAAAAAACTAGACCGACTTTAAACCAAAAGTCAGTCATAAACACCAGAAATGACTGCACCTCAGCAGAGTGCAAACAGATGAAAGTTCAGTGTTTTTTCACCAAAATGTTCTTTGCAATACGTTTTCGATAAATTTTCCTCCTCATTAAACATTTACAAGCCCTTTTTTGAATGTTAAGAGCTTGTACTGTTTGCATCCTTGTTTACCAGTTAGCACTCATCGTGCTTCCTGCCTTTGCAGCTGCACTGCTGTGTTTCTTGGTGCATTGCAGCCACCTGTAGATCAGCAGAACAGTGTGAAGCCCTTGGCAGGGATGTGGTCTGAATCTCCACGGGGAAGCTTTAATATCAGGCCAAGAGTGCTATAAAGATTTATTTCACTCTTTTATACCTGGGCATGTTCCATGATTAAGTGCATCAAAAACCGAAGCAACAATTACACAAAATATACTGTTATACAATGGAAACTGCTCATAGCGATTACATCTGTCTGAGACAAATTGATTACAATAAATGATTATTATAATTAATTCTTTTTTTAGGCTAATTGGGAAACTAACAGAAACTCTGCACATGATCATAAAAAGTATTGAAGCAAAAAAGGCCCCTGGGGTTCTGAAAAGGTGGCTGTTGGAATAAAACTTGTCACAGTCACCCACTTTTATCAAAATAAAAAGGACCAACAAAAGAATTGAACCCAAGTTGGGAGTCAGTGTTAAGGTGGGGTG
Organism: Acanthurus leucopareius; assembly: GCA_029814765.1. Classification (NCBI taxonomy): domain Eukaryota; kingdom Metazoa; phylum Chordata; class Actinopteri; order Acanthuriformes; family Acanthuridae; genus Acanthurus; species Acanthurus leucopareius. The sequence continues at coordinate 4,109,030 of JAQMCX010000041.1, read as the reverse complement.
TCACAAAATGATATGTGAGGCTCCGACAAAACACTTCCAACACACCCTCAACACAAATATCCAAAGAGAAACACGGAGAGCAAACAAATAGTGTTGACTCTCTGGAGACACACAAGCAACTGAGCAGCAAAACAGCAACCTACTTAATTAACCTCCTCTCAAGCTGATCACCATCAGCTGAGGGGAAACATCACAGGTGAACCTGATAACTGCTGATGAGCAGAGGAGAGTGAAGCCTGTGACCGAACTCTAAAAAACTGTTCTGATTATCAGAGTCTGTAAAAAGAAAGCCACTTGATCAGCGGAAGTGGCTGTGAGGTCCCACGGTTATGTACGTCATCTGCAGAGAAAGACTGTCACTGATGCAACAGAGACATAACACTCCTCATTAGCCTGCTAAACATTTGCAAGACATTAAATACATCAAGCAACTCTTCTTAAAGCAAAAAGCAAAACTCTATTGAAAAGGGAAAATCATGGTACAGTTTGTTTATTGATTCCTGAAAGTTTTTAGTTCAATTTAGGGAGACAAATTTTGGTTTAAGCAATAAAAAAAAACAGCGAGCCAACTTCTTAATCGATTCTGATGATTCAGGCGAACACAACTCAGATTTTGACAAGCACTAATTCATGTACTAGTCTCTCTCTCTGTGAAAGATTTCCCACCAGCTCTGCTCAAAATGTCCGGCTGGAGAAAAATCAAATAATGGGAGAGGAAACAGCACAATGCTACCACGGCAAAAAGACAACAAATGAGTCAGTTCCTACTGAAATTTTGCATTTTATCATTAAAAAAACACCAACTTGAGAACAACATTTTCAACCCCACAGTCTGGGTGATCGACGAGATAACATTGTAGTAACAGTTCACAGCTCACAATGGCCGGCGGCAGGCAGTAAACATGCTAACAGATCAGCTCACAAGTGTTAGCTTGGTTAGCCTGATTGGTCATGTGACCTACGCCTTCAAGGTCGAACAACCAATCCTGTTTTCTCTGTGTCTTCAATGTATAAACGGATGATCTCATTTCAAGCGTATTACTCCTTTATTTGCACAGTGACAAAAGTGAGCCAAACAAACATAACAAATGGAATCAAACACAACAGATTTCACAATGTAAATATTCCACCTCACCTTCGAGTCATAAGCTGACTGTTTGATGACCTCGGGGGCCATCCAGAAGGGCGTGCCGACGAAAGTGTTGCGTTTGATCTGAGTGTCAGTGAGCTGCCCCGCCACGCCGAAATCTGCAAGCTTCACCTCGCCTTGTTCCGACAGCAGCACGTTGGCAGCTGTGGAGGAGAGCACAGACGGAGGGTTGACGTGAAGTAGCAAGAGGCTGCGCTGCATCATCACACACTTCTGTCAATGCCATTTGTCTGCGTCTTCAATTACTTAATAAAGAGGGAATAACTGTCAGAAGCCTTTCAGCCGACGGCTGCAGCGTTCATCTCAATTCCCCCAATGAAATACGAACTAAAGAATGATTAAATCCATAAGTGGACGCCAATACCATTAACGTGCTACGTGATATTTGTGTGTGCTCACTGATGCCATTTAGGCAGCTGAAACCTGCGTCCTCTTAATAGCAGCGCTCTCAGTGGCTCATCTACCTTTGATATCCCTGTGGATCTTCTTCTCAGAGTGCAGATACTCCAGGCCCTTGAGGATCTCTCTCAGGATTGTGGCGATCTGGGTCTCGTCCAGAGCTCCTGGCTCCATCTTTAGCAGAGAAACAAGCAGAAACCGTTAGCTGTGAGCGTCAGCTGATACAAGATTTTTAATCCTGGAAGCCAGGAGATTAAAGGAGCAGTTCACCTGAAATTACATCAGAGCATAAGTCTGATGGCAATGTAATAAACTTCTTATTGACAACAAAGCAACAACAAATGAATCCTAACAAGTTTTTGTGTTAGTCAAGGCCTCTTATATCTTATTCCACTGTGCTATTGAGCTCCATTAGTCTCTGAAATTAAATAACACAACAGTCAGCCACACTGTTGCTTACACAGATTTTTAAAAATTCAGTAAAATCAGTTGGTATCACTGCCTCTGTTTATACTGTTTGTGCAGCAGAAAATGAAATATTTGAGTCAACATTTTAAAAGGAGATTGCTTTATTTTGAGGTAAACAACTAAGCAAAAATATTACAATCACTACTATATTAATGTTTTTGATGGTATTGTGGGCTTGGTAAGAAAAGCTTAAACACCTCCACTAACCAAATCCCTGAAGACACAAATAAAACCAAGCAGAAATCACTCACCAAATCTAATGCAGAACCTCCACCTAAATACTCCATAATGATCCATAACTTAGTGTCCTGGAACAGTGAAGACAGAGAAAGAGAGAGGTTGTTAAATCCTGTGCTGCATTCCACCGCTGGTTCAGTTTAAGGCTTACTGCAGGAAGTCAAGAGCCAGGTGCATTCCCAAACAAGTCATGATGACATTAATAAAGGCTTGGTGGGTGTCTGAAGTCGTCTGAGGCTAATCCCTTTTTAATTTAGGATTATTCAGGGGAAAAGTGGGTAGAGGAAGAGAAATCATTTCATGTCTTATCCCATTTGCTCACTCGGAGGCTCATATAAAGGGGGAAACAGATGCAGGAATACTGAGCTAAAAACTCTTAACTGTGACGTTGTCTGTGACAGACCTTCAGGTACGAGCCGTAGTACTTGGTGACGAAGGGGCTGTCACACTGGCTCAGCACTGTGATCTCCTGCTGGATGTCCTCGATCTCGTCCTCTGCTTCCTCCAGGTCAATGATCTTGATGGCCACCACTTTCTGGGAGCGATTGTCGATGCCTTTGAACACCTCGCCAAACGAACCCTTGCCAATGCGCTCCAGCTTGGTGAACAGCTCCTCTGGGTCGGCCTTCGCATTCTGCCGGCGGTGGGAGGGGGAACAAAGCAAGGGGAGGAAAGGGAAAGGCGGATTTAAAGATAAAAGAAAACAGAAAGAAACAGGAATGTTTGAAAGAACTGAATGTTGGGGAGTAAATAGGAAACACCAGGGTGCCGTTCTTAAAGGGTAATTAATTCATTCACTGCAACACCTTGTGTTTATGTACAAAGAAAGAGGCTCAGCATTATGAAAAGGAAAGAATAAATGCAATTTAAAAAGAATTTAGTTAAATAGCCCCAAATATGTGTCTTAAACAACATTCTGAAAACTTATTAAAATGATCCTGTGTGTCACATTCGGGTACACCTGATTTTCTGCTTTTCTGGGTTTGAAACGATTCAGTTCTCATTTGTAAATGAGCCAGGAAGTGCAAAGATGCAATGATGAAAATCTCCATCATCCTTTATTTTTACAGCCTATAAGGCCGGATGGCTCTCTGAGACATAATTATACCTCCAATTTAGGCGAGAGGAATAAGAGACAAACCAAGAACTCTTGCAGGATTTTAAACTGTGCTCAGGTTGTCAGGTTAAATCAAAGCAAAAGGTGGACCTTTGGAGTGCTTATTGGAGAGGAAAGAAGCTGAAAAAATGCATTCAGTAAATCCAATGACAAGCTCTATTACCAGCCCTTCTTGAACGCTGAGGAAGTGAACTAAAATGACTTAATTCTCCAGAGGCTATATGTGGGAAACACAAGAACAGGCGCTGACAAAAACGACTTCCTTTTATGACCTTTTTGGAACCGAGAGAGGGTCAATATGCTCGTTTTGAGATAGTAAAAGATGAAGCAGCTGCCTTACACAAGGAGGGATTCTTCTTATGTCACCAACTGAGGCCGTTATGGTGTCATGAAAGAGATTTATTAAGGAAAGTGTGGTGCAGAACGGATAAAGAGGCGTGAAAGTGATGAGTCATATTTTATTAACAATTAGATGCTTTGTTTGGGACCAAGAGGTCAAAATGGAACATGAGCTATAAGTCAAACTGCAGGCATCAACTGACTTCTGCTGCCTGATATAAATCTCACACCGGTAGATTTGGACCTGCATTAAATCAGTCTCTGAAATGTGAGAATATCACTGAAAACTTTAAATGACAAGCTAAAACTTTGATTTCACTTATCTCTCTGTTCTGTGGTTTAATTTAAGAACAGTGGCTGAAAGCAGACTTCACCTGACTGGCAGCAAAAGCGTCCTTACAATGTAGCATGAGTTACTGTGTTTCTAAATGGACTACAGTCTATATCGGTGCCAAAATCCCAGCAGTTTGTCAGCCTTGGATGCATCCTCCCCCTCCTCACTTCCAAACCAGAGCTATGTGCTCACAATCCTGCACAGGGAATGTAATGTGGTGCATGAGGCAGTTTACATTAGCAACAGATATCTCTTCCAGTTATCTACTCAACACAATTATCCCCTATAGGCAAAATCCTAAAGATAGCAGCAGAGGCAAGAACAAGGCTCATGTGTGCATAATAGTGTCTCTGTGCAGAGGACCCAGAAAACTCCAATGCTTGCAAGTCATGGTTAAAATTAAATGTTTAATGCATATGTTTCTCCTGCAAAGAGGTGGGATTAAGTGGCAAACTCAATAAATTATCATAAACTGTAACACTGATGTGCATTTCATTCTGTCCACTGCAGCATTAATTAACAGCACTTAAGTGCATCATGATCAAGAGTGAGAGATTTTTACGAGGTGTGCTGGAGTTAAAAGATGCTGAGGATTAGAGTTGGAAAAGTGTGCAGTGCACAAACGCGCAGCAGGGAGTCAATGAATGTACATTTTGTTCTGGCAGTGACCTCAACTAATTATTGCGGTGCAAATTTAAACAGCGTTTTGGCTCACCTGCATCCCCGGCAGGTTGCCCTGAACAGGAGAATGGGCCATGGTGATGCTGACAGGATCTCCGCCTCGTCCAACAACGCAGGGCTGAGATCTCCTCGGCTTGACTTATGTTTACAGTCCCGGCTGAGGTGCCGTTTGGTGTTGGTAGTCCTCCAGGACACCCGGCTACACGGGCCTACTGAGAACTGTGTCAGATACTTTTATGTGAGGGGAAAAATGTCCTTCCACACACACTTAGCACCTTCCCTGCGTCGGAACAACCCCAAGTTATCCAAAACAGCTGAGCAAGCTAATAGACGTTTGCTAAAGCTAACCCTGAAGCTGCAAAACAAGAAATCCGCAATGTTAGTTTGCTAACCAGCTGGCTAAGCGTTAACCGGTGCGTTAAATCCAATTTTTGCAAACTCACACGAGTTTTACTGCAGCACAAATGAAACTAAGACGCGGCAACAACCATTTATTTTAAAATTAACCAACTGTCACTTTCTGAAAGCTGATTCTCTCGCTAACGGTGTTGTCAGCTAGCTAACATGGTTAGCTCGCTAGCTAGCTAGCCAACGCAGACAAACGTTCTGTCCGCGAGCTGGCTCGGAGCACAATTTGTCTGCATACCGCAAATGTCACGCACGGAACGGAGTCTTAAATAAACCGATCACGGAGCTTTTATCTTTGCTTTGGCTCGCTTTCAGCTGCTCTACAGGTCTAGCATCTGCGGCAAGGATAGCTCGCCTCTGTTTTTGTTTCCTCCCTCACTTTCGTCCCGTACTCTCGGCCATCTTGTCGGTGCTGTGACGCCTGGCTGGGCGGATCCGGATCCGGATCAACAACAACATCTTGACTCCTCTCTCACCAGGTGTTGGTTGGGAGTCAGGTGGATGGACTGAGGTACCCACAAAAAGTTTTCTCAGTCGGTATACTTAAAGATATCCTTATTAAATCGTCTTGTAATGGCTGAGAAAATTCCAGATGGTAACTGTGATCTGGGGATTTGGTCCAGATAGCCTGAGGAAGTGCAATTAAGCAAATTAATAAACCATGTTATCCTTTACAGACCTGGAAAAAAAAAGCTACTGATTAAATGACTTTTTACATTGCAATGAGAAAGCCTGTCGGGGACCATAAAGGCTCTGTGCCTCATCTTTGGAAACAGCTCTTGACTCAGTGGTAATTATACTAAAATACTCTTAATTATTAAAGGCTGCATAAATCTAACACAGTAACACACTTAGCCCGGCCTTGCATTTTTTTTTCTCTATTACACTTTTATTTATATAATATCATAGTTTGCACCACTGCGTTGGGAAAAAGAAAATCTTATTTCAATGATCTTCATATTTCTGCTATTTTCAGAGCAGCGGCGCAACTCGCAGTCAAATTGACGTTTCTCGTGTTTCACCAGAGGGGGGCGCCAGTGTATAAACTTCACCGCATCAGCATCCTTGTGTAATCTGGGTGCTGATGCCGGTGCACCATCGCGTGCTGCAGCTAGAAATACGGCTGGGGCGACCACAGCATTGCTGCAGCTGGTGTTTTTTCTTCGCATTTGAAACATTTGGGTCCAAAAACATTTATAGATGAAGCGAGTGCACATTTTGATTTTAAAGATTGCTGCGGCTCGATTCAACCTGGTCTGACAGGGGGGGGCCTGTATGGCGCAGGACTGAGGTTGAGAAAACCCACATGGGTGCCTACGTTAAAAAGGCATTGCAACATGAATTTATGGCTGATGCTGCTGCCTTTAAATTGGATCTGATATCTGTAGGTGAAATTGAATAGAAGCATTGTTTAAAATGTCCCATGAACAACACGCCAGGTTAAATAAACAATTAAGTGACACACATGCTCTCGTTTACACTCAAACGCATCATCCCTACGTATATTTTTGTGTGTGGCCATACTGTGAATACGTATTTATGGAGGATTAGCCCTCATGGATGAATTTGGGGGATAAAAAGTATGCGCACAGCCGCTCCGCGTCTCATTTGTGCGCCTCATCATCGCCGCGTCCGGGGTTGACTACGCGTGCGATGGGAAGCGCTACCTCCCTCCTTCATGCGTAAATTATGTAGGGCAGGACGGGAATGCTGTGCTACCTCCATTTGAGAAAACCCGGCCGGTGAATGTGAGAGGAAGAAAAAAAAAATCACAAAAGCCAACCTCGTCTCTCTCCAACCAGCGTTGGACAGAAGCGCAGTAGCGCATCACGACTTGTCTATTGTGAAGCCAAGGAGAAGAAAAGATGGACATCACGGATCAAGGAGCTCAAATGGAGCCGCTGTTACCCACGGTAGGTCTAAATAGACGCACTATTGTTGTGGTTATGTTCAATTTCATCTACTGTGGCTTATTTAAGACAAAAGCTGAAGGGACTGTTGGTCGCCAGCTTATATAATTATCATTTACAATAAAACATACACAGTTGGAAGGTCCCGTTAATGTGTGCTTCATGTTCAACACGTCTGTATTTCAATATGACCCATATTTTCACTGCTTTGCTGGTTATTTGCCGCCTGCATATCATGACAGACATGGATGTTGCGCACATTGTTTTCATTATGTACACAGTTCATCTTTCAGTTTTGCATCTTCCTCACTACAACCGCATACACCTTCAGACTGAAAGCATTTGAAATGAATTGCACAGGTCGATACTGTCACACAGCAGCTACAGTTATCCTTTTGTACCTTTACTGCCTGCATGAGAAGGCTTTTTAATAGGTTGCTTTACAGCCAAATCATATGTTTTACCCAGTTTTTTATGCTATCTGTCTCTAAAAACCTGGTGTCAAGCTGTTGCTTTAAGTAGCCCATACAGCACTAATTATGCTACACTGAGATGAGAGCATGAAGTGTTTGATCCGAGCAGTGAGGAGACAGAGGGAGGTATATGCCTCATCAGTTGGATGTAACAAGCTTACAGTCTTTTCATCTTTCCATTAGAAGCTTCATTTGATTATAAGTCACAACCTGTTCAGTCCATTTGTATGTATTTTTTAGAGCCTACTATAGAAATTCAGTAAAAAGTAATCATATTTTACATGTAGCATGAGCAGTTATCCTCATGAAATTACCATCCATCCACCTGAGAGATAGAAAGATGCTACCCAAGCATCCCAAAGTGTCTGCGATATATTCAAAGCAGTGTAGGATCAGCTTGTATCCCGTGCTGGTGGAGTCCAACAGGAAACAAACAGGTCGAACTGGAGTCCCAGGTCAGAATACCCCGTGAACCTGCTGGCAGAATATCAAGTGTAACAAATTGAATCACTTGAAGGCAGAGCCTCCTCCTGCAGGTCAACCCCCTTCTCATTAGCATTCAGGTGAGACTGTACAGGAAAGAAAAAAAAAAAAAAAAGAAAAAGAGAAGAAAAGCCAGAGGAGAAGGATGAAACATGTTTGCTTTGTGCTCACCATGTTTAAAAGCAACGATTGCTCTGGAGGCAAATCAATAGTCTCCTTGTTTGGTTCTATTTGTGGACGTGTTACATGAGGTCTTAGTTTTCCAGAGCTAGTTCGCAGTGGAGCCAGATGTGGCGTGGGATGGCTGCTCGGTTTCCCCTGCAGTCTCAATGCAGTGAGGCTGCTCTTCTATTGTGACTCGCTGCTGCTGCTGCTGCTTCACCCCCCCTGCCCCCCCCCGCCCCCTGCCCCTCCCGCCTACACGGCAAGCAAATGTGTTGTCATGGTTTCACCAGGATGCGTATGAGTATGTGAGGTGTTAGCATGGTGAGGATCTCTGGGACTCCTCACTATGTGACAACCCAACAAAAACTATCCCCGTCGGACTCCATTCTGCCATGTTACCAGGTTCCCAAGGTCAAGCATGAGAGTATGTTCAATTTACAGCAGGAAGGACTATATGTGAATGCATCATTGCTAATGCACATCTCCCGGTTGTTAATATAGAGTTTAGGACAAGTTTATTACATCTTAAGGAATTTGTTAACAAAGCATCCTCTGGTCTTTCCTGACTGATTTCTTGATGTTCTTTGACTTGCAGGAACAAAGTTCCCAAGAAAATAAAGATGTGGTGAGTACATCTCTCCTTCTCTTCATCCGCGCTGCAAATTTGTCATATCGATTCGCTCTGTGATATCAATGATAACTCAGTTTGATGCAGCTGTTAAATACTAGTTTACAATCTGAAAGTCGATGGCAAAAGCAATTAAATCAGAAAGGGCAGGGCAAGAATAATAAAAAGGAGGTCACAAGAAATGTAAATCTGAAGCAAGTCTTTAAAAAGCTTTGAGAAGAGCATTGTTGAGCAATATTGTATCTGTTTGAATAGATCCATTTTCTGCCTCTCTGTACTTCGATTTCATGACAAATCAGAAGGAAATATTATTAATTATCACTCCACTTCTTATTACAGTTATTTGTCACTTTACAGATTTTATGAAAACAAAAGTTTTGCGTAATTCAAAGTTTAAAAAGTAAAATATAAGGCGAATAGCAGGCAGGTTGTTCCTGTGTTTATTGCTCTTAATCCATGTTTTATATAATCTATAACCTACAATAATACTGCACAGCTGTATTTGTGTATCTTTAATTAGCCAGCTTGTTTAGCAGATGTCACTTTTTTTTTTATTAAGATCACAATTGTCACACATGCCACTGTTCATCTGGCAGCCGCACAAGGCTGAGAGCATGCTGGGTAAATAAATAATAATGGATAATGGGACTGAAGCGAAATGGCTTTGTGGGTTGGAGTGTAAGCAGACAATTGAGCTGGCCGTAGAGGAGAGTTTTGATGCATCGTGTCATCTGTTCTGACAAACTATTGCTTATGCAACTGTGGGCTCGAGGCCAGATTGAGGACAAGGCTGAGCACAAAGTGTGTGCCAGTGGCCAAACTGTGAAGCCTCCCCTCAACACAACTTCTATTACTATATATTGTGAGGATGCAACAATGTTTGTCACCTCTATTGATTGATTATTGCTTTGTCAACACTTGTACTACTTCGTTGTCTAGAATTTAAGGAAATATTCCAAGAGATATCGAATATACGACGTGTGTTTAAGGATACATGCAATGGTCAAAGTGCATTTTGTAATGTGTCATTTATGAGCTAAAAGGTAAAGCTGATGTTACTAATTATTCTCCTAAGTGTCATAAATAGATTAATTAGTACTCTGTCTGTTTCGATTAACTAAAATCACTAAGATTTGAGATCTTAACCTTTAAATTAAGTACAAATCATCTTTTTCAATCAACCAATTTTCAATTAATTAAATAATCTTTAGTGAAAAAAACAAGTTTTAGAGGACATAAAGCTGCTTATTGACAAATCAGGATGTCTGCTAACTTGCACTGTGAGGGAAGAGGACTGAAGATTTAAACATGGGATATTTTGTGTCACCTTTATCATTTTTATAATGAAACTGAATTTTTACTAGGTTTAATACAGCACTGTTAGGACTTATTGTAAATCTTTTTGCTGGTTTGAGACAGTGACAGTGAAACACCAACATAGTTTCTCTGCTCTAGCTGCATTGAACAAACAGATTTTAACAAATAATTAAACACTGATATTGCTCTGGCAGTGCTGGTAGATGCTTTTTTTAACCTTTGGATGAAGGTAAGCCACCTATTTCCCCCTGTTTCCAGTCTTTATGCTAAGCTAAGCTAAACTGGTGACTGACTCAAGCAACACAGGAAACATACAGACTTCAGCATCGTAACCATCTTCTGAAATGAATTGGACTTATTGGAGTCTGCAGCACCCATGGAATCATTGAAATATTCAAAATGTGCAATATTATTAATGTTTTTAAAGTTGTTACCTGTATGAAAACTTCAATGTGCTGACCTGTAGGAATGTGTGCTTGGAATATCGTTGAGTTAAAACTGATCAGTCAAAATTGTTTGCATAAGAAAGTAATAATGTACATCAAGGCGTCCCAGAACAAACATAATGTTAATGTGAAGACGATTTGTTTATTTTCCATTATTTTGTGCACACCTCAGTTGTTTCCACTTGTAAAGGAGAAGAAAAGGGAGGTTGTTTGTTTTGGTTGATGGACTCCTTCTGTGTCTTGTGGTGCCTGTAAGCTGGTTGATTGTTAAGCATAATTAACATCATGGTGAACCTGCAGTTTAATTTACCTTAAGTACCGAAGTCAAGTGATGAATCTGTTGACTGGAGCCTTGTTTGAATGGTTTGACATGAACATCTGACATGTTGTGATTCATTGTATAGTGAAGGCCTCAGAGATGGATCTCTATGCAGGTCTAGAACCTCTGTCAACCACCTCATGACTGGAAGTGGACCCGGTTCTGGGTTTGACTTGGACTTGACTGGCGTCGTCCTAATTACAACCCTGACATAACAGCAGGCTCAAGGCCAGGATGTCCAGTTAGGGTCGCTTGATTGGTCAGGTTGGAGAAGATCAATGAGAACAGACGGAGGAAGTCTGCTGGAGTTACCGGGGCTTGTTCTTTTGAGCGTGGTGTTCTTGGATCAGTGTGAAATCTCTGTTTGATTTGCTGATCCAACTGTGCAAAACTGGCAGGCAGGCAGGAAGCCTCCCCACCGCAGCTAGGAGCCTTCACCGGCTGTGCTCCTTTCCATGGTTAATTATAGCGGTGTCAGTGGCGAGGAGGATGAAGAGGGCATGGAGGATGCAGAGCTGGATGGAGAACGTGAGAGACAGATGGTAAGATGAGGAGGGAGAACATTAGATTGTGTAGCGTTAAGTGTGATTTCGCTGTCTCATCTTCACAAATATCCCAGGTGTCATCTTTAAGGCAAAAAAAAAAAAAAAAAAAAGAAAATCAGAGGACATAAACCTCAAAGACAGCACTATTGTAATTTGACAGTCATCTCGAGGCAGTGCAGCAAAAAATAGCTGCTTGCTCCTCCGGATCTGTTTCTAGCACACCATGTCTCGATCACAGTTTTGCTGACAATGCACTTCAACCAGAGTGCAGCTTCTTTGCCTCAGGTAGGTTGTGCAGACACACAGACACATATACATACTGTATACAGAATACAGTAAGGGTGCAACGCCAACCCTGCTGGCTGCTTCTTCCTCTTGAGGTGTGTGTGTGTTGACCATTGCACGTGCAGCTGTGAGGTGTAAAGACGGTGTGTGAAGCCTCTTGTGCAAGATGGAGCTTTTTGACACCCTGTGACCCGAGGCTTTTCTTAGGTAACACAGATCTACAGAGCTTGGAGGCTCAGCAGAGCAGAACTGTGCACGGCACAGCATCGGTGATGTCAGAGCGCTAATCTCTCTGGGGGGATTGGCGGATGGACGCTTGTCAGAAACATTTGATGCTACCCTGGATGAAAGCCGTTGGAGGCAGAGAGAGAGGCAGAGGCAGAGACGGAGCTGTGCTGAGCTCCCTGCTTTTGTTTTTATGTTGTGTTCGTGGGGGCTTTCGGAGAGAGGCTGCTGCCATATTCCAGCATGGGAAGAGCGGCTGAGGCTAGGGGCTGAGGAGAGGGTTTGAATGAGAGTCCAACAGAGGAGCTGACTGTGTCTTCGTCTTCTGTTCTCTCTGACCCTCCTACACAATCACAAACAGACTCTGAGTCCAGAGCGGGGCTCAGGCCCTGAGCCTTAGCCTCTCATCTTACCATTGCCGCAAACACAAGGGGAGTTAGCGGGCATCCTGCCCCAACCTTAAAGGAGGCTCACCATGCTCTCAGTGGACCACAATAAAGGATTTATTTATCAGGTAGGTGACTCTGATCTCTTGCACTCAAAAGGTGTTGAGAAAAGGGTGAGCATTTTTATGACTTTGCTTTAATTCAGAGTGGAAATAATTAGAAATCCTCAAGTTTTTTTATTTTTGACGAAATGCAAAAATACACATTTTTAGCTAGTTATGTTTTCTGCAAGTTTTGATACACTGTTGTTGTGAGGTTTAGGTTAAATGGCAGCTACATAAGGAGGACGATATTTACTGGAAGAAGCTTATATGCGGTTAGGGTTAGGCTGACAGTGCCACTATAAGTGCATATTGTGAATGCATGTATGGCTGACAGGCTGCGGGAGACTCGCCTCCTGTGCTGCAGAGAGGGCCAGTTGTGCTGATGAGCCTGCGAAAGGTCCCGGGGAGGGTTGCTGACAGATGGGACTGTCATTCTGGGGCGAGAGAGGAGCTTATACCCGCTGTACTGACCCTGCTGATCTCTGAGGGAACAAAAGGCAAACTAAAATCCAAAAACATTGGATTTGTTTGTGTTTGAGCACTTTGTCACAAATTTACAATTTTCTCGTCTTTATATTTAAGGACTTTTAGAAGTTCTTTGCTACTTTAAATCGAAGCAGATTCTAAAATCTGAACCTTGTTTGCTGTTTTTGGAGAACAGTGTCCGCTGTTATTATCTCCCTCCGTCCAACAAGGTTAGAGAAAAGTGATGATGTAGAGATGTGTTTAGCATATTCCTCCCTGTGATGCAGCCGATGCTGATCCTGCTGCCATTGCCACGGTAACCACGGCCATCTGTAGGGATGAAAACCATGACAACAGAAGCTGTTAACCAATCACAGAGCTTGCACAGCTGCTGCTAATCCATCCTCCCTCTTAGCTAGCTACAAGCTATAGAAACACTCTGGCTCTTAGCGCGTATAGAAGGTCCGCTAACGCAGGTTGAAAGTAAATATACAGATTTAAAACCTTTAAAATCCCGTCTTTAGGATTTTTGCATAAAAAACGCCACCTGTCTGGACTATTTCCTGGCATTACTGTGGAGAATACATGCAACTTGCTACATCTAAAATGGTTTTTAGAGTACACCTCCTGGCCTAGATCTCAAGGTGTAGTAATGTAAACATTCATCATCTCGCTGTTGTGAAAGCCTCAGGAGAACGCAGAAATGAGGTCACATATCTGCCGCCCTGAGAGAGATGTGAGAACGTACACAGATTCCTGGAAAGGATCCTGTGAGAATCAATCGCTCCGTGATTTATATTGGATGAGAAAACGGAACATAAGCTCTCAGACAAATCTGCTGTCGACACTTGAAGACATCATCTCTGTTGTTTCATCGGTAGTTACGTACGAAAGATAACATCACCGGATAGTTAATATGCCCAGCTAGTGTTGCATTCACTGACATAGTTTTTTCCATTACATCTTGTGTTTTCATTTCCATGCACTGGGAGAAATCTAGCTGTATGAATGTAAAAAGATGTGAAACTGAAGATTTTTGTTTTGGAGACTTGATCCTTATTCCAAGTGCAGCAAAAATGTGTCTCCAACGCTGGAAAAAGCTTTAGTTTGAAAGCAGCCTTGGTCTTTTCATGAATTTGCCAGTCTCTTGTAAAATAAAAGTGTGATCTCTCACAACTAAGTGCGTAGCAGTAATATTTTTTTACTGTCGGCTTTTCAAGAATGAAATCATGTTTTTTTTTCTTTAGTTTGATTGCATTCATGATTGAAACACTTGAAATGATCACAAAAAGGTCTCAACTTTGTATTCACAAATGCAATGAAAACCAAGCACTCCTTTAAAAAGGCAGAAAAAGAGCAAACCGTTTGTCAAACTCTTCAGAAATTGTGACGCACTGCAGTTTCAATATAAACCCACTGAAATTGACTTGACTCATGTTTTGTCTTAAAAATAAACAGGCTAATTTAAGCTAAAGAAAGACTCCAACTAGGAAAAATTTACTGCATTAGATCATCATTGCCATCCAAACACCCTCTTCCTTCACTTTCTATGACTCCAATTTGCAGTTCAAGCTTTCTTAAATTGTTGTTCGGGTTATTTTTCAGCCTTTAAATCTTCCTTAAGAGCCGCAGGAGAAAGTATTCTCATAAGCTAAGTTGTGCTCCTCGTGATATACATGTGAGGTAGGCAGAATGATCTTTAACATGAAAATGTTGTTGATGGTCGGTAAAAAAATACCCTCGAACAATTTGTACAATCATATAAAACAACCATAGTCAACAAAGTCAGCCTCCCATTGGTTGTCAGCAGAGTAGCTTGAGGCTGAGCGCCGTGACAAACTGAATTACAGTCTTACATTTGGCTCTTCAGCTGTGTCAGGGTGGTCCACATGTGAACAAATGCTGACTGAGCTGTTGCTTTGTGAGTGTTTTTTTAAATTTTTTTTTTATTCACCATTAACTGCACCGTCACCACCGAGAGGTCGGAGTCAGGGAGGAAACTGGAGTACAGTGTGTGGAGGATGCTGAGAGATGCAGCTGTAAGATGCGGCGGAGTGGGTGTTGTTGGATTTTGTGTGTGTTTTTTTAGAGCAGGATGTTCAGAGAGCGGACACATTTCAGGTCACTTTCACTGTTGGCTGGGTTTATTTTTGGACTGTATCAGTTCTAAATACCAGAAAAAATGTTGTGTGCAGGATTATTATGAGGGTACAGTGGAAGTTTTTTTCAGTTTTCTTCCATGTTGGGTGTAAAATCACAGACAGCAGCTCCGACTGCAGTTGTAGGGATTATCAGCAGCACTTGTGAAAGGACAGGTTGTTCTTTTCTTCTTCGTTTCTTGTTCCTCCCCTGATAATTGGTCCTTTTTCCTCCTACCACTTGTCACCAGATGTGTTTACAATAGCGAGGGTGGTGGCTGCCTGGCGGTTTCGACGACACGCCGGCTTTGTTGGCACTTTTCGGGTCAATCACTTGTTCCCGTTCATGCAGGCACTGTTTAACAATGTCAGGCATGAAACTCATTAGGAAGAGTGGTCAGGGACATGGACCGCACGTGCAGCAGCCTGAGGAGAACAATCAGGTTTGGAGAGGTGGTGGATGAAGATGAATTGATTTAGAAATGCCTCCAGTGATTCTCTTGTATTGAATTTTAATGGGTGGCCTCTCTCTAAAATTGAATCTCAGCCCTACTATGATGGCACTTTAAGAGCAGCTGCTAGTGACTGTGTGACCTCAGTGATTTTTGCAGACCCTCAGATGCACCCAGCTTGGTTCAGACCCCCCCTTAATCGTCTATCAACCCGTGGGAAAAACCTGTGCACAGCCTCACCTGTTTGGAGGCTTGTAACTCTAGATCCATTACTTTCAGGAACACCTGTTCTTTAGGTGGGAACACTGGTGGTAATCATGTGAAGAATTTTATAATCTCAGCTTTTGGAGAGATTGCTTTTGTCACTAAATGGTTTTGTGGCTGCCAAAGAAACAGTGTTTTAATTTTAGGTGCATGTCTCCTCAGAAAAAGGCTGGTTTAAAAGACTGAAATAACAAACCGCCTTTATTCAGGCTGTAGAAATGAGCATTTACTGTATGCTGGAGAATTACTTTTACCTTTTAAGACTAAAATTACACTTCTGTACTTCACCAAACACACGAACTCCTTAAAACCTGTAAACACAGTTTTCTTGCCAAAGTTTTGGTTATTTCACATGAGAGATTTCTGTATGTCTTGTATAAGTGTAGCTCTACTGAAGTCATATATTGGTGTACTTCAAGGGAATTATCATTTTCTGACATGGTAAATTAAAATGTAATAGGAACAAGTGCAGATCAATTAAATCATTATCATTATCATCATTAAATCTTCATATTTACGTAAAACAGTCAGTTACAACAGCATCTGTCTAAAGCCTGCAAACCTTAGCCATCATGCTAATGGTCATACCAGACCAACTAAGGCTTTAGCAATAAAACCTTGAGTATTTTCAAATGAACAGTGGGGTGTTTTATTTTTTATGGGTTTAACTTTTCATTTTTAAAAAGAATACTATGCTCTCTTAATTAAAAAAACTCTCGCCTTTGCTTCAGTAATATAAAATCACACAACTTTCTTTTGATTTCTTACTAAGTAATCCTCTCATACATGAAAACAAAACCAACATATCTCCTGATTCTTGAGAACAATGCTAGCGGTGGATATTATTGACGTTGCAGCTCTACTGCACACATCTACAGAATGTGCATTGAATCGAAATCAGATCAAGTCTCTCCCTCGTGAAGGTCACGATGCTCTACTTAACCATCGCTGCACGAATGCTCGGGCTGTGTGCATATAGGCCTATATAAAACACACACACACACACATGCACTGTTAACACTGTTTGACATTAGGACATCCTCCGGTCCGCGGTTCATCGCTGGGCCCGAAGCCTTTTGCTCCCCTTTCCCTGTGCTTATTCATCCACACTGCTCCTCCCCATCCCTCCATTGCCTGCAAAGGGACTGTACATCATGCATTAGCGTGCCTATGCATGATGTGTGTCCCTGTGTGTACAGTACATGTGCAGCCTGTGCATTGTACAAGTCTGTGCATGCAATTTTTTGTCCATACAGCTCGTGTGTCTGTAGGACTACACACGCACGCACAGAAACAAATCAATAACTTGTGAGGCAAAGGGGCTTATGATGAAAACAAGATAGATGATGCAAGATTCATGCGGGCATAATGTATATTCATATCATCTTTGCGTGTGTCCATTCATCATGCACAGGCACATGTTCACCCTCCTTTTCCTCATCCTGACTCCCCTTGGGGTCTTGGTCACATGCTCTGTGCTCCCGTTGACCCTGAAGCCTCCATCAGTGACCAGCGGACTGACTGAGGAACGCCTGATTTAATTCTCCCCTCCACGCAGGGCCCTCCATCACTGATCCCATGGTCAGAGACATGGTTTTATCCCGCTGTAAAGGCTGGCAGATTAATCTCAACACAGATTGGTGAGCAGAGATGCGAGTCTCTGTGGGCTGGTCTGGGGTCAGCGTCGTGAGGTAGAGAAAACCAGGGTCTATAAATAGAAGAAGGGACCTGTTGGGGAGGTGGAGGGGGGTTGGGGGTTGGCTCATCTGTCATATACCGAGCAGGTTGAAGCCTTGTTTGGGACAAAGCGGAGGGAGAGACATAGCATCGGGCTTGGATATATCAGATCCTTATTTTTAGTCATTATTTCCGATAAACTGTTTAGTAGAAAGATGTAAATCCATTAGGAGAAGGATCTTTTTTCCCTTTTGTTTCAGGAAAATGGCCAAGTTTATAAGCCAAAGATGCATGTGATACTGAAGGCCATGTGAACACTCAGTTCTTTTCCAAAATAAATGTAACAAATGAAATTATTTAACACTTTGCAGTCAAACTAACTGTAAATATGAAACGCAGCATCACTGCATTTGTTTATCACAGCTTTTCTTTTTTACTTCTTACAATAAAACATGGCAGCACTTTTTATTTCCTCACATATATATGCTACAGCCTCCATACACTGTGCAGTGGTGCATTGACCACTGCAGTGTGCTAATGCAGGGGGGAGATGCAGGATGGCTGATGGGAACTTGTGAGGCTGCAATCACAGATCTTGTTAGAGATGTGCAAGACACAGTGGGATTTAATAAAATGCCACAGTGGGTTTTTTAAAATCCTCATCCTGTTGCCATCAGGTGGTACTTCATGCTGGAGCTTTGAACTGCTAGCTGGCTGTATTTAGATGTGTGTCGTTCGTTCTCATGGGTCAGGCTGAGGGAGTTTCCCTGGGGACCCGTGGGGGCCAGCCAGCAGTGCCAACCCCCTGCTCCTCTCCCAGGCTCGTCACAAACACTCACGTCTTTGCTGCTGTCACTACCACGAGGGCAAAAGATGAGAAATTTATGGTTAATATGCAAGTTTTTCACCTCTTTATGTCGTGTTTTTAGTTTATATGTTTGATTCCTTTCAGAGGAAATAGCGTGCAGTGGTCAGTTTAAATCCACGGAGGGCTGGATTACACTGAACTTGAACGCAGTGGAATGGACAGTGACAAAATTAACACATTAAAAGCACGTCAAAGCCTTTCAGATTACCATTAACTCACTGTCGGAGGAAATCTAGAGAAATCTGTCTGCAGAGACTTGATAATGAAAGTCCAGCTGTGCCTGTGTGTGCTGTACGAGTGCTTGCATGTCTGGCTCCGTTAATGTCCCCCCCTATACAGTAAGCCCACCATGTCAGCTCTCAGCATCTGTCCACACACTCCTCTGATGCTTCGGCTTGTTTCTCACATGGTCGTCCATGTGCGTGGGCGTGTGTGTGAGTGTGTGTGAGTGTTTGTCTCTGTGTGTGAGAGAGAGTTACCACCAGCCCTCTTGCTTAATCTCCCGGGATCAGAGATTTATGGCCAGCAGCAGCCACCTTTAGCTTGTCACAATGCAGTTTACCACATGAGCCCTTTTTTTTTATTATAGTGTTGCCTTCAAGGTTTGAAAGAGCAGGACATTCAACATTTCTGTTTCAAAGGGATGTTTGTTGTAGGAGAGAGTTAAAGATGCAGAGATAAGATAGGAAAGAGAAGCTGTTTATTTAAGTCCTGCTGTTTGGTTGATGAAGAATTTCATCCTAAATAATTCAGAGCCTTTTTTTATTCAAGGGATGTTTTCATGCATCATGGTTTTTACTTGTTTCATTTAGGAGATGTGAACTGGAGCCAGGACTCAAGCCATGATACAAGTTAGTTGTTTAGTTGGTGTGTTACAGGGTTAAAGGTTGGGGGGTTAAAAACTGCACACAACACACACACAGAACAAAAAACTAAGCAAAAATGAGCCTCTTGGGTTGTGAAAACAGTCCATCAAAATGTCAGAACAACAAAAGAACTGACTCAAACAAAAAGAAATTAAAATTGGGAGTTATTGAGAAGGAGCTGGGGGGTTACAATCTTAGGTAGAAGAAAAATGATTCCCTCTGAAGAGTTTAACACAAAGGACAAACATACTTTCACACACATTCAGGACAAACACACAAACAGAAACACAGAAAGCCAACTGAATGTATTGACTTTTTCGACAAAACACACAACTGAGCAGAGGAACAAACCTCCTCATGTAGCCTCGTCTCAGTCTGATCAGCAGCACCTGAGGGAAACATCACAGGTGAACCTGATGACTGCTGATCAGCAAAGAGAGTGAAGCCTGTGACTGAGATTGTAGGATTCCTCTGAAAAAATCAATAAGTTGGTGATTTGTTGCCCTTGATAATCTTATTTTAGTTAAATCACAATAAAACTTTAACAATTAAAATATAAGTAAAGCACTCATGATGCAAAATAGCAGGTTTCAGAATGATATAATTACTGATTTATTGTTCAAGCATCAGCATTTTTGACACTTTCACATCCTGGTGGAAAGCTCATTCTTTAATAATATATCATAATTTAAAAGTTTATTTTATTTTATTTAAATTTATTTTATTTTAATGCAAGTGATCCAAGTCTGCAGAGTAAATAAACTAGCTGGTTAAAGGAGGGAGATCATCACAGGTGAACCTCATTACTCCTGATGAGCAAGAGTGAATCAAACCGATCACAAAGATCTTAAGATCCCACCAAACAAAACAACAGCTTCAATAATCTTATTTCAATGAATGTACAGCAAAACCTTTACAACTAAAATATATTATAATATTATTTTATAATATAATATTCACTCACTCACAATAATATATTACATAATTATAAGTACTGGTTCATTGTTCAAGCATCACTTTAATGTTGGTAATGGTGACACAATTTTTGACAATGTCACATTCTGCTTATTCATTAAAAATACACAATAATTTAAATGCTGATTATGTTTTATTAAAGTAACATGAGTCTGTAGAGGAACTAAAATAGCTGTTCAATAGATACAGTGAAGTAAAAGTGTACAGTAGTTGGACATAGAAGCACAAAATACTTCAGAACTTTACTTCAGTACATTACTTGAGTAAATATACTTATTTGCATTCCACCAGTGTTATCCACCAGCGTCAGGAACAACAAAGCAGCTCAGACACTGTGAGCAAAAGCTGCTGTTACAACACTAATGACCTGATGCAGGACAGGTACACAGTCAGGAGACCTGCAGCGAAATCACTGAGAACGTCTGGAGGGCGAGAACATGGTGATCCAAAAGATAAACACAAGTCCTGCAAAAATAAAAAAAACACACACACAGACATATACACAGGATGCAGGGGGGTGAGGGCAGAGGAGGAGGTGGAGGGGGGTGGGGGTTAGGTGATGGAGGAGGCGTCACCATGACAACTTTTTTGTTCTGGTGTTCATGGCGTGCGACTCCCTGGACAGAGGGGTTTTTCAATTTGACGAGTGCAACGGCAGGAAGCCATCTGTGTACATCAATCCTGAAAGTGTCAATATGAATGATGGGGAGTGGATGCAGCGTCATGCTACCACTTAACCCCTCAGTGTTTGTTAGCTTTGGATTTCTGCGACACGTGTGAGCCGATAAGAGTTGATCCGAGAGTTAAGTGCCACTGTTGTAAACGATAAAAAGAGCTGTAATAACTCTGATTAGTGCCAACATGCAGACACATGTAGTTCAGATTTATTCTGTTATATTTTTGTATATTATTTTATTGGGATCAGTTTATATGTGAGTTTCCATCCAGATGCAAAACAAATAAAAGCTCCATGATCACCAGTGTTTTCATTAAATATTAAAAAGGCAGAGTAAGCATTCAGTCCCCATCTCTCATTTATTCAAGGTCAGAGCTATTTATAGCTCGGAGTAACCAGAAGAGCACTATGATGAATCCATTAGCACCAGTCTTTCCTTCCACTTCACGCATCCAGGGTCTGCAGCCGCTCCAGTCACGGAGAGATCCGCCTTGCCAGAGGTGTGGGTGGCCGAGCATTTACACCGTTACGCGCGGGGTTACGCACAATGATGCATTCTCGCTAAAAAACCATGACTCAAAAAAAAAAAAAAAAAAGACAGCGTAATCTGGCACTCAGCAGATGAGTAAAGCTTTTTTTTTTTACAAAAATTACGATTGGCTGCCTTTTGTTGCCATGGCGACAGTCAGTGGAAGTTAGCCTTATAATGCTGAGTTTCTTTGCATGCGTGCGTGTTTATTTGAGAACACATCCGCCCACTAGGCAGTGGGGGGGGGGGGGGGAGGGAGGGGGAGTATGATGGTGTGCTCGCAGTGTGCTTTTACATAACAACTTGTAGCGTTTAAATGAAATATGCAGTTTGCTCCGGCGAGGACAGGAGAGACTCCTTAAATGGCCTCGTGCCACTTGGACTAGAAATAATTATAAACTCTGATTGAACGGTGGCTTATGTGTCATCTCTTTGTATATATATTAATCTGTGTGTGTTTCATATAGTATGTTTGTGGCCTTATGTGACTCTAATATAAAAATATATATATGTGGTGCATGTAAAAGTAATACTCAGTGACTGTGTGTGTCTCTTTTAGAGAACTGATGAGGAGGCAGTGGTGGACCGCGGCGGCACGCGCTCCATGCTCAACACCAACTTTGAGAAGGAGGAACTAGAAGGTAACACTCATGAGTTATCATTAGCTTTTACACTGATACAAGTGATGAGAAGGTTTCATCACAGCTGAACTCTGCATTCAACTGATCAGAGTTATTTACATTAAAATACAAGAATAGCATTTACAAAAAAAAGCTATTGTAGCTATCTGTGTATCATCGGACCCATTTTGATGTTCGGAGGTGTATTTTTTTACGCTATGTAGCCAAACTTAACAGATAGGATGTCACAATATATTTCCAGCTAAGCAATAGCAGGGTTTGATAGCAGCAAACGTGCCTAACATGGCAGAATTACAGACAGAAGAGCTCGCTGATAGCAGAAAACTCGTCTGTCCACCTGTCTCAGTCATTACAAATGGATATTAAGTTTTGATGAGAGCCCTGCAGCATCAAAGAGCCAGGCTTTATTCTCTGCACACAGGTTTTCATCACGTTTCATTCAGCGTAAACGAGACAGAGGTGCCTTTTTCCGCACCTACAGCATCCTGAATTGACACAAAACCTATTCTACCAACTATTTCACTGAGTTTTTCACTTAACTGAGTAAAACCAGGACATGGGTTTAATTTTTTTTCCCATTTTTCTTTATATGAAAGTTTAAGTGAATACAAAAGCACACAGAAATCTAATTAAGGCAGTATAAATAGATGGAACATAAATTATTTAAACTGAGCACAAACCACATTCTTCTTCCTTGTCAGAGTCTTGCACTCGCTTGCAAGGCAGCCACACCACATGTTGTTTGTGTTATGCCTCAGTGCCGTAAAAGGCTCTTTATGTTTTATTCTTGCACATCATCCGTGCTTACTACTATGGCTCTCTCCCCACCTACACATGTAACTCAGCTGAGCTGTAGTTCAGGCGCATTGACTGGGTGTTCCTGAAAGGCACTGTGGGAAACAAACAAGCAGAGGTAGGCAAGGCGAGCCGAGGTAAACTAGGAACAATAAATTAAATGCTTCATTAGAGAATAATTTCAGGATCGTGTTGAAGATGACAGGTGTATTTTTTGATGATGAATGAAACTTGTTACTTGGATTTATTAGGGGGAACTTTTTCTTTTTCACACTGCTGCATGTTTTTAACTTAACAAAACAGAAGAACGTGTCTTAAGAAAGAACAGTTTGGGAGTAAGAAAAATCAGGAAAAGGATGATAATATTTCAATAAATATCACCATTTCTCCCTGTATAATACTCAAAAACATAAACAGTTCATTGAAAACAGGACTTATGAGAGAGGCAGAATTGGTCCCTCCGTCACTATTTCTGTTGCCAGGCAACGTTTGTCCCGGCAGCTGACAAAGGTGTCACTCTGCCGAGGAGACGGTGCTTTCATGTGAAGGACCCTCGTCCTCGGATGATTGTTGCTGTAATGACTGGCTCTGTGTGTGATGCTGTGGTAACGCCGATGCTGCGTCAGCATTACGCAGGAACACGAGATCCTCTGAAGTTATCTCGGTCCGAAGCATTCAGCTTCCCTCAGCTCCAACACTCACCTGCTCCTCGTTCTCATGCACGCTCATGTTTGGGATGAAACGGAAAGTAACTGTAATTCCATGAGGATCCCTAAAAGGCAACCAAATGTTACAGTTTGAATTATTTTAGATGCTTGAAAAAGAAACAGTCACAAGGGATTTAAAGCACAAGTCTGGTGATGCTATCTGATTATCTGTGGAGCCAAAGCTTTATTATATAACATTTTCAATATAATAATGTAGCATATGTAACAGCATTTCTGAGAGAGCAACACTAACAATGAACCCAGTATTGTGTGTGCTTTCACAGCCTGATATATCTTAGATCCCTGCTCAAAAGCCCTCCATTGTTGTCCAAAAACTAATGAAAAACGCATTAGTGAGCTATATTTATCCTATTAATATCGAACAAGTCTATATATTTCTTAGCTTTTTTTACATTTACATCTCTAAAAGGAACCAGTGTGCTTGGAGCTGAGAGTCACAGACATGGTAAGGAAGTGAATTTGAATGGAAACTTTGTATGGACTCCATGGTAATGACTTATTTTTAATACCTGAACAAGCAGCAGAAGTCATGGCTCAGTAAATGCAGCCATGAAAACTAATTCAAAAGAGTGACTGTGCTGCTAATGGACGTCACAGCCGAATAGCCAGAGCCAGTCACACGAATGCCAGCCAGTCAAAACTGCTTCATAAAGCTTTAAATACACGAACACGCTCACAAAGACTAAAGGATGTGGAACACCAAAACTCAGCATGTCACACACCACTGCATGAATTCAAGCCTTGACTGACTGAAAGCCACCGAGACGTGGCGACAGAAGAAAAAGAGAAAAGACATTTTGTGACATCAGCAGTAGTTGGGGCCCGGGGGAGGCGAGCTATTTTTGTCAAGTCCTCCACTCATGAGTCTTGACTCATGAACTTTAAAGCTCTCGTGCTCCTTCCTTATGTTTTTTCCCCCTGCATACCACCTCGTTGTTCCTGTCTGTTAAAATCTGCCTTTTATTGTGAAATTCGCTTCACGTGCAAAGTCAGCCTCCTTCTTTCCTCTGCTTCAGACATACATAATTTACACGATGCTAACAGCAATTTGCTCTGGATGAATGCGTCCACAGTGGTGAACACTCTGACTCCTGAGCGGCAAACACAGTTTGACATATAGTTCGTTTTCTCATTACGTTTTCCGAGACCTCTTTTAACCTGCATTCCTGCTGGCGAAAGGTATTGAGTGACTGGCTCTTTTCAAACGCTGTGATGTCAGCGTGCTCTTAGGTGATTCATGTTATGTCTGTGCTTTGCTCGAATCTGATTAGTCGGCTATGATGTAATTAGTCGTGTCTCTGAGCAAGTGAAAGCAATTTAAGGCATTTGTGAGGGATATTTTCTGCTCAGATGAAAAGAATACAAGTTGAGTTTACAATAATAAAGAAAATGAGATCATTTATATGCGAACCTTCTTAACTTAATGTGAGCAGTAGTTGAACTTTCAAGACAAAAGGGATTTCCTACTGTTTTTCTATAATAAATTAAAGAGTGTCAGTTTAATTTGAAATGTATTGACAAGTAATGTAAATATTTTTTTTATATAAAATCTGTATACAATCCAGTTGATCATAAATTATGATTAAATTGGTTATCAGGCTTTCAGTAATAATAGCAGTATACCAGTTTGATGCAGTCAGTAGACACCCATAATTTCCAGTATGGAGACCTGAAAAAAATGTGTGATAAAAACTTTAAACAGCTATTCTTAATATGAAATAGCAAGCTTTTAAGTCACTAAATATTGTTGGTGACACTTTATATTAAAGTTCACATGTTCACCATTTACTATTTGCTCACAAGTTGATACTTATTTCCAAGCATATTTCTAGCTGTTGGTTCATACTTAATCATTATAAAAAGCTTACTAATGCCTTAGTCATGGAGGTTATTAACATTATAGAATGTTTCATTTTCATCCCTTCTATAAAGAGTTTTGTTCTTTAAAACTGATCAATAAGAGTAATACAGTAAAGACTTTTTGGGATTCTTTTTTCTTTCATTTTTGTAATCTAATAAGAGAAGTTGGAGTCTCTTTCAGCCTGCAGACTTTCTCACAAGCTGCATTAGTTGCTACATTCACTACTGCTTGCAGAGCTTAAATGCTTAAATGAATGCACGCTAATAACTAAAGGCAGCTTTGATGAGCATTTTAAGATTCTGATCAACTCGGAGCTTCTCTCATCTGTATTTTGTCCGTTAGACAGTTAATGACCACTCTAAAGTGCCCTTTTAAGTGATGAATCAAACCGAAACTACTAAAGTGAAGGGGACATGACTTCCCATTACCAGAGGGAATTAAGCCTTCATTAGATTATATTTTATAAATGCTATGTGTGCATATTTTTAACTTGGCACAGTGTGATTGGACTGCCGCTTTAGCTACAGTGATAGTGAGGAGAGAAAATTGTATTAACAGCTCTTTTGCAATCTACCATTGTGCTTTCTTCATTATGAAAAGAGGTAATGATGAAAAAGGGAACCAATTTATTTTCCTTTGATGGACCCCACTTTGTAGCTCCCATGGCTTTTGTGCCACATAATGCTGGACACTGTGGCTCCTCATACAGTGCAGAAAGCACAGAAAGAGAACAGAGTGTCCAGTAGTCTTTTCTGTGTCCGGCTGCTGAGCTGAAGGCCGGCGGGAAGGAAGCAGCGGCTCAGCAGCTCGACCACAATAAAGCAGGAGAAAGTCAGCTTAGATTATCTTCACGCTGACCCTGTGGATGCACGCTCATGTGTGCGCATATGCACTGCCACACACATCAGACTAGTCTTATTATCTGTTCTGTATTGATTTAAAATGAATATATACCTAAATGTAAAAGTCATCCAATTTCAAAAATCGATTTTAGAGGACAAAAGCTTTTTATTCAAGCACAGGCTCAGGAGGGTGGAGATAGTTGATTTGTTAAGTGCTGCTTTTCTGGTTCAGAGCCTAGTACGAGCTATTACTCGGTGTTTTGATAGCTGTTGTTGTTCCTCTGCACATTTTTTCCCAACGTGTTTCATGAAACTGACTCAGTCACTCAGACATGCCCACTCTCATCGCTCATTGCACATTGACAGTCATGCAGGCTTTGAAAGTCTGTCTGTCTCAGTCCTGGCTCCATCATGCAGTGTGGTAATTACAATGCTTTTAGTGCCAGCTCTCACGCAGTCACGTGTGCACGAAAAAAAGAGTGAATATTATTTCAAAATTTGAAATTTTAAAGAAATTTTTACAGTTGAACTGTCAGTGCTTTAGAATAAGAGACGGCCCAATTAGAGTCACTTCCTGAAAGTCACGTGGGTTTCATCACTGACTCGACTCTGTAACGATGCTGTGCAACGGACTAAGTTGGCAGGTAATCAAAGTTATCAAATTAATAAAATTGAAAACTTCAAAACTACAGACACTAACTGCAATAAATCTTGTGTTTATGCAGTCAGTGTTTGTAGTTTATTTATTTTTGACAGTAATAGCAACAGTCCGTCAGTGATGCGTTAGTGTTAAAAATGCCAAACTTCTTGCTTCATTAGGCCGTAATAACGCGCATAAGAAACCTGGGTTTTCTATACCGAAGATCGGAGGCGGGTGAGTAATAAATTGACTACTAATGTAGGCTTTTGTCACATTTGATATTAACAACATTTATGAACAAGGAAATTTGGGTGAAGGCTTGTCTCTAATTGGAGGAAAAGGCCAATTAATAGACAGGAACAATATTATACCATTTCATATCATAATGAAGCTTGTAATTTATCACCTTGTTAATTAGAGAGATTTTTTGCCATTATTATAGTCAATAATTTCAAGGGTTATTCACTGTTTTCTAGCTAACGTCTTAACCGTTAATCAACTGGTGTTAGTTAGCTAACTGTCAAAGCCGTTACTCTAAAACAATATAAGGAATTAACGCTAACTTAATTGTTAGCAAAGTATTAAAATTTTATTTAATTACTTTTAGACTAACACTTTCAACGTATTGCTTACTTTTAGCTTTAATTTAAAGCATTTCCCCCTCACCTTTAGCTAACAAGTTTAACTTATCAATTACTTTTACTTTACTAGCATAATTTCACTGTTTATTAATAACGGATGGCTAACAGTTTTAACTGTTTATCCATTGCTGTTAGCTAACGGTATCAACTGTCAGGGTTAGGGTTAGCTAACAGCTAATAGATAACCCTTATTTAACACATCAGTTTTGATAGGTTATCAATAACTGTTAGCTAAAGTATCACCTGTTCATCCTTATGACCTAGCGAACAGTATGAACAGTAAATCAATTATTAATAATGTTAGCCAGAAATACAGTATCTTACTTTTAGCTAACAGTTTCAACTGTTAATCTATGAATTAAAGTTAACAATTAAAATTTTTCTTCTCTTTTCAACACATTTCTATAAGTTTGTCATTTAATTTAAGTTCTTTTTCAAGTTTTGATCTGTTAAATTCAGCTTAAAATTTCAAATGTATACCCATTCATTTAAGGTGACTCATCTTACCTACCCACTTACTTGTTGGTTAACTGAGTTTTATGCACTATCAAGCATATAATCTTAAAGTGTGAAAGTTAAATCAAAAATACAGATTTATTTATTACATAATCATATCTGTTGCTTCATATTAGTTTAGCCTCTATAATCTTTCAGAGCACCTCTTTGCAACTCCACAAGTATCCCCTGTATATAAGTATCCCTTCATTAGAGGACTCTTAACCTTTAACTATTATAAGACTGCAGCATGTGCTACACAGGGTTTCCTATGTCATTATATGTTCTGTACATTTTAAAAACAAAAACTACCCCAGTCATAAAACTGAAGACCTGATGTACTCAAAGCTGAATCTTTCTATTCTTTTGCAAGGGAAGAATACTTCAACCAGGTCTAAGAATGTGAAAAATTAGATTGTTAAAACACGCCTTTAGTTTAGTTTACAAGGGCGAATCCAATGTTGTCTGCTACATGATGTCCCTAGGTCACCGCACTCTCTACATTGGGGTTCACGTCCCTCTGGGCAGGAGATCGCACAGACGTCACCGTCACCATGGGCACAGACACAGGAAGAGGTCCAAGGAGAGGGACTCCACAGCCGATGATGGGAGAGAATCCCCCTCACACAGTAGGTTTCAAAATAGACTGTATCAAACCAACCAGTATTTATTGACTGTAAAATATATGTTAAAATATAACTTTTCCTAATGCACATCAGGTTTCAAATCTTTCATTGATGCATGCTTGTTCCTTTCCTAATCCTTTCTATATATCCTTTTATTCCCCAACTGTCCCGTTTGCTGTAGCAGACACACCCGCTCAGAGGGTGCAGTTTCTGTTGGGGACAGAGGATGGAGACGAGGAACACATCCCCCACGCCCTGTTTACAGAGCTGGACGAAATCTGCCTCAGGGAGGGCGAGGACGCCGAATGGAAAGAGACAGCCAGGTACACCGCTGCAGTCGGCCACATGGGCTGAGTCTGGCCAGCTGCGCCATTTTTTTCCTCTGTTGCACCTGAGTCTTTGATCCTGTTTGTGTGTGACTGCTAGCTTTAATCACAGGGCTGCTGTTATGGAGCCATACTTCTTTGAATGTCAATGCTTCATTTCAGAACAAACTTTGTTTAGCTTCATCATAACTTGCAGCACTGGAAGAAACAACCAAACACTTTTATGGCCTTCATCAATAAAGTCAGAAGTATAATGACCATCAAAATTCTCTGTGCTGGAAAGTTATAAAATCAGATTTTTTGTGCCTCTGTAACATATAAATATATATAATGAGTTGTTTCTAATGAGTCATGTTTTATGTGTGCAGGTGGCTTAAGTTTGAGGAGGATGTTGAGGACGGTGGTGAGCGGTGGAGTAAACCCTACGTAGCCACTTTGTCTCTACACAGTCTTTTCGAGCTTCGTAGCTGCATCATGAATGGCACTGTGATGCTGGACATGAGGGCCAACTCGCTGGAGGAGATCGCAGGTAAACACTTCTAAACAACTGAGGCTGAAAAGTGCCCCACGGTCTTGTGTGGCTCAACAAGAGCATCACTAACTCTCAGATTGTTTTTGCATTGTTTTTGTGGACCACATATCTAAAACATCTTTCAGAAAACTTGAGGTCCTCTGTGATTCTCATTTGTTTTAAATCATTGCTTTAATATCGCATGGTACTGTAAATTTAATTTTTTATTTCCCATTTGTGACCAGTTTTATTTAATTTGAGTTTATTTTTATCCTCTGTTGTAATTAACTATTTATAGATGGTTTTATGGACTTGTTTTTATATTGTCTCATGCTCTTTCTGTTAAACAGTATATCTGGTCTTAGCATTGCAGAATTACCTTGTTGATGAATGATGCTGTACAAATTAACTTACCAGTTGCGACTGCCTAGTATGAATTATGAAAGTCACCATTTCAAACTCACTGTGTCTAGATGGGAATACGGAAATTGTTTTGGTTTTTGAGGGCAGCAAAGAAAGTTTATATAATTGTAGGAAAAATGTGCTCTGTTGAACTTAACCTAGTTTTTGTGTGATTAAATCAGCAGCAGTGGGTCGGTTTTTGTCAGAATAATCAGCTTAGCATTGCTGGCTGCCACACAGATACAGACACAATCAGGAGTAACCTTTGTGTATTTAAAGCGTGTGTTCCAATAGAAATGTGGAGACCCGCTGTGTAAATGTGTGTTCCTCTGTGTGTGTGTTTTTTTCCGTTTTGTTTTTAATCAGACATGGTTCTGGATCAGCATGAGGTGTCAGGTCCTGTTGGTCAGGATGCAAGGAAGAGGATCCGCGACGCGCTGCTCAAACAGCACCACCATCAAAACCACAAGAAACTGGCCAACCGCATTCCTATTGTACGCTCCTTTGCTGATATTGGCAAGAAGCAGTCCGAACCTCATTCCATGGACAAGAATGGTGAGCAAATGGTCTGAACACACACACCTACACACACCTGTCAAATGCCAAATCTGTAGTCTTATTTACACCCTGACTTATTCTCTGATTTTGCCTCGCTGATCATAAATGTTGTGTGTAAATATGTACAGAATGTTCTATGTATAATCTTGTAATCCTTTGCATGTTTTTTTCCAGAGTGTGTCCATCTGTGACTTGTTGTTTTACCGCTGTTTGATATCTCATTTCTCCTCTTGTTTGTGTTTCTCTGTGTTTGTGTATGTGTTTGTTCTCGTCTGCTTGGTTTTGCATGCGTGTGCGCGCATGTGTGTCATACACTCAACCAGTAAATGGCCTCTTTTATCAAACCATAAAATCTCCAAAGTGTTTGCCTGAAAAGACATTCCCCAAGAGTGCATCACCCAGGAAGACCTTTTCCTGTGTGGCATGGCCTCGGTGTGTGTGTTGCGTGTCATGTCCTTCCACCCGTCCATCACCTTCAAGCTCCTACAGGAGCCATGACAACATGACACCAGACACAACCTTTGGCGTAACCAAGTCCAAACGTCTCAGTGTCCTCCAGGCAGTTGCACAAGGCTACTGTCCCATCACACAGGAAGACACAGAGCAGGAAATCTGCACAGGCAACCAGAGCGCCTACGCGGATACTTAACACTAAAAGCCTAGATAGTAGTAGTAGTAATAGTGTAAAAGGAGCTCATCAAAGTGGAGGTCATCTTCATGAGAGGTTAAAAGGGTTATGTGTGCAGTCAGGATGAGAGAGAAGAGAAAACTGCTGCATTTTTAAACTCATGCAGCTTCTCTATATGCAGAGCTGACAGTCATGGTTTTCCTCTCGCGCTCCATTTTTGTTAACTTAAAAGTCATGCAACAAAAAGGAAAAGTAGTTGGTTGAAAGTTTGCAGAAGTTATTTTCTTCTCTCAAAGTCTTTAAATAAGTGGCTGCCTTTCTGCAGAACTATTGCCAAACAATGCATGTGCAGTGTACCAATTTTCATGATAATGCTCTCCACTTTACGTCAACAATGTGTTTGATTACTAGATATAATAGCAGATTTGTGACTCATGTTTCACACTCATAGCAACCACTAAAAACTAATAATGGTAACTTCTTCTACAAACTCATATTGTAACTTAATAATATGAAATATTACCATCATTTGTTGCCTTTTGGATTATTCAAAGAAATTGTTCACAACTTAGGAAAATACACTTCACTTTCTTGCATGAAGTTAATTATAGTATCTCTATATTTATATAATCATTATGTAGCCAAATGCTAAGTTTAGCATGAAAGACTGGTAACAAGGGAAAGTGGCTTGCTTGACCTAATCCAAGTGTAACAAAATCTGCCTAAAAATCAAATTATGTCTAATTTGTTAAATCTGCACAAAATGTTCGGTTTGATAAAGCATAATTTATGCCTAGCTAACTGGCTCCAGCTTTATGTTTAATGACATGGGTGGAATCTCCTTCTTAAAGAAACAATTTGGGTTGGATGAGAAGATTAATATCATTCTCATGTCTGTTTACTACATATTAACTTAATCCCAAACTTAACCCTAGCAAAAATGGAAACTGCTAGGACTTCGTTCATTAATGAACTCTGGAGATAGATCGAATGGTAGGTGGATTAGTTATTAATGGAAGGACTTGCTTGCTGGTTCCAACTAGCTAAGCTAAGCTACCTGGCTGCTGGCTGTGCTATAAATTCCCTGTTGCCTCGTAACAGTTATCAGAGTGGTTCAGTCTCCTCATTTAACTCTCAGCAAGAAAGCGAATAGTAGTATTTTCTTAAGTGTTGAACAGTTCTTAAAATAGTAGAAGCACCACAACCTAACTGAAGCAAGTGACATTTGAGCAAGCCACAGTTTTAGCATTTCCTTGAAGTGCTGTGAGTTGGCTCAAACTGCTGCAAACATCACAAATTGCTTGAAATTCAAATTTAAAAAAGGATCAACCTTTTACTTTTGTTTCAAAGTAAAACAAAGAAGTTGTTTAAAAGAGAGTCTATCAGTTGAAACATTTGAAATTGAAATGAAAGTTAAAGATTGGACCTCATTTGGTAAGACTGAGTTTAAAATCACTATCTCCACTCCACCACTGAGCATTTAGCAGATGACTTTAACACTGAACTTAGTCACCAGGTACACTCTGAAACAAGGTACAATATTACAACTTTTGTCACTAGAGCTGAACCTTTTCATCAGTATAAAAGTTACAGCTCCTACAGCAAAAGGGTCTACTGTTGTATCATATTTTTCAGAGATTGTAACTGTACCTTTGGTTACTCACAGATGACCTTTGTCTTTGTGTGGGAAAGTATTATTATGACAGTGAAAACTGACGTGATGTTGGTTTCCTGCTCTGCCTGACAGGCCAAACGGTCTCGCCTCAGTCCCAGCCCGCTAACAATGAGGGCAAACAGGACGTCAGCCGAGAAAACAGTGCCGTCGACTTCAGCAAGGTGAGCAGGCAGACCCACCGCGGATTTGCTGTTTATCTACAGACACTGATAGCTGGACAAATCACTAGCGCTGTATATTTAACCAAGATTGTGTTACGTGTGAGATGGTCTCTGAAAGACTTTTACTCTGGGAAACTGACTGGACTTAAACCTGAAAAGCTTGTTGTGGACGATTAGCTTTAGATACAGCCAATGTTTTGAATGTTTATTTGGATTATTAACTTTCACAACCACTTACACACCTAAAACTATATTTTTTTACACTAATATTTTGCCCACTGATGTATTATTGTTATGGTTTGTGTCTGTCTCACAGATTGACCTCCACTTCATGAAGAAGATCCCTCCAGGTGCTGAGGCTTCCAACGTCCTGGTTGGGGAGCTTGAATTCCTAGACCGCCCTGTGGTAGCCTTCATCCGCCTGGCCCCCGCTGTGCTGCTCAACGGCCTGGCTGAGGTTCCCATCACCACCAGGTTATACACAAGCTGCTGGAAAAGCCCCCTGCCTGTCTTTGCCTCTCTTCTCGCCATATTTTGTGTCGAGTTTTGATAAATGAGCTGATAATTCCCTGAATGCTTCATTAAAAACGGATTTGACTCTTATCCAAAACCTGTTGTCTTTCATGTTTCACAGGTTTCTTTTCATCCTGCTCGGCCCTCTGGGAAAAGGTCCACAGTATCACGAAATTGGCAGGTCTATTGCTACCTTGATGACTGACGAGGTGAGGCATAAGTACAGTGTTATGATTCAAATTCTAGCTGTAATAATGGTGCTAGAAGGGTGGGAAAAGCATTCAGATCTTTTACTCCGGTAAAAAGTAATAGGCCAACATTGAAAAGATGCTATATTAGACGTCCTGCATGAAAAACAGAACTTAAAGCATTAAAAATTAATTTTCATTTTT
>JAQMCX010000041.1:4035592-4075166 GCA_029814765.1 Acanthurus leucopareius | reverse complement strand
ATTGAAAAGATGCTATATTAGACGTCCTGCATGAAAAACAGAACTTAAAGCATTAAAAATTAATTTTCATTTTGCATTGTTTTTAAGAGCTCTTTTGGTCTTATAAAATATTTAAGGTTATTAAACATTTCCTCAGAGACTTTAGACATGATTTGGACTTGGTTCAAAAGGCTTAAAAACAGCTTTGACTCAAGGTGGAACTGATTTTAAATACTTAATAGAGTGTCAGCTGTCTAATCTACATCTTATGAAGACATTCCTGCAGGTAAATGAATTTTAAAAACGTTATTTTACTTTATTTTAGTCTTCACTCGACTCCAAGCAAGTCCCAGCAAAAGCATCTTATTTTTTTATTTGTTTCCTGTGGTTAAATATGGCATTAGAGTAGCTTAGAGACTACAGAAACCATCATGTAAATCCACGAATCAGCTCTACAGCTTCTACTCTATAACTGAGCCTGACCTTTGGGCTCAGGAGTGGCCTTCAGGGATCAGCAGAGTATGACATGAAAACTGTGACAGTATTTCCCACAGTGCAGCTATGAGCTAATGTTACTGCCCATCATCAGAACCAGATGCTGCTTTTTCTTTTTCTTTTTTTTCTTGTTGGCAGCCATCCTCAAGGGTGGACGAAAATAGAAGCCTATGGATGTCAACCTACTTCATCATATATGGGAACGAATTGTACTCATCACTAGGATTTGTTTTTTCAGCCACCATGTACAAAAGTCATTCTCTATTTCATATAAAGAAGATGATATTACGATAAGCAGATTCATGATATATACAGACATTTGCATCTGAATATTTTTGAGTTTTTCAGTCCATCATATGTAGAAATAATCCTCTACTGAAAACGGTTTATGGCAGTGGCATAAAAATTTCTGCAAGTAAATCCGTTCAAATGCACTCAGTGAAGAGTGTAAGTCATCTTTATGCCTCCTCTTATCTGCTCAACAGATTTTCCATGATGTTGCATACAAGGCCAAAGACAGGAATGACCTGGTGGCGGGAATCGACGAGTTTCTGGACCAGGTGACGGTGTTACCCCCTGGAGAGTGGGACCCCTCCATCAGAATAGAGCCTCCAAAAAATGTGCCCTCTCAGGTAAACAAACCCCCTATTTATATGATACAAAGAAAAAAATTCAGCTTTTGCATACATATTTATGTTTATAGCTTGTGACATAAGGTAAATGGGATGAAAGTTTCCATTCCTGAAAGATTCATGTTTATTGCTGCCACTCAAAAAGCTCAACCACTAAACTAAACTACTTGTGAGGCTGTTACAAGTTGGAGAGTCTCTGTATATATTACCATTCTCCTGAGTCCCCTCTGAGTCGCACCGCCTGCTGAGAAATTTTTAAACATCTGCGTTCTCTAATCTCAACTGCGTTGTACTCTCTGCTTTGATGCCTCTCCCCGGGGTTCTGCTCTCAATCCTCTCCAAAAAACATTAGTTATTTTTCCTCCATTAGTTATTTTGGTCTACTTTGAGTCTGCCATCGTGTTCAGGAGAGAAATGTTTGTTATCCAGCAGAAAGCTGCTCCAGATGATTATAAAAGTCATGTTTTCTTTCCCACTTTGTCATTAAGCTCCTGAGGTGAATTAATGACACACCACTGTGCAATTAGATTGTTATGCTGATCCACTCTGCATCAGAATATGATAGATTCACACATAAAAGATCATTCATTTTGGATGATAAAAGCTTGGTTAAAGTGTCAGAATAACCGTAACATCTAGGTCACCTGTCGCTTATTATTATTGCTCTCATGATGATGGCTGGTAACAGACAGTTGACTGGCAGTGATCTTAACCACACAGGAAAAGCGGAAGATCCCCCCTGTTCCCAACGGAGTGACAGATCTCGGAGAGTCAGAGGAACACGGAGGGCACGGTGGCCCTGAGCTGCAGCGCACTGGGAGGTAAGTGTGAGAGAGAAACCGCATGCTTTGTGATCTACAGCCTCCAGCTCTCTAAGCTCGTCTTTGTCCCCGCCTTCCTGTCGCCTGTTTGCTGCCTCGCTGTCCCCAAACTGTAAATTTAGCTCTCTTAAGGAGGCAGACTACCCTCCTGGTCCATTGTCATTCCTCACACTTCAACTCCACAAAGACCTTTTGTTTGAGTTTGAATTCATTCTGGCTTTAGAAACATGCCAGGACTCTATCCCACACATAAACTCACACATTCTCCAATACTGCAACATCATTTTTTATTAACAACACTTGCACTGAAAGGTAGTGGATGGAAACATGCATGGGTTTGTAATTCTTTGTTTTACACAGATTTTTTTGGAAATTACGTGAAGATCTCGATGGAAACTTGACTTAGGAGTTTCGTGATGCTCCATCAAAGAGACATTTTCCCTTAATTTTTCTTCTCACATGATTTTATTTCAATAACTGATTTAAATCCAAGGAGATCAAATCATCCAGTATTTTTCATGAGAGCAAACATCAGATGAAAGTCCAAGAAATTACTATGAAAAATGCTTTGATGTCGCTTATTTGATCATGAATCTTTAATGTCAGAGAGAAATGCATAACCCAGTATTTTTCAGTATGTCACAGCCATTTCATACCACAGCATCACAGATATCTACTTTTAACTAAAACAATTTGAGGCCAAAATTGGTCAAATTATTCAGTATTTCACAAAAAAAGCAAAGATTAAAGACAAGTCCAAATTTCTGAAGGAGAGCTTTGTATTATTTCTTATTTTCTCTCCCATTGATCATTTCATGACCCCTCAGATATATACTGTGACTCTTTGGAGGGGCTTGATCCCTGAGTTTGGATTCAGGCCAGTTCTGGTGTCACAAAACTGTGACATGTGATTACTGTGGTGACTAAACTTGTGTTTAGAGAGAGTCAATCATAGAGGAGTTATGACGGAATTTCTAAAACAGGTTGAGATATTATTGGGTATATGCAAAAATAAATACAGTCTGAAAGCAACATTTTTGGTATGAAGCTAACAGGCAATGTTGCTTTTATTTGTAGCTCAGTCTGTGTTATTGAAGTGAGAGTTCTCTGAAATCCTGGTGTAATTCTTATAGTATGAGAAAACAGCCAGGCATTTAAGGGTCAAAACTCACAATATATCTATTTTTGACTTTTGTTCCTAGGGCACACATTCAAGGAAAGTCTCATTTCATAATATCTTGGTGCAAAGAGACGGCATAATCGCACAATCCTGCAAATATTGAAATGTTACAGTGGGGATTAGATATGAAAAAGTATTATGTTTTCATCACCCAAAAATCACCCAGTGACACCTAAAGGATTCTTGAACCCCAGCTTAAATTTAATCACGCAGGGGTGCTCGGTGTACATCTCGGTGGTTTAATAGCAGCAGGGTGAGTGATGTGCTGCTGCTGAGCTGCGGCATGCTGCGGCTCTTATCCCAGCTGAGACTGGCCGGAAGCCCAGTCTCAGCTTTCAAACTCCCTCTCACCCGGCTCCTCCGTCACCTCCCGGGACGTGGCATCGCTGCCTACTGCTCAGACTGAAATAAGCATAAACATCCCACCCGCTGTTGCCATAGCAACCACCTCCAGCTAGTTCAGGGCAGTCCCGGCTTGCTGCGACAGAATGAGAGTCTGCTCGCCGGGGCTGAGAGTCGATAATTGTACGCAGGCTCACATGAGTAAAAACACATGCAACAGAGAAGAAGGCTCAGTTTGGTGGCACTTTGTCCTATTTAGTGTTTTCTTTTGTTTTGGTGTTCCTCCTTTGCTAGGGTCAAAAAAAATTTGTTCAGCAGTAACGAAAGGTAATGTTTTATTTTAATAAGTTGTTCTGCATTCTGGGTTAATTAGTTTATTGAATTTTCAGACCATAAAATTGAATTAATTCCACTTACATGTCAGTATGATAAATATGAGGCTTGAGCAGGAGGTGGTTAGCTATGCTTGGTTGTAGCTTCATTTTAAAATATTGAAGGAAGGAGGAAACTGCCAGCCTGGTTCTCACATTTAGGTCTGAAGTTTGGAAGTTCCCATCACACATTACAACAGATAGACACAGTTGGTATAAGATTGAGAACACACATACACACACCTCTGCAGTGAGCTGTTTAATATTTCTGTTTTCATAAAGGCTCTGATGGCTACTTGTAGTTCCACAGTAGCACATGAATACCTTTATGTTTATAACTATATTTTAATAAAATTCCTGTTTCACATCAGGATATTTGGTGGGTTCATCCTGGACATCAAGCGAAAGGCTCCTCACTACCTGTCCGACTACACAGATGCCATTAGTCTGCAGTGTCTGGCCTCCTTCCTCTTCCTCTACTGTGCTTGCATGTCACCTGTCATCACCTTTGGAGGACTCCTGGGCGAGGCCACAGAGGGGCGAGTGGTAAGATGTGACAACATTGTTATTGTCCCCAAGAGACACTTTAGTCACAACTAAAAAAAAAAGTTCTGTCTTACATCTGCAATAACTATGTAGTGACCACTTGGGTGCACTAGAAACAAGTTGTGCACAGAACATTGAAGTATTGTAATCTTTCAAGTTAATATTGCAAAGTTGTGAGCAATCCAGTGGTTACACAGAAACATGAGCATTCATTTTTGATCTGTTGTGTAGGACTAGATGTTGACATCCCCTATTACATGCGTGCTTAAGGCACCAATGAGACTTTGTGGGAAGGTCAAGTGAGTGGTGTTATCCTAGTCCATTACCAGCTCAAAAAGGAATCGTTTGACTCTAGCTGGTAAATGTCCCACTGCGTTCACCGGCTGGTTGCTAACTGTGTCTGTTGACCTTTTGGTGCTGAGCGGCTAGTGGACGGTGGAACTTAAAAGCTTTTTTCCACTGATAACAGCTGCCTGATGCCATGAGAGTTATATCAGTTAAAGCCACTTTAAGTCAGACTTTATATTCATGAGAATGGATTTTTGAAAAAGTTTAGAAACAACCAAGGTCAAGTGTTTGGTAAAATTTAAATCTACACATTCTGGCTGAGTATTCGGGCAGGACATGACTCAGATGCACAGTCATCTGAAAACAAGCGTGAGATCAAAGTCAAAGGGTTTGATACATCTTGCTCAAAGGCACCTTGAAACTACTTGCTGAGGAAAGGGATTGCTCTCTCCTTTGAATTTATAATGTAGTTCTACTTTCCATAAAACTTGCTTTCATCGACAACTGTAGTTCAGTTAGCATCTGTTGTTTCAGTCCATGCTGATAGGCTTTAGGGATGGTAATGTCAGTCTGTTGGTTGTTCAGTCCAAAACTTTTGTATATGTAAAATATCTCAACAACTATTTGATGCTTTGAGGTTTGCTCCAACTTTGGTGATCCTCTGATGACCTGATTGATCAGAAAACACTGTTGTGTTTAAGTTCCTTACATTGAAACAGAAGAACTTTAACATAGAGTGTTTGAATATTGCAGAGAAGATCAGTTAAGTTTAACTTTAATGCTACAGAAGCAACATTTGTTTGACTGAGTAAAGTAACTGTGAATGAATGAATCTTGTGTTTCTAGAGTGCTATTGAGTCCCTGTTCGGAGCGTCCATGACTGGAATAGCCTACTCTCTCTTCGCCGGTCAGCCTCTCACCATCCTGGGCAGCACGGGACCTGTTCTTGTCTTTGAGAAAATCCTCTTCAAG
The DNA here is from genome assembly GCA_029814765.1 of Acanthurus leucopareius. Lineage (NCBI taxonomy): Eukaryota > Metazoa > Chordata > Actinopteri > Acanthuriformes > Acanthuridae > Acanthurus > Acanthurus leucopareius. Next base: position 4,069,540 of record JAQMCX010000041.1, on the reverse strand, counting down.
TTCTGCAAGTATGATATCTTCTCGTAGTAGAATATTTAAGTGCTGACGGTGGACGCATGTGCTTTCTGCTTGAATAGCGATGTGATATCTGACTGCCTCATATCCCCCCTGAATGTGTGTGTGTGTGTCTGTGCTGTCTCTCTCAGGGAATATGGCCTCTCCTACCTCTCCCTGAGAGCCTGTATCGGCCTGTGGACAGCTTTTCTCTGTCTACTACTGGTGGCCACAGATGCCAGCTCGCTTGTCTGTTACATCACACGCTTCACTGAGGAAGCTTTCGCTGCGCTGATCTGCATCATCTTCATCTACGAGGCTCTGGAGAAGCTGATCCACCTGGGAGTGCACTACCCCATCAACAAACACAACAACCTTCAGACACTCACACAGTACTGGTAAAGTGCACTATTAGAATATTAAAAGATTGTTTTTTTTTAGGCTCCTGGCGTCCACATTTATCCTTAAAGCTTTCTGGACCTTTGTTTTTATTGTTGTTGTCAACTGTTGCACATTCGCACAAACGTGCTCGTGTTTCGCCGCATCATCAGACGACAGATGGTGCAGCGGTATGGCAGACACACTGTCCAGTTTTTCAGTAATGGGTTTTGCTTTATGGTGAGTAATCCCATGTTAAGCGTGTGTCAGGAGCATCGTGCATTATCTCCCCCCCCCCACACACACATACTGTAGGCTGGCCAGTGGCTGTGTGAAGCCAAGAGCTCCTTCTGTGGTTTTCTATTCTGGTATGGTGGACAGCAGGGATGTTGACATTTGCTTCTGTAAAATACCAGCAGAAAAAAAAAATCCTTTCATGTTGATGGCTGAACATTTCGGAAGTGGTGTGTAAACATTAGACGTTGGATTGAATATTGCAGGACTGTGAATAATGTTTTTTTTAATCATTAATTAACCTGCCAATTATTTTCAAGATTATTAAATTCATTGTTTGCTCTATAAAATGTCACGAAATTATTTCAAAAGCCCAGTTAGACATATTAAAATTAATTGTTTTGCATTACTAAAAAAGCCAGCAAACATTTTTATTTGAGAATAACTCGAACTTTGTGGCACTTTATCTTAAAAAAAAGACTGACAGAGTGATAAGAAAGAGAAAGAGTGATATTTAGGTCACTAGCACAACAAATAAGGTTGAATTTTAGTATTTCTTCATGTGCTGCATGTCATTTCTCTCTTTAAGATGCTTTGGCCAACGAGTCATTTTGGCACAAGTATGTGCACAATCCTAAATATTGAAGAACCGAAAGGCATATTGCTTGCAAAGGTTTATATGCGTTACTTTTTCTTGATTGTCTTTTTTTCTAAGTCTTTTAAAAGTTGTCTTTGTTAGAGAAACTCTATGTGACATCTGGAGATAGACGGTTGTTAATTGTCATTCCCAGGTTGTCAAATACTGTCAATTTGGGTTGCTGGCTTAGTCTAAGCTGGGAAAACAATGAACTTTCTTTCTCTTAATTTATTTAGTGTTGCTTCTGTGAATTTATCTGATCTTTGTTCAGTATATTCAACTTGTTTTTTCATAGTAATGTCAGAAAATGAAATAAAAATGTCCTTTATAGGTGTATGTGCACGGAGCCCAGGAACCCCAGCAATGAGACTCTGAGGTACTGGGAGGAGAGGAACATCACTGCCTCCCAGGTTAACTGGACCACGCTGGAGGTCAAGGTAAGGATCCCTTGATATTTGTAAATATTTGCAAAAATAACTTTACATGCAGGTTATTAGTGGTCTAAAGCACCTCGGATGAGACAGACTTTCTTGGGTTCAAGCTGGTTTCAAGTGATGGATGAGGTACCCAAAGAATATCTGAATCTGTAAGCTGTTTGGAAATATCAGTCACGGTGTAAAGGAGCGACAGACACAGACAGAAACAGCACATCTCATCACAGTTGCCAACCTTGAAACTTAACCCACTGACAAAGTACCCTTGAAAGTTGGGGATATTTCTTCCAGTCCCTGGCACGGTGTTGTGTCTCATTTAGCCCACACTTCGCTTTTTATCGAGAAGCGTCATAAGTCTAGTAGGGGATTAAGAACATGTGGGCAGGCTTTCACAGGATTTGGCCGTGCAGAATGAGCATTGAGATGCAGTGTGAAGAGTGGATTCTCTCACTGTCACACACACAAATCAGTCTTGCCAGCAGTGGCATGCTGTGTCACTCCCACATGTGCTTGTTAGACGTATAGCAGCACTAGTTTGGAGGCAGGGTCATGGGAGGTCATCTGTATTGTATGCAAATGGATGATTCATGCACTGTGTTGGTATTTAAAGCATCGAGTACTTAGAAATAAATACTGTATGTGCCAGATTGTTGGTATTCAGACTCCACTAAATCACCACTGGCATCCATCATTGCCATTATCTCCATGACCACTCATTTTTTATTTGGCCTCATTATCCCTGTCCTCCCTGTGCACACCAACCTGATTAACATCACCATCTTCATCATCATCTTCATCATCATCATCACCATGTCCTCTGGTGCCAGTAGGAGTGCGAGATGTTGCACGGGGAGTTCGAGGGCAGCGCCTGCGGCCCCCATGGCCCCTACATCCCCGACGTCCTCTTCTGGTGTGTGGTCCTCTTCTTCTCCACCGTCTTCATGTCCGCCTTCCTCAAGGAGTTCAAGACAAGCCGCTATTTCCCCACCAAGGCACGTATCACACCACGGCTGTCCCCAGATAACACACACAAGTGACACGTCTTTGTATCAGCTTAGAGGTGCATTTAGAGTAACAGTTTCTGCTTAAAGCTCTTTTTTTGCGTGTATGGAAGCTGCAGAGTTAGAACAGCCTCATTCATTTTTCAGTCCTTTATTTTATTCTCCTTTTTCCAAGGGACTGACATTGCACTGGTATTGGTTTCCATGCTTTAACTTAGCCTCTGTCTGTATCATTTAAGATTGTGCTGCCATCTATTGGTTGTTTATGACACAGCTAAAATCCTGCAGTCTGTGTGGGCCGTTCTACGTGTGCAATTTCTATGATTTATCATTGAGATGACACTCGTAAGCGTAATATGTGGCGTGATGCTGACACACTAATCTGTAGAGTACCGGCGCCACCTTGTGGTGATGTATGCTACACTGATAGTCCAGCTGCTGTTATGAAGAGTATAGACCTTGGATTTTTTAAGACCGGTAGATTTATGTATTTATGTCTGCAAAAATGTTAAACTGGAATCTGTCAGTACAGTGTGCAAACTGTGTATTTGGTCTGAATTTTCCCCTTCAGTTTGTATTTTGATGCATAACCCATAAAAGTGAACTGTCTAGAGAGTGTATATCTCTGTGCACCCTGCAGGTTCGGGCCATCATCAGTGACTTTGCCGTCTTCATCACCATCCTCACTATGGTTCTTGTTGATTACGCCTTGGGGATCCCCTCACCTAAGTTACAGGTCCCAAGCAAGTTCAAAGTAAGTTCACATTAAAAGTTTACATGTAAAACTGTCAGAGTGAGAAAAATTCACTCATTCACAAGAATTAGTCACCTCCTTTCTCAAGTTTCAGATCGCAGCTCCATTTGTTTCTGACTTTTGTTTTGACTGATAAGAATTGAATAAGTCACAGCTGTTTGTGGTCTGTTAGCATGGCTGTCTGTTTTTCCTTGCAATGTGACTCAGCTTTGTCAACAAGAAGTTGTTTGAGCATCAATTCTGTGAGCTGCCATGATTCACTCTTTTCTTCAAGGACTTTATCAGTGATGATATTGTTTGTCTTTGACTGAGGTGTTTAAACTTCTTTGTTTTTTTATCAAGCCAAGTCTTGGAAGATTCATTTATGGGTCACAGCCGAAACATATAAATCCTCCTTCTGGTTACTTTGTTGAAAAATCAATTTGAGTTTTTAGATTCTTCTTAATGTTACTCTGATTTTTGTTTTTTGTATTTCTCTTCACTCTCCTCAGCCAACCAGGGACGATCGTGGCTGGCTCATAAACCCTGTGGGGCCAAACCCATGGTGGACCACCATCATCACCTTCATCCCTGCTCTCCTCTGCACCATCCTCATCTTCATGGACCAGCAGATCACAGCTGTTATTATCAACAGGAAGGAGCACAAACTGAAGGTTTCATTTCTAATCCTCCACTGAAAAATTACCTGATAAATATCTTTTTAAACAACATAATCGCAGTAAAGGCCAGGATGTGAAGAAATTTTTGCTGTTTTCTTTAATCTCCAGAAAGGCTGTGGCTATCACCTGGACCTGTTTGTGGTGGGGGTGATGCTGGGCGTGTGCTCAGTGATGGGCCTGCCGTGGTTCGTGGCAGCCACAGTGCTCTCCATCTCCCATGTGAACAGCCTGAAGCTGGAGTCGGAGTGCTCGGCCCCCGGGGAGCAGCCAAAGTTCCTGGGCATTAGAGAGCAGCGCTTCACCGGCCTCATGATCTTCACCCTGATGGGCTGCTCCGTCTTCATGACCTCTGTGCTAAAGGTCAGGGGATGAAAGCCAAAATATACAGCACTCTTGTTTGTTAGTGCATTAGTTTTTGCTACGTGTTCGCTAACACTCAACTCAGTTTTCAACTCAGTTATTTTTTCCTTTTTAACTTTGCAGCAAATATATTTTAAAAAAGAATTATACACAAATAGATTTAATCCTGATTCTGAATGTTTATCTGTCTGTCTGCAGTTTATCCCCATGCCTGTGCTGTACGGAGTCTTTCTGTATATGGGAGCTTCCTCACTCAGAGGCATTCAGGTGAAATTAGATTCTGCCTGCCGGTGTCAGATAAGAAGAATTAATCAACAAACCATGCGGGATGAATTTTTGAATGTATTATCTGTTTGTACCTGCAGTTCTTTGACCGTATAAAGCTGTTCAGCATGCCGGCAAAACATCAGCCAGACTTCATCTACCTTCGTCACGTCCCCCTCAGGAAGGTTCACCTTTTCACTATCGTCCAACTGAGCTGCTTGGTCCTGCTCTGGGTCATCAAGACCTCCAGAGCTGCCATCGTCTTCCCCATGATGGTAAACAGAATGTGTTTGTTTATGTATTATGCTGCTATATTTGTGTGCTTAATGCAAATGAGTGGTTGATGTCTGTCTGTCTGTTTCTGCTGAATCAGGTCCTGGCCCTCGTTTTCATCCGTAAGCTGCTTGACTTCATCTTCACCAAGAGAGAACTGAGCTGGCTGGATGACCTGATGCCAGAGTGGAAGAAGAAGAAACTGGAGGACGCACAGAAAGAGGTGCAGAAATCAGACTTAAGCGTAGATGCCATATGCCAACTCTGATTACTTAAATTTTTCACCACTGCAGTAACAAAGCTGCCTTTCATGGATTGTTTTAGATATTCCACTTTGTCTCTCTCTTCAGGAGGAGCATAGTATTATTGCAGAGGAGGAAGGCATTGTGCAGGTGCCACTGGAGGGAAACTATAAGTAAGTCATTTGAGTATATATTTACTTTATATTCTGCTATTTAGGAGCCTAAAACCTCCTACAAAAGCAAGTGGAGGAGGATACATAATTTCTGCCACTAGATGTCTCACTATGAAAACAATTAAAAGTCTTCTAAGATTGGTATCAAGTTTATTTCCCCAAATTTTTAATTATTGCAGTAAAGAAGATACAACAGTAGCTTTCAGTCTTGCTTGTTTTCTCCTACTGTTGATCCTTGAGTGTGTATGTTTCTTAGGAATGAACTTCACATGGAAGGTAATATTTTTTGTCCTGTGTGTGTGTTTGAAGGAGTGACCCAGCCACAGTGAACATCACCGATGAGATGTCCAAAGGATCTTTCGGTAACGTGTGGAAGAGTGTCAACCCCGCTGAGAGCACTAAGAAGGAACCAAGCGCTAAAAGGTCAGCCACCTTATCCACGTCACTCTCACATATCCAGATTAGTATCTCTAATGCAAAACATCAGAGGGCTTAAATACTAGATACCTTTTATGTACTTGCTGAATTCATACACTATACGTTTTCAGGGTCAAAAATGTCAGTTTCAGGAGATAAAGCGGTGTCTTTGGGTGTTTTTATGCAAGCAGTGGCAGATGTTTATGATTGAGAAGTTATGGAACATTAACTGTATGTTTTTCCAGGAAACTGAGGGGCTAGTAGGTTTAGATAACAGGGGTTTATCTAAGAGCAGCCCTGCCCTTGCAGATTTCCCACAGAGTAGACTAACATAGTGTCTCCTGCCTGCCTCTCTCATTCCATTCCACCCCTAAGCTCCCCTTCCTAACCTCTCAGAAGCTGATATCCCAAAGGTAAGTTCCCAATCCCTGTCAGCATGTAGAGTCTTGTCCTGTGTGTACTGCCGTTGCATGATAAACTGTGTTGGTCTATAATATCAGTTATATTTCGATGACTCTGTAAATCAGTAAGAGATAAATCATAATGATAACATGATAACATGGCATGGCCTGGGTGTGCATGCTGCTGAAAGAACACATTTTATGACTTATTACTTATTTTATGACTTACTATTGCATGTAGTTAAAGTTGTAATGTTTATTGCACTATAACTCTTTACAAGTGGCATTGTAATATATTTTAATGTCAGAAGATCTTTGAGTGTTCGGGCATAAGGCTTAAGGAGACAAACTTGCATGTTGTGTGATTTTAAGTAATTGTAAGTAAGCTGGCAATGCATCTGCACCCTGCACTTTTTTAAAAATGCATTTTTAATACTTTTAAAAAACAATATTTTTTCGCTTTTTAAGGCTTTTCTTGAATTAATGTATTTTTTTTGTTGTGCAGTTGCTCCAGTGGTGGCGAAAAGCGACACAAGCGCCGGAGGCATGAGAAGAGCTTGGACAGGGAGACAAGTTTGTGATGACACATACTGGCGGTGCCACTGTGCTGTCAATCAGTAGACGAAAAATAGAAAAAAAAAAAAAAAATACAATACCGTGCCACACTCAACCACCTTTGTACTGTGCTACACTGTGTTTTTGTCATGTAAGTCTGTGTGCAAGTTGTGCAAAACAAAGAAAACTTTGTTAGAAACAGTGTTAACACGAGGAGCCGAGACACATTTGTGTTCTTTTTCTATGTATATCAGTGTTTGGTGATACCAGCAACAGAAGAAAGCCAGAGTTATATGACACTTTAATGGGCCAATTTAAAATTTTAAACAGTTTTTAAATATACTTTATTTGTATTTTGTATGTTTTTATATTTTTCCAACAGCAACGACTGCAAGTTGTCCTTTTAAAAACCACCACAGCAAACGACACATGGGTGGATTTTATGTGCAGTATTTAATGCCGCTATTGACTTGATGCACCTCACAGTAGAAAACCTAAAGAGTAGATATTTGCCAATACTAATCTATTTCACTGGTATCCTAAAGAGTTGGCTCTATAGCAAAACCTAGTAATTTTTTGGAAGTATTCAATATACATTTTATATATTCTGTATATCTAAATGTTTTTTGTGACAGTGACAGCTCATATCACTCCAGAGTCGACTCCTTTGCAATTTTACAAATAAATGTGTCTGTCCTTCAGTAAACATTCCCCAAACAAGTGAGAGGAACAGTCTGACTTTTTTGGAAATACACTTTTGTTGTTTCTTTGCTTCGAGTTAGATGAGAAGGTCGACACAACTCGAATGTCTGTTCTGAAGCTACTGGGACTAAAGCCAGCTGCTGGCTAGATTAGCACTGAAAATGGTACAACAGTTAGCCTAAGTGTTTCCAAATGTAATAGAAAATAGCTAAAAACTCCCAAATTAACAATTTAACTTGTTTGTATCGTCTGTATAAAAGCTGAAGTTTCAGGCTTCAGTGATAGCTCCACATTTAGGATGCAGACATAAGAGAGGTGATGCATCTCTCATCTGACTCTCAGCAAGAAAGCAAACTAGCTTATTTACCAAAAATACACTGTTTCTTTAAGGAAAGTATATTTCGGGGACAGCTTATTGGAAAAAAACTACATTTTTAAGCTAGCATGGCAGCATAGTTCAGGTACTTTGAGTATCTTTAGCTACTTGGCCTTGGCTTTTTAACCACTTCAGTTTGCAAATGCTGAACTTTAGGGTGACTTTACAGAAAGTTCTCTGTTCTCCACCTTCATACTCTTTGTCATCTTGTCAGTAAGTGTCATCCATGGACATGTGATCTCCTATCCAAATGACCCTCAATGTGTTAGCATCTGAAGCTAATTGTTTTTAAAAAGAAACCTGCATGACGGTGAAACAGACTTGACTGTCTCGCTGCAGGAACATGGTTACTTCTAGAGATGCAATAATACCCTTTTTCTGGGAAGGGCAACATGTAATAAACAGTAAAGAGTCTTAACAATGTATAATACATAGTATATTTTATTCATGTAAAATGTTACTAATATATTACTAATATAAAGTCAGTGTTGAAGGCAGGTTTTTGTTGTAGATGTTCTTTTCCCATTGTCTAATTGATGGTTCTTAGTTGATTAGAGAAACTAATAAAATCGGTCAAAATTATATCAATATCAAATATTTTGACCACTTTCTGTGTGGAATTCTGCCTTAAATTTGGTAGTAATAGTTGTACACTTTCAGTTTAATAATTTAAGTCACCTGTATAGAAAACTATCAGTTTCAGGTCTGTTGTTATAATGTGATTTGTTTAATGAGAATGAGAGAGTGAGTGAGTGAGAGCATAAATAAAGCTGTTAAACAAACTCTGCTGAAGTGATGCGGTGCTTTATTGATCCCTGTAGAGTACTTGCTCTTGTCCACAGGGAGGTCAAAGGTCAGCCGGGGCTCGAACATACAATATTTCATACTTATGTTTTTAAATATTGTACCATACTGTAATCCCCGGAGTTATTCTATAAAACTCTCCTACTCCACTTTGTCGTTTCTTGCCTTATTTCCACCTTTGACCTCAGGAGTTCCATGTGTTTGCCCCCATGGGAGAAGCCAAAGACATGTAGCCTGCCCCCCCTCAGGCCCTCCTCCGGCCTCCATGTGGCAGAGATGCAGAGTACAGGCCTGTATCTCTGACCCATGATGCTCCCTGAGAGACCGCCATCCCTGTTTAACATGACTGCACGGATCGGGAACAGTGGGAGGAATCGTTTGCACCTCCTGCAGGCCTGTTTGTTGCTTTTCCTGGTTCTTGCTCCCATGAAATGATTTGGTTTTCATGAGAGTGACTGCTAAGAGGAGATATATGTACAAGTTTACATATGGAATGTGTAGTTATTGATGCATCCTTTAATCCATCTACTCCATCTTTTTCCAATTTTTGATTAAAAAATCTCATCCGCTGTGCTCACAGCCTCTCTGGACAGACAGCAATGGAAGTAACTGAATTCTTCAAAAATATTTCACCAAAACTAACTGAAAAGTTCTTAAATTGCTATTAAAAAAGGTGTAAAACTTCAGTTACCAGCACCTTGGAGATATGAGATAAATAATGTATTTAATCATTCAATTATGGTGTATTAGTATTTTTGTTTTTCACTTCAGTAAATTTTGATGTAGTCCCACACTGACATGCAACTTTTACATAATGGATCTCAGTGCTTCTTCCACCACTAGAAAATATACTTGAAATATAAGTATCTGCTGTAGTTGCAAATGGTGGTGCGCTTTTAAAATAAACACTCTTGGATCGATAAATATTTAAGGTGAAGTTAATTATCTGCAAATTTAATGCATTAGAATGAAAAATAATGTCCTTTAAATTGTAGAGGAGTCAAAGTCAAGTTTTCAAAGTGGGAATATTTAAAGTTTACACTCATCGGCTATTGTGATTTGCTGCTTTAAAGTCTTCTGTGATGTTTCCTCAAAAAACAAAACTCAGAAATCAGGTTCATTGCTAGTTTCACTGGAAACTATCAAAGAACACAGCACACGGCAAAACAAGCAAACAGACAAGCAAACAAAATAAAGCCTGTATGAGCCCATTGGGTTCTGGAAAAGTGGTTGTGGGAATGTGGGAATTCCTCAAAGTCTCCCACTAATTTTACTAAAATGAAAGAAACACACACAGTTAAAAGTAAAGAAAAACACACACAACCCACAAACAGACGCAAACAGAAACACAGAAAGCCAACTGAAGGCGTTGACTCTCTGGACACATTCGACAAACTGAGCAGAGGAACAAACCTCCTCATGTAGCCTCGTCTCAGTCTGATCAGCAGCACCTGAGGGAAACATCACAGGTGAACCTGATGACTGCTGATGAGCAAAGAGAGTGAAGCCTGTGAATGAGGTCTGAGGATTCCTCTAAACATAGCACATTTGTGCAAAAGTGAACTAATTATTTAGGTTTTGATCTGTTTGCACTTTCCAATATTTTCTTATTTTTTCTTTACTTTCCTTAAATATGCAGAAGTGATTAAACCTAAACAAACCACAGATGCACCTCTGTAAAATTGTAAAACCAAAATTCACTCCAACAGTTACTCTTCATTAAAGTTGAGAGCTTAAATGAAATAATGAGTTTGTATTTTTCGTATTATTAGCCTATAAGTGAACCAGTATTTTTCATGCATCAAAGTTTGTTAAATCCTCTTCCTCTTTGCCGTAGAGCTCCATTGTTGTTCAGAGACAATTACAAACTTTTTTTTTAGCCGCACTGTTGCACTGACTGACAACCATGGACACATACACTCATTTATTTTGACTAGAACCCACATACATTTTTCTTCTGCCCTAAATACCCATTAGAGCACCAAACAAATAATCCTCTGCTGAAAATAGTCTCAAACAAATGCATTTTTACCTCTAGTTTGAGAAATGTTTGATAAAAACTACAGTGAGCAGCTGTTTTAAGAAGTTATTTGATCATTTAAAATCCCACTTGAGCTCTTTCCCCTTATTCCATGTGATTCCTCTAATTAAAGGTCCAGTGTAAGATGAAGAAGGATCTATTAGCACAAATGGAATATAATCCCTCCAAAAGATTGCCATTTAGTTAGTTGCAATCTGTCATCTTGCCACTAGATGTCACTAAATCTCACAAACTTTAAGACATATAGAAAAATGTCTCTATAATAGCCTTTTTTGTGTAAAAAATAATGCCACAAACACACAATGAAAAACTTTATTTTGCAGAATGGATTAATAATATGCAATGAAAACCAACACTACATGTCTTTTCTAAAGGTCTACCTGAGATTTCACTTTTTGTGTTCTTGTTTTCACCTTATAAATATAGAAAATAATTTAAATTTGTAGAAAAAATATGCCCTCGGTTTCAATTCTTCTCTCTGGTGCACCATAAAAACTATGGAAGATTAGCGTTTGTTTTTTTTTGTAGCTTTGCATCACATCTGGTAAGTAAAAAAGACTTACACATTTAAATATAGTGTTGGCATTTCAACATGCAAAGCAGTATGGCTTTCTATTCCTCCTGTATATGGCTTTGTGTGCAGCACACAGAGGGAGTCCTCCAGGAGTCTCTCATTGGTCCTCTTGTCTTTTCTTACTGCAAAAGAGAGAAAAATCACAATCATACCAAGCCGAGCATATCTGCCGTATAACAGATGGGTCATGTGACGCAGTGTTACCTCTCCCCTGAAGGTTTGGAGGTCATGACCCACAGTAAATACTCCTTGGCAGCCATGGAGTCCAGCACCTTGTTCACGTCGCTGGTGAAGCTGCCGTCTACATGCCTCCTGCTGAACGCTCCACCCCGCCTGTCCGTTTCAGATCTGAGTACGTACACAGGCGCATGATATAACGAGCCGTCTGCATGCTAATATTTGACCTGCAGCTCAGCTTTCGTCAGAAAAATCACCACTTTTATTCTCATCACCTCTCCATAAGTGGAAAACATTGTGCTGCTGTGATCGTCTCGTGATTGGTTGATGTCTGCTTGCATGTTTTTTTTTTCTGTCTCGGATAATCATCAATCAGTCATCACACAGTGTGGTAACACATCAATCAACGCAGTGCAAAAAGTTCAGGTGATTTATTTTTTGCACAATCACAAAGAACATCAGGAAAATAAAGCAAAGGGAGGGAAGAGGTGGCGCAAGAAGCAGATGATTAGCTCTTTGTCTCTCTCGTCATTGGTGGAATCAGACACAGGAAGCGGGGCAGGCCGTTAGGGGTTTATTGGTACTGAAGGAGGAGGAGGAGGAGGAGGAGGAGGGAAGGAGGGACAGCCTACTCTCTTCTGACTTGTCCAGACTTCAGCCTGGCCACAAAGTCTTTGATTGCCTGGTCCTTGAGGTAGGAGCTCACGTCGCTGGTGAAGGTCCCGTCTGCGTGGCGCTTTTCTGGAGCACTGAAACCACAAAGCGACACTCAGTAAAGACTTGATGTCAAACTTTCCGTCTTTAGTCGTCAGCACTTTAACTTCAGACACATTTGATGTCAGGTGGTTTCATTTGAGGCCCAATTTATATAATCAGTTGGATTAATGTCAAAATGTACCAAGCAAAACCTTTTTTTTCTCCTTCTTTTACAAGTCATTTTTCATCCCAAACCCCTTCATATTTGTCTTGTGATCCTTTGAAAGGCCTCAGCTCTCAGGTTTGGAGCCACCAGGCCAAACTACAAATAAAACTAGATCCACCTTGAGCAGATACGACAGTAAAATGCTGCTTACACATGGATGTTTCAGAATTAACCGCCTAATAGCTTCATAGAACATTATTACAGCCACATTAATGAAAAAACAATGAGTTCCCTTTCTATCTACATTAAGCTTTAAATACTTATACATGAATGTAGGATTTTGTAGCAAGATTTTTACTATAATGGAGTATTTTTTCATTGTTATAAGAGCTCTACTGATTCCAACAGTCTGATCAAAGTATTTTTTACAGTCTGATTGTCATGATTATTGTCTGAATGGATCCCTCACTGACCCGCTCCTCTTGTTGTCCATCAGCCACCGGACGAAGTCCTGCGCCTTCCTGTCCTCCAGGTATTTGCTGTAGTCGTTGGAGAAAGTTCCCTCCGAGTGTCTCTTCATGTTCGACAGCTCCTGCAGCTCGTCGCCTAACGTGTCATCCGCCCTGAAACTGCAGGAGGAAAATAAACAGAGACTGAGATCACACACCTTTTTTTTCATTTCATATACTACAAACAGGCATCATGCAACACTGTGAGTGCACTGTGATAAGCACTTTACCATGTTTTCAGTTGAAACATTAAACATTAAATAGGGAATTATGTTTTTTTAAAGTCTTTTTTTTTTATTACTTAAATTTTTTTTCTTCAGATCTTTACTAGATTTTTAACTTCCAATCCATCAAGTTTGAGCTGCTAATGATGTTATAATGCGGTCACTTATAATAAAAGGATTAATTGTATCTGAGTAGAAAAGAAAAATTACAATTAAAAAAGTAGTGAAATACATTCTATTTGTCTTAGAATAAGCTGGTTATCCTCTTTTACTTTTTGCAGTTTTTTCAGCAGCGCTTCAAACTAAAAAGGTCCATCTTTCCCTTTAAACACCATTATAATTTAATTTGAACATGTTTCATCATATTTATTCTAGAAGAAGCAATCAATTTCTAATTTTCAATCATGTCCATGGATTTTTCTTTGCTTTAATTTCCTGTATTTTGGGAATGTTTTTATTCACATCAACTGCATCACTATTCTTCAGAAGATTATCAATGACTTTATGCCTTTATTGATCTAAAGATCAGATCCATAGCTGACATTTTTCATTCGCTTTATTTCTAACAGATTCAGGATCTCTGAAGTATTAAAATTTTAGTCCAAGCACCAAGTCATTTGTGCCATAGTTTTACAAGTAATTTAACATTTTTTTGTGATAAAATTTTCCTTTTCTCTGCAGTTTTGACACCAAAGAGTCTCATCGGTTGAGTCCTGTACCTTAAGCTGTCATCAGCTTCGGGCAGAGGAACCTGCCAGCTGCTCTGGACGAAGCCGAGGACCAGGAGGACACCAGCCAGGGAGTGAAGGCTTTTCATGGTTAAAACCTGCACCGCAGAGCAACACACACACACACACACACACACAGTTTGCATACAAACCCAGAAAGCTGAAGGTAAAAAATCATTTCCTTCCTTTGCAGCAAAATCCAACTCACCTTTGCTTCTTTCTTTCCAAAGAACAGTGCTGTAAGTCCCTCTTCTTGCTCCTGGCGTCTGAATCTGACCCCCCTCTCTTACCTCCAGGTCTTTTATACTGTAATAGAAGGGGGAGGATGAGTCCGCTCAGGTGGGCCAATTTTACCACTCTGCCAGGTCCACCTGTTACTCTCAACCCATTAGACACGGGCCCCGTCACATCGGCCGAATCAACAAGCCGAGCACTTGTTCAAAAAAGGAAAGGTGCCGTTCATGCGTGATGCCAGCTGGTACTTAGGTGTCAAGATCAAACACGCGCGGCTCATCCTGTTAAACACAAAAGTAGGGGAGATGCTTTAAAGTGCTACTGTGTCATCATGAGGGGAAGTGATATGTGTGCTGTCATATCTGCGAGCTGAGTCAGTGTTTGTGGCTCCTTTCCGATCAAATTGAAAAGATGGGAAATATTGACCCTTTTCTTGCATCAGCGGCGGCGATCCGTTTTACAAGGGCAGGTGATCGATAAAGATGGATGCTCCATAACATTAAATGTTCATGTATTGACTCCCAGCGTAGAGTTCAATTAATTTGTGTAGGGAAAAAAGAGACAAATATACATCAGCTTAACGTCAAGGCTGAGAGAACACAATAATTAGTAATTTCCAGTAAAATTCCCATGGATGGAAAGTTTCATTCAATACTTTAAAAAGAGGGATGAACACGACTCTCAGTTATTGTCCTGAAACCTGTAAAAACTTTTAATATCTTCTTTTTTTGCCCGTAATCTTCAATCATCTTGAACTCATTTCCCTTTTCTCCATCGTCTGATGTCTGATGTGTCTAACTTGACCTCTTGACACGCCAACTCTTCTTTTTTGAACTATAAATCATCCAAAATATAATCATCATTTATCATTTAGAAGATCTATCTAAGTGCCCACAGCCATTTCCATAAGAGAATTATTGACCTGCGAAGGGCGCTAAATAAAAAAATCAGGGGATCATGAAGGTTATTAGAGTTTTTTCTCTTGTTCCCAACAGATGGGTCACAAAGAATCCGGCGTTCATGGTTCCCAGAGATGAATCTGATTTTTCCACTAGTGCCACCATGAGGGATAACAAGGAAGTCTAAAACAGAGACGTATGATCCTTTCAGCATGAACTGTAATGACTTTGATGATTCCCAGTCTTGTATTATGTCAATATACTGTGATTATTCCGTGTATAACCAAATACCTGCCAAACAAATGACCATCCTGTCTTCACTTTGTGTTAATAGCTAATTAGCGAATGTTAGCATGGAGAATTGGTATGAACATGTTTGCATTTATTCAGCTAGAAGATAATTTCAGCCTCACAGATGAGATTTAGGCAAGAAATGCATCATAACTGTGCTAATTTCCCCTAAAAATCAAAAAAGAAGCACATGATGCTTACAGCAATGAGTTCACATCGTTTAATTCATTATTATTTTACAAAACAGTCGTAACATCAAACAGTCAATAATCTCACTCATTTTGTAAAAGTGACAAATCAGTGTGGTTCATCATCTGTCTGTGCATAATTTAATACAACACTGTAAAAACTTTTAATGTCTAAATCGTACAAGTTTAGCTACATTTTTAACCTTTACATTGTTATATCTATGTACTATATCTATGTTGGTCAAATGATGACCTCTTTAAAAGTTAAATTCATGACACAAACAACTAAAAAAAGGAGTTTTTCCTGTTGATGACTTTGAAAAAAACATGTTATAATTTCCAGAAAAGTTGTTTTTTTGCCGAACAAAAAAATCCCAGGCACAGAATGATGTTAAACTGAAGCACTAATGATCATGCCTGCGTTTACAATTTAAGACTTTATTACAAAAAGAGATCATTTTTAATTCACATCAGGCGATAAAAAGAGATCTAAGCCATCCAATTGGCTTCACAGGTAAAAGTGCCTCTTCAAGAAATGAGTCATGTGGGTGTAGACGTGCTGATTGGCCGAGCCGCTGAGCCCATGATCCTTGTCTGTGTACCACTGCAAGAAAGAGGCAAAAAAAAAAAGTTGTATTATCACAGCCTCATTATTCAACATAAGGTGGATTTTAAAGTGGAAACAAATCCTTAAGGGGGCATAAAGTCTTCTGGTGATCACACTCGAGGGTTTTCCAGTTGACTCACCATCGCATCAAAGTCCACCTGCTCGTCCACCAGAGCCTCAGAGATCTCAGCTGCCTGCTGGAAATGAACATTATCTAGAAAACACAACAACAACAACAACAACAACAACAGGAGTTAATCAACAAGCCCTCCAGTGCAAACAGATCCTGAAGATCCACTGCAAATTACATAAATGTTCAGCCATTATTTTTTTTACAAAACATGTGTTTGACAAGGAGAAAGTGTGATCTGACAAAAGGTCAACAAAATCAAGACAAGTTATCCTCTGAGCTCTGAGCATTTTAGCTAAATTTTGATTAACATTTTTTGATAATGCACTTAGTCGCCTTCTTGCTGAGAGTTAGAGGAGAGGACCGCCGCTAGTCTCATGTCTGTGTGGTAACAAATGAAGCTGCCGCCAACAGATTATTAGCTTAGCTTAGCATAAAGACTGGAAACAGAGGGGAACAGCTAGCACAACTCAAAACAATGAGCTGCCATGGGGGAAAATTCCCTGTAGAGCTTCTCCTCTTTCACTGTCTCATTTGTTTTAACATCACCATGATAAAAATATTAATTATGGCCACTTAGTTGCTTATTTTGTAAATGCACAAGCACATTACAGTTCAATGTAAATGCAGAAAATATCACAATCTCACCGTCAGCTGTTCCATGAACCAGCAGATAGTCCACTCCATGGAAGTTCTTGGCCCTGCTGGTCACTGTTGAGTTCTGCACACAAGCAGATTATTGGTTAAATGAAATAAAATAACATAGCTAAAAATAACTTTCAGACACAAGAGCTGAGGGTTTATTTCACCAACTGTGACACTCACAGCGTAGAAATCATGATTCTCTGAAGGCTCCGTCATGTAACGCTCCGTGTAGATGGTGTCTGGAAGAAACAGGCAGATCATTGCAGACTTTGCATACAGGTCTGTGCTGGTTGTGAACATGAAGAGGTTTTTCACAAAGAGAGAAAAAAAACAATACCATAATATTCCCATTTGGAGACTGGAGCGACCGCCATGCCACATTTGAAAACTCCACTTCCAGATCCCAAAGCCATTGATGTCACATATCCACCATAAGACTGTGAAAGACAAACAGCTCAGCATCTAAACATTAACTCCATCACAGTCACAGGAGGGTCACACATTTATTTATCTTCATTTATCTCCTTTATGAAATACCACATGCAACATACAATAAAGTGAATATTTTGGTGAAATTTGTCTTGTTTTTTAATAAAAGTGTCTAAAATGCAAAGTTGTAGCTTACCCAGCCCCAAATAGCAACCTTGTATTTGTCAATGAAGCCCATTTCGATGAATTTCCTAAAAAACAAAAACAAGATTTTTATCAATTAAAGACAAAAAAAAAAACTGATAATGTGAGCTGGACTCAAGCCCTTTGATCATGGCTGTCAATCAGCGATGCCTGTGACCGTTTCCTGTGTGCGTGTCTGTGTACACCCGAGAGCGTTTCAACCCCAGAAACAAGTCAGATCCAGTTTTATCGAGCTTTCCTGGGAAACGGAGGGTGAAGCTGTTTGTTTGAGCGGGAGATGCATTGACTTGTCCAAGCTGCTCCTCGCTTTCCTTACCTGGCTGCCCATATCTGATCTTCCACCTCATAGGTTCCCAGACGTTTGTAGATTGCGTGCATTAACTCGTCGCCTTGGTAACCGCTTCCTCTTCCGTCAAAGCTGGCGACGATGATATTCTCGGTGCTGGCTAGGTAGGTGGACCAGCTCACCCTGTAGATGTAGTCTGCTTTCTGACTGCAGGGGCCGGCGTACCTGGAAGGTCGGGCAAAATTCACCATCAGTTCACTGTTCCTCTTTATAAAAGTACTGACACTTTTATCTTTTTATTTAGTTTCATTTTTTTAATAAATCCTTACACATCTATGAGAAGAGGGTACTTCTTGGATTCATCAAATCCTGGAGGCAAAAACATCTGGTACCAGAGATCTGTCAAAAATATGAGCATCCAAAGACGATTAGTTCAAATGAAAGAGAAATCATTTTTAATAAAGGATGGGTTTTAAAATGATAAACAGAATTTCCAGACATCTCTTGGAAATGTCTTAAATCTTTGTTTTTGATGTGAAATACTTGATCGTTTTGCCACTTTGGGTCTCAAATATTTTATAAAATTGTTCCACATTTTGGGAAAACATGCTCAATTTTATACACAGAGGGAGAAATCTAGCATGATTCTGAGGAGATTTAACGCTTTAAGGACAGAACTTGAAAAAATCTACTTAGTTACTTTCAATCCCTGGTGAAATATAAACTGTTAAGTGGTGACAGATGGATAAACTTACCGTATTTGTCAAGCCTGATGGTGCCTCGACGCATGGTGGGCATATGGATGTGAGATATTTCATCTCTAAATACTGTGTTGTCCTCCAAAACTTTTGCTTCTAAAATGTGGAAACATCAGGAGCTCATTAGAAAAACACTTGTCCCCTTCTTGATATTATATAATACTTTTTTTTTTTCACAAATATGTTGATTACCTTTATTATTCTGGTTATCCACGAGTGAATAAAAAGGAATATCAGGACCTTTGCATGAAAATGACAACAGAAGTATTTAATTTTATGTATATATTTTCAATAAAATGCTTTCTTATTTTGTTATATATTATCTTGAAAGTGATATATTGCAAAAAAATCAGAGAGTGAAAGAAAAAAAAAAGAAACAAAGTGTAACTGACCGCTGCAGCTCATTCGGTAGAAGGAGGCGTTGTGGCTGAAGTAGGCGGAGTTATACTGACAGTCTTCTCCTCTTACCCCACAAGTCAGACATGTTTTTGGCCCCGATTTGGTCCACCTGACATAAACACACACATACAGTGTTTTAAGTCTGAAGAAATGCTTTCCATTCAAAAATAATGGCTGAAAATAACAAATAAAAAGAATAACACTATAAATAAAGACCCTTACTTGTAAACATTCCTTGCTCCTGGCTTGCCATCCTCTTCATTACTTGAATAATATCTGTGTATCAGATGGTATGAATGAGTGAGGACTATTTTCCCACCATTGTACTTTATAAATACACAAAATGATTCATAAAATACAAGAACATCTAGATTTAATGGAAAAGTTCAGCTGCATTTAAGTTTTGCAACAAATAGCTACAAAATTTAAGACACTGTCCAGTCATGCAGAAGGAAAATATCTTAAATTCAGAGAAAATGTGTGTGAGCTTCACGTCGACTGTATGCAGACGATGCAACACATTTTCAACTTACATACTGTCTTCAGTAACTTTCAGGATGCTGATAACTTCCCATTTTCCAGAGGTGATCGGTGTGGGGGTTGTCTGCATGAACAAGTCAGAATGAGCGGAAGTCAGAAAGGTAAAGGAACACATTTTTACACAATATGATGTGATGTAAACGTGTGATATTGTGCAAGATTCATAACAGTGTGATATTTGAAAAGACTAAAATAAACCAGTGTACCAACCCCGGACACCTCATGGATGTGTTTGTATCCGTCTTTATCGCTCATCAGCATGTAAAAGCTGTTCTTGTCTGGAGCAAAAACTGGTTCATCTGGAGAAAACTGGGAAGAACAAGTTAATTAGTAAACTATAGACAGAATGAAATAATGCACTTGTTAGGGTCTATTTCCTGAAACACATTAATCCACATTTGATGCTGGAGTCAAAATAAACTACAGTGTGTGTGTGTGTGTGTTTATTACAATGAAGGAACATGTTACACAGTGGAACAATGTGGCTCATTATGTGTTTTTTAGGAGCCTGTTGTTTTGATCTTTTCATGGACTTTGCCAATAGAATAGACTGATCCTTTAACAGTGAACTGTACGTACCCGCCCAATCCAACCACTGCTACTCTCCACCTTCAACGGCTGTAAAAAGAAATGGAAATGTTTTTTATAGATGCACTAAGCTACATTTTATGACAATACACCCATATTTAGAAATTATACTCAAAGAAATGTGACAACACAGAACTAAATTAAAAAAACTTTACAGCTGACAAAGGGAATTTCTGACAGTACGGCTGATAAATGTTTTTACACAACTGAATGTTGTAATATGAGCTGCAAGACGCCTTGTTGCTTAAAGCTGAAATGGTTAAACGGCTGAAGCAGTTTCAAACACTAATAACCAAAGTTAGCATGCTAGCATGCCAAGCTAACATGATTAATAATATGAACATTTTATGCATGAAACATCTTTATGTTAACACTGTCAACACAAGCATTTTAGCATGCTTGCTAATATTAGCAATTAGCTCACAATGCCACTGTTTCTAAGCAGTTTAGCATCACACAATTTGTCAGAAAGGTTCGTTTAAAGCCAGTACGAGTAAAAGGATCAAACACATCTATCATGAAATCGTTACCATGAACTCTGGCCACTTTAATTTAGGAATGCATGGCAGCTTGAGTAATGTTGGTAATTCACTCAAAGTTATTAAAATTCAGTACAGGTTGATAAAACTGTGACGTATAAAAAAGTGTTGCTGCATTCAGGTTTTATAGCTGTTTAAAATTGATTGTAAAGATAAAACTCAAACTGTCTTACACAGTTCATCTTCCATTGTAAGATTTCATGCCAAATTTTGTCCCAATGTGGAAAAAAATGATTCTACTTGTGTATAAATTTGTTGTTTACATCAGTTGGATTCCATGTAGATCCAGTTAGATTATAGAGTTGAAGGATGAGGTGGTTTTGCAGTCTCTTCAGCCATTGGACAGCAATACGTTCATCAGTCACCCAAGTAACAGTGGCCAAGTAGTGCTCACTGAGTGCAAGAAACAAATAATATACATAAAAGTATTATATTATGATGGGATACATAAGCCTGACACAAAGTTTGGCAGCATAATAAGAGCTAATCCTTTACCTCGAGTTGAATTCAGCCGGAACAACAACCTCAGCGATGTTTGTAACGTTGTCAGTGTCTACAACAAACAACTTCACAATAGGGTTTGGAGTCCCTGGCTGCACAGGAAAAGAATTTAAGATACATCATATAACAGATTATGCAAAGAAAGTCTGCAGCGAGTGCACACAGTCCATTTACATACAACAATACAATGATCCAAGTACAAGATAGAGTCAAACAAGCCCTGAATGAATGTCCCACCTTTGGATATGGGATGGAAACAGTGGTGGGATACTGGTTACTGCCATACCACGAGTACTCAATGTTATGGACCATCGTGTCATCGGACTCAATGTAAGCCACATACTTTCCTCCAGGTGACCACCAGAGGCCCTGATTGGATGAGAACATCTCCTCTGGAAGGGGAAAAATGTGACGCTGAGTTAGTTTTCAGAACTTCAGTATGATGTTTAATTCTCACTAGACTTCTTTTGCTTTAAAAAAGGGCCGGCCAGGCTAACAGGCTGCAACACTGGTACATCTTAATCTACAAGATTATCTCAGGTTAAACGCCTCCTCACTGAAGACAGAAGTTTTATCTTTGCAAAGCATCAACAGTCTTCGTCTGCACAAGTGGCTTCAGTTTAAAGAGCCTCCTATCGGATCAGAGGCCAAAGAGAGTGTGTTTTACTACGGTCCATGGTCCTGAACAAAGTGCATACTGAGCTCAAACGAGATTCCCTTATCTCTTGAAATGATTAAACTCAGATTAATGGAGGTGATCTCTGCGAGCTGCTGTTGCTTCAGCTGACTGGATGTTGTTGTCCTGTTAAGCGCTTGATGCTCCTGTTTGATCTTGTTTGCTCGATCTCACTCGTAAAAGAGGTTTATAATCTCAGTGGGACTTTCTATTCATAAAAACATGCACATGCAGATGATCCCTGAAGCTGCAGTGCAGTATTTTTTGATATAACATTGCAGCAGTATAGTTAATGTATAGTTAATTTTATGCGTTTGAACCGCAGCTCAACGTTAATCAGTGCCATATTGGCTAATTATTTAACTGAACTTTCCATCATATGGCATAATGGATTTCACAATAAAACTCCCAAGATTGCTTATCATGAAATATGTTGCTTGTATAATATTAAAATTATAGTCTTGCTGCAGTATCACAGTATTTACACATTAAGTCTACTGAAGTAGGAGTTTAAAGTAGCACAGAATGAAAATAATAATGTAGAGTTATACTGAAAAAGTACTTAAGTGCAGTACTTTAACATACTAGCCTTCCATTACTGATCCATATAATGTATCCAGATAATAATAATGTAAACAGGATTTATAGTTGAGTCATATGCATCATCTGTCGCTCACCCTCATACACCCAGTCGGGGATCCCATTAAAAATCTGGTTTTCCTGGCCGTTGAAAGTGACTTGCTGTGGTGCCGCCGTGGGGCTGGTCTTCACATACACGTTATTTTTCCAAACATAGGCCTGAAGACACACCAAGAACACAAACACACACATTCAGATATGACAGCCTGGTTTGTTTTCTGGGCCTTTAAATCAGTTTTCAACTATTTTCTCTCAGTTCTAGTGTTTGAGGAAGGCTGCACTTGATCGACTCATCAATCACCCACTGCAAAGCCAAACTGTCACTCAAAGTGATGTTCAAATAAGCGCTCATTTGTCTGGCCAGTCTTACCATTTTGTTGCCTTGAGGAGCCCAGGCAAAGTACTGGACTTCAAGAGGAATGTTAGTGGCCTCCAGAAAGTTGCTGGAACTAAGTGAATAAAACAGATTTATGCAGCTTTAGTGGGCTTTACTTCCCTGTTAAACACTCTACAACTACTGTATTTTATTTTATTTTGAAAGCAACATTCTAAATGAATCCCTTTTGCATCCGTAACATAACATAACTTGCAGTTTCTTTTGCATCACATTTTCATAAGCTTATAAATTAAATATCCAAAGGTGGCCAAATAATTTTTGTATGTGTGAAAAATTGAGCAATGAAAATGCAAACTTAGGGAACTTACTTTAGTTCCCGGTCATACAGAGAATATGAAGCTGTAAACGAATGCCTCCACAGCTGATGAGACAAAGAAACACACACTGTAAATCACTTCAGGGGCTTAAAATGTGCACGGGATTAATGTAAATTGAAGCGTACCTTGGAATAGTTGCTCATGAACGCGACATATCTGTGGTCGGCAGACAGCTGGTAATCATAAGCATTCTTTTCATCCTGCGTTGCAAAAGAGAAAACTGTTGTGAGAGTTTCACTGACAGCCTGCTCGCCACCTCTCAAACAACACTGCATTTGTTTGGATGGACGTGTAGTTTTAAATGCTGCTGTCATGCGGTTGGTGTTGCAGACACAAAGGAAGTACACAGATGCACTTAAGGACTTACAAATGCGGCTTTGCTCAAGAACTCCGAGGACTCGTCTGTGAGCACATTGTGGAGGAAAACTGAGCCCTGAGACTTTCGCAGATATTCATAATCTGTGCGGGAAGACGAGAAAAGCGAATGAGGACGAGACTGACTCACACACCGATGTTTAAAATGTTCACCATCTTGTTTTAAAGTGAGAACATGGTAACAATTTATACTAAACACAAAATACAGCTGAGGCTGATGGGGGTGTCATTAATTTTGCAGGAATCTGGACACAAAACAAAATATTGGCCCAAATCTGACGCTGGCGGCAAAAAAGTGCTATTTTTCTAAAATGCTTCATGATTTTTGAACTGCTAATGTAAATCACATGCTTCAAAAAAAGGCATGTAAACTGAAGCTTCTCAGCTTTTTAATCTTGTTTAATAGGTGCTGTTGTTTGTTTTAGATCTTATTAGTCGTGATGTTCATTTGCGGTGTTTGCATTTCAATGTACATTTCATATCCTTTCTTTTGTTCATAGTTTTTGAGGATGTTTTTTTGACTGTTTATTGCATCATTTGCCTTGTTGCTATTTATTTAACAACCTTTTCCCTTTAGGCCCTGAACTTTTTGGAGGAATTCTCATGGCTTGTATAGATTTAAGTAAATTAGAGAACACAAAGAAACATCTAAGTCCTTTGTTAGAAATCAGTTTTAAAAACAACGTCTTAAGATTGTGTTTAAGTTTACACTAAAAAAACAACAAATTTTACCTGGCATTTTAAAAATTCTGGTAAATTCATTCATTCTCAGACAAATGAATGTGGGACTTTACAGGAATAAACAGAATGAGAAAGGGTCTCCTAAATCAAATAATGTGTGGCCCTTAATGCTGACTGCCGGAATAGATTAGGGAAAACATGATACAAGAGAGTCAGGCGGCCCAAAAAATATGCTTTAGGTCCGTCAGTCATCATTAAACTTTATCCTGAGAGGACCAGAAATGTCTTTACTAAATCACATCAAATCCACTGGATGTCCTCGAAATATTTCACTAAAAATAAATCAATCAATCAATCAATCGATCACTTAATCAGTGTGGCACTTCAGGACAAGTCAGGAGATCCTTTAAGTCACAGGGATTCATCCTCAGTGGATCATGAATGTGATCCATCTGTCTTTTAATATGTTATTATTATTGAAGTTCAGCTGATTTGGTGATGTATAGATTAATATATGAAATAACTGTGAGTTAACAGCCATTAACTAACTACATTAAACCTGAAACAAAAATATCCTTTATTGATTTATGTGTTAAATCGCCACCAGTCAGTTCTGTTCTGTTCTGTTCCCTTATTATAAAGTTTAATCAATTAAACATTAAAAAACAATTCCCTTACATGCATGAAAACACACAGACACTTTAATGAGGGGATCAATTTAAATGGATTAGTAACTACAGATTAAAGGGTAATTATATTACTGATAGACAATAAAGCATCTCTGGTGACACATTGACAGCGTGGAGGCCAGAACACAGCTGGGCTGTTATCAGCACCATCATGATTCACCTCCACCACTATCACTGCTTTTTACGGGCTGAACTCTGATGATAAACCCTTTCCCACCTGAGATCCATGCCATGCTGTAGGACTTTGGTCTCAGCGAGCTGTTGAAGAGATCCTCCATGGTGAAGGTCCTCGGGTAATCCGGCTCATCCTCTGCAGAACATGGTGGAAAAAAAAAGTTAGAAACCTGGCAGGGACTTGAAGGTCACAGGTTACAGGTGATGCAGTAGGCAGGTGGATCATGACCATCATAAAAAAGAAGTTAAGTGCTGTGGAGGCTGTAACTGATAATGACAGGTGGAATATTGCTTACGTCAGTGTGTGTTTGGGGGCAATTATGAGACCTGTCAAAGTGTGTACTGAAGCTATTTAAAGGCATGCACGTTTTAGACCAATGAAACCAACCTGTTTGTGATGTAACGCCCTGATTTAAGCCATAAATTAAATAAAAAATCATATCATCAATACACCATCAATCAAGCAAGACATTTTAATTTAAAAAATGAACAAACAAATTCTAACAGTCACATAACTACACTTTCCCTGCCTAAGTTTTGAATAGATACAGCAGTCCAAATAAATCATGCGTAATGACGCGTGCGTAAAGCGTCGGATTACAGGTGATGCGCTAATTCCTATGTGTAAAATCAGTTAATAGCAAAGACTCACCGATCAACAGAAAAATAGTGGTGGGAACAGCAATCAAAACGACGACGACTGCAACCCCGAAGATTCCGAGGAGCACCTTAGCGACGGAAACCTGTGCGGAAGTGAGCGGAAGAAAAAAGTCAGAAAAGCGCTCCAAGAAGCTCCTCGTGCAACATAACAGCAAACATTAACGTGGATAAACAAAGACCACCAACCATTTTTTTGTGTGGCGCGTGATCACTGTCAGTCAAAAAATATCACTGCTCCATGGATCCTGCGAGCTGTGCGCGCGGAGGACACTAAAGTTATGCGATACTCCGGCTTTGCTGTTAAATATTATCTCAAGCGAAGTTTCAAAGGTGGGACAATAAATATGCAGCGGTGTAAAGTTCGTCAGCTTTGGTTTTGTTCCAGTGTTTTTTGAGGAAGTGTGCAGCTGTTGCTCAAACTGTCCGCTGCTCATAATATTTACATGTCATTCATACGCCGTTGCCGTCTCACGATCCTTTATACGGGGTTTATTTAAACCCGATGATCATCATTCAAACAGGTTTGCATTAATGTTTAAACCTGTAACACATATGCTTTATGCAGATTTAGTGAAGTTAACTTAATAACACGCTGATGAGCATTTGTATGACAGAAATGCATGAAATACGAAATTTGTCTGCACAATGATGAGTTGAAGGTTATGAAACTGGTTCAGTCCGTGACTCATGATCTTGTTTGCTCATCAAACTTGTCAAACAGGCAAATATATTTCCTGGAATTACTTAAACAAACTAATAACAAGAGCAAGGCTTTAACATTGATTTATAATGTTGAAAGTACAGAAGATATATATATTAAAATTTAAATGAAGTTACATAAAATATTAGAGGATGTTTAGGGCCAGATTCAATTTTAGAGATTTAAATGATACTATATATGATAAGTCATGCAAACATTAATAGTGTCAGCAGTGAGAGTTGTTGTATGTGTCTTCACACACTGAACAAAGGATATTTAATAGGAACCGGTGCACAGTTTCTACTCCAGACTTCCTTGGCTAATTTGCTAATTAAAAGTCATGAGTGGAGCTTTTTTTTTAAAAGGAGGATTTAAACATCTTTAAACTCAATATGCTTAACTTTTAAATAATGAAATACATTCAATGAAAAAAGATGTTACTTAAGTGTATTGTGTTGAAACATGAAAAAATATCTGTGCTATAGATCTCCAAACAGTAAATCTAGATAGGGATTTCTTGCAATATATAACCCATTCTTCATCTTGCAAGTGGAAACTTTATTTATAAAGCAATTAGACACACCTGTCCTCAATCTGTATATTCTGTAGTTTTGCTGTGACCTGGTTACTTGGTCTGGTTTGGCCAGTAGCTTTTGGAAAATGACGTCATCTAATACTGGAATTGTTTTGTTGACATTTCAAAGTAATTTCCTTGACTTTATGACTCGTCTTGGCTTGTTCAACTCTAACACTTTATGTAAGTTATGTAAGTATGTTTATTTTTTCTCTAACTGTCTCTTGTGGTCATGTTTTTGCCTCACAGCAAGCAAAAGTTAGTCTCAACATCAATGCAAGATTGTGTAACTAGTTGTGATAATGACATTTTTATAACATGTCAAAAGTTTAATTATTAAAAAATAAAAACAAACTGAAACATTTAGTCATTAAAAAAATAAAACTAATTACACTTAGAATTTTGCCACTGGCCTGACTTAGTTTGGTTAAACCAGTCGGTTATGTTATGTAGCCAAATGTTGGCTAACATTGGCAAACTGAGGTAGAAACTGCTGTGAAACACAAATGACAGAGTTAGTTTGCTGACTTGGCCTATTTTTTTTCTTTTGCTGCTGTTACACAATGTTTGCACATTTAACATCATCTCATAATTGTCGGCTGTGGGCACTGTTACATAGACTATTGCGACAGCTGATGCTTAACACACTTCAGGCCTCATCCTCTCATTATACACACTTTTTCTGCTATACTTTTCTGCTGAAAACAGTAAAGCCCTGTTTACTGATATGCATTCACTTCCTCCTGATCTTAATGACATTTCTAGCTTGAAAATCCTTCTGTCTCATCAATTTGCTAATTAGATCAACACATATTTGGTGGAACAAATTAAGGGCTATAGCCTTTAGCTTGAATTGACCTAATCAGTTAATGAGAAGATTGGGATGTGTGTATAGTTATTTTGAAAAGTCAAAAATGTAAAAACAAAAAAAGGCCATCTAATTACTTAGAAAATACTTGAAGCACTTGATGCCATGCTTCAACTGTCTTTAGCCTTGCTAGCTTAAGGGATGGTACTGCTACAGGTACAAACCAGGCTAAATACAGGCTAATGACATTCCCATTAGCCTTAGCTGCAGCGTTTAATGCTAACTATGAAAGGCTAGCATGCTATCACTCAAAACTAATATTGTGAACACAGTAAACATAAAATGCTACCTAGTAAACACCATCATGTTAGCATTTTCAATGTTAGTATCCATAAATTAGCATTTAGCTCAATGAGTGCATTTCTTTAGCATAGCATCGCAGAGCTGCTAGCATGGCTGCGGACTCTTAGCTTGATTAATGCAACCACTCACCTTATATTTTCTTTAACTAAAAAGTCTCCCTGTCCACATTCATCACTCCTCATGTCTCATGACATTGATTTACATCCAGGTTTTCACCTGAGATGACTTCAAATAACAGCTGGATGACTTGCTAATAAACTGCAGGTCATAAATGCCACAAAGTACATACTCTGTGTTTACATCATCATTATTAGCCTTCCTGCATCATGCTAGTTCCTACAGGAGGCCTGGGAACTCAATGATTATCAAACACAAGGGTGGAAACTTTATAATGTAATTATAAAGTAATTATTTTAATAGCTGTATTCAGATTTTAGAAGAATATATATTAATATTCTGTTTTTTTTCCTTTGTCTTTTGACAAAACTACATGACAATGACAAGCACACGCGCCAGGTTATGTGGAAATAACACTCAATTTCAGTCCATGTTGCCACAGACTGGAAGTTTTCCACTTTGTACATACTGTAAGTGCTGAGCAGTCACAGTAAATGCTAAAAGCCTGTTAAAAGCTTAACAAATATGAAGCTGTGCCTTTATGAGGAATAGTCATCATATTCTGCACTTGTCCCCACCACACCGGACATCCTCAGCAAACAAATAGACAGTGGATGTTTCCCCTAATGCAGCATGACTTGTTTGAAGAGCATTACTTCATAGATGCCCCCATTTACCTGACACTAAGCACAACTAAAATGGTTTATAGGTGTCACTTTGAACACATTTGGTCTTATTGGACAGATAGAGTGCTGGTGTGAGGAGGTGGAGGGAGGAATGGAGCAGAGGAACAACAGAGGGAGAATGAATGAGAAACGAAACAGCCATTTCTGCACAATGAGCTGCAATTGAACGGCCATTTAAATGTGTGTAAAATAGCTTCTTAGTAGGTCATATCTTGCATAAAAACACTTAAGTTACGTCACAATAACAAGTTAAGTTGTTTTTAACTCTACCGTATAACGACTTCCTGTTGACTATTAAATTGTTTTTAACTCTACCAAACAATGACATCCTGTTAACTGTTTATTATCATACTTTTTTGCTATTAAAAAGTAAAAACAGTTAAATATAATCTTATAGATAAGACCTACAACTCTCACTAATTGTTTATTACTTTTTGAGATTGTTTAAAAAAAAGCATCATAAGCTCTGAGAGCCTAAAGGGACGTTTTAAGATGTGTTGTTACGTCTGAACAATGTTAAAAACTATAATAAATATATAATATTGATATAAAAACACTACAAACAGAAATAAAAAGTCAACATTCCCATTCAAGAGGCTGAGACCATTTATTTTTGATCATTAAATGGCCTAAAAAATCATGTGAATTGCTGCTGATTGAGGATTCATTCCAGTTCTCATATAAAATTACAACCAAACGATTATGCTCTGAATATTTCTGTGGGTTTCCTGACAAGGACCCACAATGAGGTCAAGCATACAATCATTTGTCACAGCTACAGTGCATAATATTGTTTACATGCTGCAATGGATGCTGGGTATTCACACTCAGAAATCTCTGTCTGTGACCAGTTCCTCAAAGGGAAATGTGGCGTGTTTATGCACAGGGATAAACAGAGACGCTTGGTTTGGATTTCAACACACGGTGTGTAAGAGTCAGTGCTGTAATTGTGTTTTTGGCTTGAGGTTGAATGGGGTTTTGAGTAAGTTAATGTCTGGAGGACTGTGAGGGAATCACTGGTGTTAGAAATGGGTCGGTGAAGCTTCTATTAACATCTTCATAACACTGTATTTATCTGCCTAATGTGCTGGAGCAGCAGCTGACCTCAACACTGTCTCTACCACTGCACAAAGACACTTTAACCACTCCAGTGCTATTACTACTGTGAGTTTAAACATATGTTTTAGCTCCAAGATATGCCATTAAGAATACAACAACAAGCTTAAGGCATTAAGACATTAAGGACATACATATACACAGTATCAGTGGTGGATAGAACATTAACTGAAGTACTGTTTCTTAGTATAACTTCTGCTTTATGCTATTTTATGACACACAAGACTTCATAGAGACATAGAATACCTTTTACTTTATGTATTTGACAGCTTTAGAACAAGTTTTTTTTTAATCATGTTATCATAAAAAGAGATGAGCTGTGACAGATGAAACTGCAACAAGTTCTACATTCATGCAAGCCATGTAAAGTACATTCCATGCTAAAATAAAGTGTTTTTGCTGTTTTTATCAGTGGGAATAGATTTAGCATATCCCAGATAATTTTGTTGTGCTTTAAGAAATATGTTTTCTTTGATTTGAGAATGTTCTAGCTGTGTTTATGCTATCTTTGAAAGCTATTTATTTTGGATTAACTGGAAAAAAGTTGATTGCGTAGTAAAGTAACAGTTTTTTTAAACCTGATCTGCAAAACTGATATTTTTAAGTCCACCATTACAGATCTTGTGGTACTGCTGAAAAAACTGGCAGCCACAAACCTCAAACACAATATGAAAATATGATGATGCTTATTAAGACATTTGTGAATATAAAACTGCATGATCACATCATAACAAGAACAACAACAACACTTACAAAACAACTGCTGAATACTACCCACAATAATTGCTTGATTTTAGAACAGGGATTTTACAATCTGGCATTTCTCATTGTCTTATTTAAAGTAACACTGTCATGTGCCCTAACATTAATAATAATACTATGTACATGTTATTAATACGGCATATTTACCTTCATAGCTGCCACTGTGTGCCTTTATGAACCTGCAGCACTATCAGACACTCAGCACCACTCACAATTTCACTAATCTGACAGTTACAGCCAAGTTTCAGTGCATGAGTGTTGGCATGCCCCTGTGGTTAGAAAGTTGACGCCTCCCACTACAGATGTTTGGTTAAGTTGGAGCCGAGAGACACCACAGAGTTCACAGGAAGTTGTGCATCATCTGAGACCTTCACTGACTGCCTGAGTGAAATACAGTGCAGGTGGGTCTCATTTAACCACTTAAGGTGCGTGAGTTGATATTTTTTATATATTTTTATGCACTAATGACTGTTTCTGACAGAGAAATCATGTATGATTAGTGATTATATCATGTTTTTGTCAAGATTTTTTTTCCTTCAAGGTTAATAAAACAGACTAAAAAAATTAACCATCCTTTTTTTGCCACAAGTTGTACAAAAAAGATATATTTGGGTTTTGTTTTATTTGAAGCAAAAGTCCTAAAAGCACCATCTAGTGGTATGTGGAAGTCACGCTGGATAACCAAATGTTTTTCCCTGAAATATAAAAGGTTTAGAAACAAGTGGATTTTCCGACTCTTTTTCCATCTAAAAATTTGGCATTATTTTTGTTCATGAGCATATATTTGCACCAATTAAAAGACTAAATTGTTTAAAATACATTTTAAATACCCCTGACATTTAACATCACAAGGAAAAACATATGGAAATGTTGATAGTTTAAAAAACTGGGAAAGAAGAGACTCTTAACTTTATGTTTAACACGAATGTTTAACTTACATGACATTCAGATGCGAGTGTGCATAGATTTCAACAACACTGATACATAGAAGTTATTACTTATTTCTTTATGTGTTATATGTGTTATTACTGTCAATTCTTTGCGTTCCCAGCGATCTCTTCCGTCATTTTTGGGCAGCTTTAAATTGCCGAGGAGTACCTAAAAGCCACACCTCAGAAAAGAACGCGTCTGATGGGCGGGCCTTTTTTTGATCCTCTGCACTCATTGGCTCATATGCGCAGTCAGTCAAGTCACTACTGACAGCTTTCACCAATCGGATGTGACGTAACCGCACAGAGTAATCGGAAGTTAGAGAGGTCTAACATAGTAACCTATATTTAGTGTCAATCACACTTCAAAGATATTAAACTTGTGACAGTTTGCTCTTTTGCTCCAAATGGCTTATTCAGGCTACAGCGGGGTGAGTAAATTAAATGAAATTGTTCTTTTTATCGGTATAAACGAGTGACAATGGTAGCAGAGAAGCTAGCATTAGGGTCTCGTGTCAGTAAATTTCCGATAATTAGCACAAAATGTACTGTAACGTTTTTTCTTCCGCCCCGTAGCAAGTTAACGTTCGCTAATGTGATATATGACTACAACAGGTGACGGTTTTTCAAATTTTAATGTAAGTTAGAGGTCATTCTGCAATTTCAGAAATGGACATTCAGCTGTCTTCCGGAATGAGCATACCTCAACAAATGGGATTTTTGAGCAGAACCACTTAGCTTTAGCCTCCTTACTGTGAAAGAGAAAGGAGGCCTGACCGACAGTGTGATACGCTTATTAAAGCCTGCTTAAGTTTATTTATTTCTTAAGGTGTAACAACACTGGTTCAGTATAATTCATACGTATTAACCACTTTGCATGGTTAAATGTTGTAGGTGAATACACAACTGGGTCAGTGCTGAGTTGATTTAGGGTCCCAAGACACACCTCTCTCTGTTTAGTTTTACTGTCAGAGAAGTAATTTGAATTCCTTTGGGTCATAAAAGGGGAAATGAAATTTTAAAAAAAAGTGTTAAGAAACTTTAAAACTTCTCAGCAGAGATAAGACTAACAAGCTTTATGTAAAATTAAGCCAGGTCTACATGTGATTGAACCCACAATGCTCTTCTTCATGCACTGAAACAGCCAATAGCAGCCCTACAAAGATGACTAAGTAAGTGGCTGCTTCACATTAACTTAACGCATGCCATTGCATCCAAAGCAGTCATGCTGTTATACACTGAAATGCATGAGAAGAGACCTGATAGTAGACAGTTTTTAAACACTTATGTTGGCATTATCAACAAATGCTGTTATGCAACAGATGATATTTTTCAGAAAATATAATGCAAATTAAAGGATGACCATTCAAAGTGAGAAACATCTCTGTTGATCCTCTGAAATTATTTTGGAAATAAGACAAGTTTGAACACTTTAAGTAAAGTTTATGCACAAAAAACTGTAACTTTGCGTTTTGAAACACTAAGTGTGTGAAACAAAGTCTTAACTGTGATCTGCTCTCTGCTTCAGTATGGGGCTCCAATGCCAGGCATGCCAGTCCAGGGGATGCCACCCCAAGGAATGCCAGGAGGGCCCATGGGAGTCTCTATGGGAGTTCCTATGGGAGGTCATATGGGTGGGCCCATGGGTGGTGGACCACCTCAGGGAGGATATCCGCCTTATGGAGGAGGCTATCCAGGCACATATGGTGCCCCACCTCCCGCTGCCAATGATCCAATGTGGGGTTACTTCACAGCCATAGCAGGCCAGGTAAAAGTGGATTCATGTAGAAGGTTAGACTTGTCTTGGATTATCAGCTGAGCAGGTTTCATACATGCAGCCTTTACAAAAGCCACATTTTTTTCACTGCAGGCTTGCTTTCACACTTTAGTTTAGACAAGAATTGTTTTCTTTGCAGGTATTCAGGTTTCATGAAATGGTTCGGTGAGTTCATGGTTGAGATATTAAGGGTCTGTCTGAACTTGATTTACTCTTTGAGGAACATCAGGACTCTGTCTCAACACGATTTTTACTCCACTTCAGTTGTCATAAATGCAAACCCCTGATTTTTCAGTGAGAGATGTAAAGCAGTCTTTGGTAACTGAGAGCTGTGGATTGACTTCTCATTTTGTGATGTTTGAAAGATTTAAAAGGCCAAAAAAAGAAACATTTTAAAAACAAGGCATTTTAGACGACTGCACAGAGATCACATAACTTCAGAGAGGCTTGAGGCTCAAATTTTCTCTCTTTTTTTCCCCTAAATTTCTACTCAGCAT
>JAQMCX010000041.1:3903465-4028486 GCA_029814765.1 Acanthurus leucopareius | reverse complement strand
CACACACACACACACACACACACACACACACACACACACACACACACACACACACACACACACACACACACACAATGACATTATTTCAGGCCGTTTCAGCTGGAGTTTGCCTCTGTGTGTAACAGCTCAGTGCAGCTTTAAAGAACACTTCCTGTTGAGGTCCTGATGGTCATTTCCTCTTTGTCTCCCTGTTAACAGTTCATCCTCTGCACAATGGCCATCTAAGTGCTGCTGTGTGTCCCACACCACGAGGTCAAGGTGTTAAACGAACCAATCAGTGGTGGATTCTGGACCGCTGCCTCACAGGAATGCAAAGGGAGGCCAGTATAGTAGACTGAGTTGCCATGAGCCGCGACACGAAAGTACCCATTTGCTTGTAACGCTTGCTGTAATGCTTTAGTTTTGTATGTCACACGGGAACATGCTGAAGATGTATCAGATGTACACACAAACATATATATAAATACACACACAGTATGTATCCACATTAGAGGGGGATATGATAGATTTTAGAAGGGAAATATTATGTTTTTCAGTGCCTTTAAGGCTCTTATGTGTAGGATTTCTACACGTTTCAAAATAAAAGTGTCAGAATCATTTTAAAAATGTTCTGTACACATAGGGGCTTTAAAGAATGATGGTTTGAACAATACAGGAATGATGATTGATACTAAAAGGATCATCTGACCTGTGAGACACCTATTGTGCCATTATAATCTCTGAATGTATGGTCTAATATATTAAAATCATTTATGTGTAACGTTACTAATGGACTAATGTTAGCCTTTGCAGATACCATGTTGATTTGACGTGTACACTGAGCAGTTTTGTAACGGCTTGTTCATTTTATCATGTGCATTATTTGTTGAAATTATTATTTTTTTTGTGCAGAAAATGTGCACTTCTGTTCAATTGAGCCTAACTATAGTAAATTAATAGTGATAGGGGCCCATTTTTTTAACTTGATTAAAGCCAAAGTGACTGTGAGCTGGACGTTTAAATCCACACCGACGCCTGCTATTATTGATACTAAAGGTATAAAAGCTACAGTTTGTTTATGTGCTTGAGTTTTTGCAGCTGTAAACTTTTTGTTCTCCATGTTTCAGCTGAAAAAACAGCTGAGGTTCTCATGTCAAAACTGCAGTGAAGTCAACCTCTACACACACCCGATGTTTTAGTAAAGATCATGTTTTGTTACTCACAATAAACACTTTTTAATCAGTATGCATTCTGTTTATTAATTTATACAATTGCGCACCCCCCCTCCCAGTCTATTTACACAATATATTTCATTTCTTTTAAATATAGTTAAGAACGGAAACATTCAAATTAGCTGTTAAGTGTTGCATTGTATAAAATACAGTGGCAAACATTTAAAAAATGCATAAAAACAATTGTGAACAGCACTAGATTTAAAAAGTGACATTAATATCCAGTACAGCAAGTTTTCTAATCTCTGTGCAAAAGTTTGCAAATCCCATGAAAGTTCAGTTGGACAACTCTTCAGGCGTTGGACAGGTCGAGTTAGGCTTTAGCAACTTTTGTTCTACATCTGTGCTTGAGAAAGAAAGCTTATCAAAGAAAACACCCCGCGTTCTGCTGGAAACATCTGTATTGTCCTGGAAAGTAAAAGTCCATTGTAATCCTGCATTCGGCTAATCTTTCCACCTCGTTTCATCTCAGTTCTTCTTGAAGTGCAGGAAACATGAGCTCCTTCATCTTGTCACTTGTTAAAAATGTCATCATTTCCCTCACACCTCACAAACCTTCGCATCACTTCCTCACGTTGTGATGTTATCAGCAGGAGTGAGCAGGTTTGCCTCCGGAGTGAGACAAAACGACGCTCGTTCGTTCGGAGGGACAAAGTGTAGACGTGATATGAAAATCAATGTTCGGTATCAAATCAAACTAGTTCAACAGCATACAGTTAAAAATGCAGCTCAAAGCTTAACGTGTTTCCTGTCGCCGACGTCTCGCTTGCTACATTTAGAGGCTGTGCATTGCATTTATCATCTTCCCATCATCCCATCGGCAGGCCACACTGTTCTCAAAAACATCAGGGGTTTTAAAAAAAAAACATAAAAGGTACATAGAAAAATAATGGCAAATTAAATACTTTGTTTTTAGAAAAATAGGTCTAAGGGTTATTTCTAAATCTCTGGATGAGTTATGTGCTGGACTTTATGCATCAATACATGTCACACACGGTCGATTGAGACCTTTTTTTTTATACTTTAGTCGAGTGCAGTCTCCATGCAATACATGAGCTCGTGTGGGATTCTGGGTAGTTAGAAAACTAAGGTGACTAATTCAGTTTTTTTGTCATGCAGTTCAACCTTAAAAAAAACTGTGGTTTGGTACATTTACATCTGTGACGGTGGAGAAGCGGGTTTCTGTTGCATTGGATCGATGTCGTTTGTAAAGGCTGAAGCAGGCTTATAAAGCTAAGGCTATTGAAGGCTGAGCTGTGTCCTCGGCCCAGAAACATGACACTTTTTTTTTTGGATGTTTTTCATTTTTCTGATTATGCTTTTTTTTTTTTGTAAAGTGAAGATTAAATTGTACTTGTAGATGATAATGGAAGACCGAAAGCATGCAACCAAAAACTGTCAGATGAGATATAAGTCGAGTTCCCTCCAGCTGTGAAGACGCTGCAGGATGTCGCTTCCTGTCCGACAGTCTTGACATTTGCAGTCAGAAGTCACGTGGGACGTTTTGTCAAGACAGTGTGGGGGTTTTAAATATATTTCTACAATATTTCTCTGTGACAGTGATTAAGAAAAGTTCTTCCACAAGGTTTTTTTATGAGTCTGATGGGTCAAAAACACACAAACAGCACAAAGTGAGGAGGGAAATTCAAACTGTCACCTCTGCTGAGCTTATTGGTCCAGATGGTTGGTTGTCAGTCACCTTAAACCAGGTGTGTCATCTGAACTCAGGTGTCACTGTTTTCAGTAAAACACTTTGTGTCACTGGTATCACTTGTGCTGACAGACACTTCACTGCAAGAAAGACTGAAGGCTAAAATGAAGCTTTTCAGTAAATACAGCCTGTTAGAAACATGAACCTGCTGCCAGCAGCGTCCTCTTAACACAATACTGCACAAGCAGCCAATATCCACACATGGAGAGCAACCTGTTTACTTCTGAGAACAATGAAGCAAACTCTGTCTTTTTTCAATTATTCTTTTGGTGATATACACCAAAAAAATCAAGTTTAAAGTAATCCTGCCCAGTTAAAAATGGCAGATTACTCACCAAATAGATTCTTTTTCACTGTTCTGGATCATCAAATTGTTTCTAAAGCTCATTTACCTTTTCATAGCAACTATTGAGGGAATAAACACTCATTTAACTTGTTTCTTTAAATTATATTAAGGCTTATGCATTATTATGCATAATTAAGGACATGGTGGTTTTGAGTGACAGCAGCTGCTGGCTGCCTGTCAGGCATCAGACAATCATTGGTAGAAATCCTCAACATAAATAAAATTGGAAGTAATTACACCTAATAAAAAGTGAAGCCAAAACATCTTGATCGCCCCCTGGTGTCTGGCTGCAGTATAGATCATATCCCGCAGATGGGACGTTTGCAAGGCTAAATAATATATAAATATGTTTTTTAACGCACTGGCATCAGATCAGTGCTGGGCATTACACCAAGTTTAGGTTTTATGAAGGAAAAAAAAAATGGTTTCAACAGCGCCGGACACAATCAATGCAAGAAAAAAACAAATGAGATGAAACTTGACCAACTCTGTCCAGAGGATGATGTTAAATTTGGCACATTTGGGTGACAAAGGGAACCACTTACTGGCTGCACTGGGAGTTAAATTTTGACCCATTAGATTTAGTTTAACACACAAAAAATTACAGAGGAAACTGAACTTGTGCTTTTGTTTTTTGTAACAATGAAGTTCACTGCCTCGTCACTGTCACAGAAAAAGAACAGTAGAAATATTTAAAAACCCTGAACCTCCTGCACATAAATGTCCTTTACATGCTGCCAACACCCCACAGCTTTATCATATTAATAAGATGCAGGGGGTTATATGGTGATTAAATCCACAACTTTACGCATTCACTTTGTTGTCTTGAACATTTACAGTTAACCACTGAAACGTGGGTGTGAAGGCTGAACAGATCCTAACAAAGCAGATGAGTTCACAACAGAAAATGCTGCTGAAAGATGCTTTACCTCCTCACTCAGGTTTTATAAAATTTTCTCCAGAGTGTATTTAACTCTAGAAATACATGGTTCGTTTTCATCATTATTGCTCTCAAAGACTTAAAAAAAAGTCTTGTTGTGCTATGGGATATCCACGCAGCCTCGAAACACATTATTGTCACACTGTTTTCTTGTTTTTGGAGCAAAATAAGTGATTTTTCTCACCTGTCATGTACAGTAGGCACGCTAAATTTACAGACAGACCTCCTTGTGAGTTTGCTGTCGACCGCTTGGAGCTGCTGATAAAAGGTGAACTTCAAAGCTGCGGAGTAGAATATAGAAATGCCTCGGAGGGAGTTTCAAGTAGCTTTTTGTCCCCACGGAGAGGAGAGAGTCATAGAAAATGAGACTTGATAGCTACAGCAGTCTGTAAGCATGCCAAGATCACACCTGATTTCCTGGTGAGTTGCAGAGTGTGTGAGGAACATGCACCAGAAAAAGAAAAAACATGAGAAAGAAAAACATGCATATCTCTTTTATAAAAAGCACGTCAGGTGCCTCGTGTTGCTGGCAGTGTTCTATTGGAAGTATGTACACAGTAGATGATGACTTTACATACAGTTTGTTAATAATATAGTGTATAAATACCTCTGTATAAATGGACTTTATACATCGAAATCAGATGGTTGGAAGGGTGGGGGAGATTTTTTTCCCAAAAGGAATGGAAGAAAGTCTACAGTTTGTTTTCCTTTGCATATTCAGTCTCTTTCTTAGACCCTGAGTCAAGCTTGAGAGAAGACCTTCGGTCGACGTTGACAGCGCGCGAGGGGAGGCCTACTTTCCTGGAAGCCCCGGGTCAGAAACTGGCCTGTGGAGTCCCAACATTCCTGAGCTGCTGGGGACGTCGGGTAGCGAGGCTTGTCGGCCTGACGGGAACCTCGGTGGCTGTTGGTGCTGTTGCTCTAGAGAGTCCACGCTGTTGTGTGTGTGTCTCTGCTGCTCCGTGTCTGCGTCGCTCTCCAGCAGTCCAGCAAAGTCCCCGTCTGGAAGAGTCTCTGTGTGAAGGAGGATCGGGGAGGTTTCTTTGGATTTGTTCTGGGCCTTTTCTGGGCCAGGGCTCTGAGGGAGACAAGTGGGCGTCATGAGCCATTTGGCAGAGGAAATGCAGACAGATAAATCGAAGGAAATAAGCTACACAGCTTCCATACAAATGTCTGTTCAGAGAAAAACCAGATACTATTACTGGACACGCTTGAAATCATCTGGACATGACAGGAACCGACAACATTTACTCTATCTTACGATGGCTCAGTTGTCACAGCTCAGCTCAGAATACAGACGCCAGTTTTAACGCTTTTACTGAGCACACAGATCACTGAATCAATGCAACACCCTTCTACAAACATGCTTATTTACCTTGGAGTTCTGCAAAACCAGGGAATCTTTCCAAGTATTTTAAAACCAAACATAAAATAATACTCTGTATTAAAATATTGAAATGCATCACTGGATGCTGTTTCCTTGCTGAGCTGTGCAGAAGGACAATAACACTAAAAGGAAACTTTGCATTAAAATCAGACTGCTGGAGCTTCTCGGTTGCTTCAGGACTCACATGAACTCAGATCTTCACTGTCAGCATTAACAGGAGGAACCCTGGCAGCAAGCAAATCCTGTTTTACTGTCCATGTGAGCCCCTGACTTTCACAACAGTACCCAGATGAGCTGCATTCACACACTGTTATTGCAGCCTGCTGTGTTGTAGGTGATTAAACTTGTGGTTGTTATCTAAGGTTTGGTGTGCTGCAGGAGAACTAACCTTGTGGCTGATACAGTGATGTAATGCAGACATGAAGACTGCAAGTAAAGATTTTTATGAATGCAGATTATTTTTTGTGATTTGAGGCTAGTTTTGCAGTAACATGTGACTTTCTGGCTCTTCTGTTTGCATACCAAGCACATGTTGGAGTGCAGGAGGCCATCATCTCCCTGATGCACAGGGCTAACTCCCACCTGGAGAGAGTCATGTTCTTTGACTCTTTCAGTGCTTTCACCGTCCCACAGCACTGCCTGATGGGTAAAAAGCTCCTGGCAATATAACTGCACTCTGACTCTGTGTCCTGGATGAAGGACAACCTATTTTTTGTCATTTGTTGTGAACTAAATAGAGCCGAAGCAACTGCAAAGCACTGTAACTGCAGCACAAACCAGTTGTTTTAATCATCTCAGCATGTTTGAAGCATAAAGTCGACTCTTCCCCTCTTTTCCCGGTTTGGTCCTGAGGTGGAGTAAACTCTACCTGTGGCTGAGGTGGAGGCGGAGCCGGAGCCGGAGCGAGGCTTAGATCTGTCTGGATGGCAGACACTGGCTGGACCCTGATGGCTGGCCTCTGGTACTCGGGGCTGGAGGTGACGGTGCTGTAGGCGGGGGGACCGGCTGTGGTTTGCCTCTGGAGGAGCTGCAGGATGGCCTGGATGTCTGAGGTCATCTGAGACTCCAGTCTGAGAGGAAAACATGGAGTAAAAATGAACAGAGAAGCCTTTTTCTCCAATTTTAAGCACCTTCATGAACCTGTGTTGAATAAAAAGATAGTTTATGTAGCAAAATGAGTCATGAGAGTTGATTATTTACTTGCTCAGTGTGTCTAATCAATACTAATTATCAATAGTGAAGACAAACAGCTCATGCGTGGCTGAACAATACTGCTCGGTATGGTACCATTAAACCAATGCCATAAAACACTTGCTGAGATGCAGTGTGCTCAGTGTTGTCTTCTGTTTGAATGTGTTTGTGCTCCACTTGTCTTGATTCTGCAGTGACCTGATTTCACCACCAGGATCAATAATTTCATCTTATCACTGTTGTTTGACTGTCAGAAATTATAATTAATATGATGATGGATATTATGTTTTTCCCTAAACAAATAGCAACAGTGGACACAAAGATATTTTTCAAGTCAGTGTTGATTAAAATGTGTCTAATCTGTTGAAGCTTTGTAGGTCATGTTTATGTGCTTTCCTTATGGTATGTTTGATAGGTGGTTAGTACTGCTACCAAACACTAGGGGGAGTCTTACACCTTACAACTGCGGGTGGTTTATGTCCAGTGTTTGTGTTTCTGAAATGCAAATCCTCCAAGAAGAGAAGGGATAATGACATGGAGACTTGATAAAGAAGTAAATTAAGGGTTCACATCCTTTACTTTAGTAAAAATACTCAATTACTTTGTTAAGTTTTGCATGCTAAATCATACTGAAGTGCAGAAGTATTTTTAGCAAAATGTACTCAAAGTATTAAAAGAACTGTTTCTGCAGAAAACGTGGAATTATCACATATTCAAGCTTTTAAAACTGATTAATAAGCATTCAGGCAGCATCATATATAATATGGCTTTTACATGTTTAAATGTGCAAAGTAAAAAAGGTTTTACAGCTGTGCAATGAGATAACCCAAGACTGAAATTGCTCTTCAGCACAGTTCTTCATTAATGTTCTTTTAACTTACACATTATTGTTGAAGTGCTGAGGGCGAGGAAAATTCAAATGAGAAAAGTATCATTTAATGCTGCAATTGTAAATGTGATCCCCTCTTTAAAATCTGAGCAAGTAATGAAATGTATTGAAATCCTGCAAAGAGGTAAACTTCTGAACTTTTGAACTGCAGATAAGGCTTTGATATCTGCTGGATGGTTTCTTCATGGCAGGCACCGAAACAAAGAATACCTTCACTGTGTGTCATCACCGAGTGCAGCAGGTTGCATCATGGCGTGGTGTGTTTGATATGTGAATGACCCCTTTAATTCTTTTTTTTTTACCAGCACATCAGCAATAGAGGAAAAAAAAACATGGAGCAGAGTGAGCAGAGGGGGAATGCCTCTGTCGCTTTGCCAGGTGCCTGTTTGGCTCTTTAGAGGACAATAAGTGCAAATAAATGCGTTGGCTTCGGCTGTAAAATGAGGGACGGTGCATCGGGGGCCGCGCCTGCCGCCTCAAACGAACACTCGCCCTTGCCCTCTGTAACTGCACCAAAACTCTGCAACTTCACCATGACTTCCACCATCCTGACCTCACAGGATGACGTCAAGAGTCTTTGCAATGTGTCTGCATCTGGTGGCTGCGTGCTATAAATAGACAGCCACTGACTGTCTGCCTCCCCCTCATCTGTATCAGTGCACCAGCCGAGAATCACACGAAGCTGCTCGCACAGTTCATTCTCTGCATTAACGCAGCTGCACCGGCTGTCTGGCCTTGAAATGTCTCCGTGCCAGTTCTAAACCATTTATAGGCATAATTGCACAGTTTTGTTTGGTGAGCTCTGAAAAGATGACTGTGTGCAAATGTAATTGAGGAAAAATAATTAAAATTTCTGCCTGTAAGCCTCTAAGAACCAATCTGGTTTCAGTTTACATCCAATCACTCCAGACTCATATTTAGTTGAGACTTTGAGGGAGTTGGAAATGTGTTAAGTGGTCTGGGTTGAAATGAAACTTAGACATGTGAGTCCAGTGAATAATTTACAAGTTAACTTCACTTAGGGTCTGTTTTTACAGAAGAATACAGAAGACTGATAGAGAGCTTCATCACATGGTGCAAAAACAATCACCTGAAGCTGAATATCAGCAAAACAAATGAGCTTTTGGTGAACCACAGTGATTTAAATATGAATGTCGCTGCAAAGAAACTGAAAATTCTAAAACATGGATGCTTCACAAATATCCTCAACTCAGCAGCAAAAACAATCTGCACAGTTTAAAGTTGAGCATCACAGATTAGTGCCACCAATTTAGTATCTGATCAAATGTTAAAATATGGACACAGTCTCTTTTGTTCCTGAGTTAATGTGTTGAATAACGGCCAGA
This sequence comes from Acanthurus leucopareius, assembly GCA_029814765.1. Classification (NCBI taxonomy): domain Eukaryota; kingdom Metazoa; phylum Chordata; class Actinopteri; order Acanthuriformes; family Acanthuridae; genus Acanthurus; species Acanthurus leucopareius. The sequence goes on along the minus strand of JAQMCX010000041.1, from coordinate 4,019,465 downwards.
GGTGTTTTCACAATGTTATGACGTCTCAACGAAGCTGACCTTTGACCTTTGACCTTTTGTGAATAAAATGACATCTGTGTGAAAGTTGTCACAATTACAATGTTAATTATTCAGTTTATGGCACAAACAAAATGTTCTGTGAGTAACTGTGACCTTGAACTTTGCCTGCCAAAAGTCTAATCAGTTCATGTGGATGTTTGTGCCTGATGTGATGAATTTCCTTCCAAATTCCTGAGATATCACGGGAAGTACGTATGTAAAGACGGATGGAAAATCCAAACACGTAACACCTCTGGCCACTGCTGTCACCCCGAGGAGGCATTCAAAAAAGCCTATAACAGGAGATGGAGTCAAACTGGATCCCAAAGGTGTCTTAAGTACTCTAAAGGTCAGAAGCCTCATCTCTGAAAGAACAAATTTTGTGCTCCATCCTTCAGCTCAAAAGGTCGAAAAATATGATAATTTCCATTCATTTTATCTGGATTTATGGGATATTAAAGACTCCTAAAGTAGCTCAACACTGATTAAGTATCACACCCTCTGACATTCAATACAGAATCGCTATGGACAGTTTTTAAAGAAACGTGGATCAGAATTGATGCAGCAAAACACATTTTCTTCATCACAACCTGGTGCCTACATTACCCACAATTCAACTCGACCCCAAACAGTGTGTGATGCCTGGATCCTACAGCCTCCAGCCTCCTTCTCTGTAACTCCACACCTGTAGATTTCTCGTTTAAAATGTCTTCAGCCACAACTGCTCGCCTCCTAGCTGAAGCAACATCAGTACTTATCAGACTTCAAACAGCTCCCCCTAGAGACGCTAAAGGCTTTATACAACTTTGTCACATATACTGTCAACCTCACCATCACCTGCAAACACTCTTTGATGTGGAAATCCCCTTTAAAAAACTTGCATAAACCTCAAAGAGATGCCACGATTTTGATTTCGTCCTCTAAAACAAGGATATGAAGGGATCCAACATAAAGCCGGAGATGAATTATGAAAGAGGTCACAGATCATCACAGCGAAAGGCCATGTGGGGGAAACATCATCCTTTACTGCAGCCGAGCAGCTGACATCATGATCGACATGCCACGCCCCCCACCCCCCCCACCTGTTGAGGTGCTGCTGCAGCAGGTCCAGCCGTTGCTCCACCTCCCCGTAGGTGAGTTCTGTGTCGCTGTCGTCCTCCCCGGCCGGCGTCTCCTGACACTGAGCCGACTCCCCCACAGCCTCGTCGGGACGCTGACGCACCCACTCCTCTGCGTTGAGCTCTGGGGGGAGACACGTGTGTGTATAAACAGACGTGAACACACACAACCACACACACACACACACACACACAGTAAATGATCTGTGTTATTAGAACAACGCCTCGGGGGGAAGCATCTTCCTGTGTTGTGCTTCTCATCATTTAGCTTTGGCTAAGCTCTGATGAGCTTCAGTCTCCTGAATCCTCAAATCAACCCTACAGAGGAAAACACACATCTGACCCCAGCTGACGATCACAACCTCAGAGGGGGTTTTGGGTTTCTGCAAGCCACAGCTGGAGATAAAATTGATATTTTCTGTATGTTTGTTTATAGGAATCAATATCACTCTGCTCTCTGTTCTGGCAGAAATCCTCTTTCGGCTGTAACAGCTGAATTATGGGAAACTTGTTCTTGTTATTAGGCTCTCTTTTAGGCTCTATCGACTGTTTTATTTGGATTTTTTATTGCATTTCTGTCTCTTTTACTCTGTAGCACTTTTAGATTTTCAGATGAAAAGTGCATTACAAATAAATTTGTTATATTTATTATTATTATTAAATCAACATGCAGACAGTTTCCCCATGTCAGCGTGGAATCACGCTGCATTTACCTTGACAGTTCAATTATAGAGAGACTGTGTGTGTGTGTGTGTGTGTGTTTGTGCGTGCGTGCGTGTGTGCGTGTGTGCGTGTGCGTGTGCGTGTGCGCGTGCGTGTGTATGAGCCTTTGATCACACTGGAGGACTTTGAGCCAGCAGTGCAGTGGCTTCTTCCAGTGGGAGGTCATGTGAGGTCCGGTTGCAGACACACACTGGTGTGTTTGCTCTACGTGTTGCAGCAGGCGGACGGCGGACGGATTTCTCTCAGAGCTCACGGAGGATCTGAATCCCAGATGCAGCTCTTTGAGTGGAAGCTGCACAGTCGAGGCTGCGGCTCCACAGGACGATTTTAAAACCAACTTGTTTCATCTGGTTGACTCAGTTTCTAAATTTCTGGATAAAACATCAAAACCACTAAATCAGATTTGCTAAAAAGATTGAAATGTGTCCTGATTGGCAGCTTCAGTCAACATGATTTTACATCGTGTTTCCTGTAAACCTTTTATTTGGTCATGACCTACAATCCAGAGGGGGGTGACCCCTGGACCAGTTGCAGGATATAATCCTCTTACATTTTATTACTGAGTGGGTTTGAGGTTTCACCATAATGACACATAATCCTTGTTTGGGTTTTTAATAGGTGTGACATTCCTCCTCTGGGGCTTTGGGGGATTTTTGGGGCTTTTCTCAATTAACTTCTTAACCAAGTACCATTCTGGGGTAAAACTTTAGAGGGTGAGCTCGCAGATTTAGAGGAAATTTCATTTCCACTTCAACAAGATGGTGATTTGTTTCACACAGATGTAATTAAAACTGTCTTCTTAGTGCTATTTTTTGCTCATTTGCTTTTGATATTTTGGCAAAAATAGAAATCTGTTTACATTTATGTTAATAACAGAAAAACCAAAAATAAGCTCCTTGTTGCTGCATTAAAAAAGTGAGAATGAAAACTGCCAGAGGAACAAATGATGTCGATGTTTCTGTCATCACCTTTGTATGCCTGGTTCTGCTTGTTGTCCCCGGCCTGAGCGTCTGGAGCGCCGCTCAGCCCGAGGCCCAGGGTGTGGTCCCTCACCACCGGGTATCCCAGCACACCAGAGCACAAGGGCCTCTGCTCCTCCTCCTCCTCCCTGCCTTCCTCCTCGTCCTCCTCGTCCTCACCCTCCTCGGTGGACTCTCTCCTCTCCTTGGAGTAGAGCTTGGTGTTGCAGTACCTGGCCACGGGCTCCTTGTTGTGGGAGCCTGCAGGGAGAAATTATAATCAGGAGACCTGCTGGGGGAACACTGACGTCTCTGCTCGGTGCTCCTCAGGGGGAGTCAGGGTTTGTCTCATTACCTCTGACAACAGGTAGAGAGTGTTTTGCTTCGGGGTTGAACCGAGGACAATGCTAAAGGGGAATTTAGCAGTGAGCCTTTTATGCTCTAAACTACTTGAGATGGACGCTGTGTTTACAAGTCGAGTACGATAAACGTTAAACGAGCGCTGCTCCGGCTCACTTTCATCACACCTGACGGATGGAGGCTGCCGGACTGTGAAATGGGCCTTTGGGTACATTTTCTGTCCTCACTTGTGTTATATCGGGAGATGGTGATACTGTATTCAGACGGCCCGTAACCATGGTGACCGATTAGATTTGCCTGAGTCCGAGCCAAACTGCTGAGTGCTGCTGTGTGGAGGCTGTGTGTCCGAGTCCCGAGTGTCCGAGCTGTTAGAGGCGAAATTACAACCGTTCCCACGGTGCAGTAACACACTCTGTATGCTGTCACCTATGGTTACTTATGGCTGTGTTTACCTACAGTTTAGCTGGTCTGAGGATATTGTTTTCCACACATAATGAGGAGTTTTTTTTCACAAAGGAGGCTCAGAGAAATCAGGCTTTAGTCTCTCATGAATGGCTGCATGTTGCAACGTTAAGCTGGAAACGTGCAGAATGTTTAAGATGCAACATGACGAGAAATTTGGAAGCAAAACTTTCGCCAGGTGATTTATTTTTTAGCAAGAAAATAAAATAAAGCTTCTCTTTCATTTCGATTATGCTACAATGTTTGTGTGAGCAACAGAACAGCCTTTTTAACGGTGAATATGCTGTTTAAACACATACAGATTGACTGTTTGGCCCTCTTGTTTTTCTAGCTAATGCCAAATAGTGAAAATGACACCATGAGGACACACACACAGGTTGTTTATTGGCTTTTTGTGTTCAAAAGCATATTTGCTGACTGGCTTATTGTGCTTATACTTCAGCATGAAAAACAAGCGTCCTTGTGTTAACAGTGCAGCAGTAAAGAGAAACATTCAGGGAGGAAGATTTTGTTTCTGTTCATAAGATGCAGTGCAAGTTTTTTGAGACCTGAGGTGAAATTTGAAGACCAGCGTGTTCAGGAGGGGAGAGTTCTCTTGATTAGAGTCACTTAAAAAGGCTTTATGAAACAGAATTGTCAGAAAATAAGCCTGATTTGCGGGAGTAAGCCTGGTTTAACTGGTAATCTTGCTTTTATAAGACACTCCTCTGATGTAACATTCACTTCAGCTAATAAGCTCGAGTTAGCGACAGCAGACCTTCATGGTCAAAAACTGAGAGGGAGTGAGGAAGCTTTAGGGTGCTAAGAGGACACTTGACTTCACAGAAGCTTCATTATGTCAGACGCTGCCAGAAGGCGTGTTAGTATAGAGAGTGAAGATGGTTTCTGTTTTAGGATGAAACCACAGACAAAGAGAGGTTTTCAGAGGTTAAAAAAGCAACTACAAAAGGAGTTGAATGTGGCCTCTTTGGAGAGAATAAAAAGGGAAAAAGCAGAAATAAAACATGGAAAAACACCCTCACAAACTCTCCTCCAAAGCTCCCACAAAACAGCCATCCCTCATCAAACCCTCAGTGTTAAAAGAGTCAGACAGGAAGGTCTTATATTAACTCCACTCCTCCCACTCTCTGTGCACAGGTGCCTGGCAATGACTTCATTTGAGTGGGAGTGTCTCTTAATAATTGACACAAGCATGTGGACCATCAGTCTAATTTCACATATCAGGGAGAGAATGATTAAAAACAAACCCGCAGGTACACAAATAATCACACTTACTCTAGAATAACTCATCTTTGCAGCTTTCCTACATTATTAAAGTCTATCTTTGGCAGAGCTTGTTGTTGTTTGAACGTACTTGATGACGCTGCCAACAACAATACCTGAGTTTCAGCGCCAACTCAAAAATATAACCTGTTTCTCATCTTATGTGCAAAAACTGAGTGCACCAGGGTGTAAAGTCATCTCAGTACAAGCTGCCTCACAAGAAATTTACCTGGAAAACACGGAGCATGATTTGTAAAGATTCCTGGTTTTCTGACGTAAACAAGCAGTTACTGATTAAAAAATAAAGACACAAAACAGGGGTTGCAAGTAAAGCTTATTTTCCTTGTTGATAAATTTGTTGTTTTTAAATTAAATGCTTAATCTACAAAATTCGAACGCTCAGAACCGAATGCGGCATCTTCACAGATTAGTTTTGTCAGACCAATAGTCTAAAACGCAGAAATTATGAGATAAAACAAAAAAGCAGCATGTTATCAATTTGGAAAAGGCTGAATAAATAAATGTTTTTAATTTTTTGCTCAATAAACATTCTTGATTAATTTCTATGAGCAAACTGTCTAATCTTGGAATAAATTTGGATACAAATATTCATAGTTTCTGGTCTCATTATTTACTCTTTTTTGGAAATGGTGGATTTAATAGACCAATCAGATGAGAAGAAACTGTAGTTATTAAAAAAGGCTGTAAAAAGCCATGCAAATATAAAAATCTTAATTAAACCCTATAAATGTGTTGAAATTAGTGTTAAAAAATAATGCATATATACATATAAGGAGAAACTTTGGTTAATAATTCTGAATTTATTTACAAATTAACGTGTTTATTACATTTTTTTTAATGCTTCATACTGTATTAAAACTACTTCCTCAGTTTATTAAACTGCTGCAGCAGATACACGTTAGTAATCAGTGTTTAACTGGAAACGTGTTGCACAAGAATTTTGTACCAATACACCCAAATTTTCACTGTGTTTACCTTCATTAACTCATGCAAATGTCTGCAACTGAATAACCCCACACACACACACCTCTACACACATCACAGTGGTCAGCTATAAATCGGCTTTCTGTCTGTTTATGCTGCAGACATCAGATCTCTAGAGCTCATTAATCCAGTGAGTCACAGCCTCTTTTCTGACTCGGCTGACTGACTTGATGTGGATGCTGATAACTGCCACAATTAACAAACTGAGGCCATTTTAAAGATGAAAAGCGGAAGAATTAAAACTAAAATAGCTTTGGATTAATTATTAGTCAGAAACTGCTTTACGACACTAATTTTAATTTTAATTTGCTACTTTCATGATCGTACTAATAACCTGTCAAAATTTGAAAAAATGTACTAATGCAGTGACAGATTTAAATAAAAGGAAATATTTGTTATCATTCTTTTACAAAGGTGATTCTGCCTGAACATTAAATTCACATTATCAGTCACTACTACGCACTCCTATTTTAATTAAGTCAATGCTCAACACCTGTGCATGGAGGATGGGTGCAGCCAAAGTCAATCAAGGTAACTCCTGCCATCCAGAAGCCCTTGGCAGTAATGTCAGCTTAATAAGACCAGGCTCCAATCTAAATGTGTTAGGAAAAAACTATCACCTTCATTTTAAATTGTAAATGGGACATTAAAAACCGTCCAATCTGCTAAAAAAAAATGCTTAAATGATTGGTAATTTTGCAATTAAAATCATGTTTAAAACACCATTTTCATCCTTATGAATGCAAAATGTTTTATAACACCAACTATGGCTCAATCCAGAGTGCCAACACAATTAGCTGAAAATGTTTCCCAGCTGTAAAGCAGACAATTAGCGTTTGGGTAGAGGGGGAGAGACGTGTGTCATACAGACTTTTCCTGTTCAAAAAGCTTTAAGTGCTTTGTCTCCTCTCCCGTGTCTCTGGTGGAGCATTAACCCTGAGGTCTTGTTTTGCAAAGCTTGTCTTGTACTCTGTTGGAGCTGCAGAGGAACTGAGATGTTGGTCCCTGAATCTGAATAAACAATGATGCGCTGAACAAAAACAGTGTCCTGAATTAAAAAAAAACACAACACAGATTTATGATTTAAAAAGCTCAGCAGTGGTGGAGGTGTAAGCAGACCTGTGGAGGATTTCCTTCTGTAGGAAACTCGTCTTGGACACTTGACGTCGTCTTCATTAGAATCAGCTCCTTGCTTGCTCGTCTGTAAAGAGACAATAAATGATCAGAATGAGCCATTACACATTTATGCTCATATATATGAAAAGAAAGCTACAAGGTGTGTCTAAACAATGACATGGCTGCTCTTGAAAGTGTAAAATGAGCACTTTCTCCATTTAAACTTGACATTTCCTGATCTAAAGCAACATGAAATCCTCCCAGTCTTGTTGGTGAAGTAATCCTACCAGAACCTTCTCATGTCTCTCCTCTTGTCTCTTCTTTCCAATTCTCTAAATAAATAACAGACGTCCAACACAAAGTGCACTTTCCGTTCTGTGTCAAAGGATAAATAAAACAACTGATTAATGTGGATTCTCGTCCACATAATGCCGCCGGCCTTATGCGTCTTTCTGCTGCACTCAATCAATCACAATTACAGCCTCCTTCATGTCCTCAGTGCACCGCAGCCTCAGTGCTTGACTGATACTCTCTCTCTACTGTATCTGTTGTCTTCCAGCAAACCTCTGATTAGCCCTTGTGCTTCCATTCCCAGAACTGTAGATAAATCGAAGCACTGAGGAGTATTAATAAAAAAATCCATTCATCCAACTGAAATGGTCGTGGCAGAGATGTGGTACAAGGAACAGATTGTTCATTTTGAGTCAATGGTCTCCAATTGGAGCTTTCTGACTGTCAAGTAAAGCAGATTATTTTTACGTAAAAGTTTTTAATCCATGCTGACCAGCTGTGGCACCTCTGTTGCAGATTACCTTCAAGTTTTCATCACGGAGGTCAAAGGTCAGCTCCAGGTTTGTGAGGAAGTGGTCGGCGAACTCTGGATACATGTCCAGCACCTCCAGAATCTCCTCCCTCTGGATGGTGTGGAGGTCGCAGTAGCTCAGCGCTCGCACGTCCGCACACGACTTCCCCGGCTTGGCATACAGGTGAATCATCTCGCCAAAAATGTCGTTCTTACCTAAGGAAGGGGAAGAGGAAGAGTAGGAGGAGTAATCAAATATAAGTAAGTGACTCCTGTTTGCCAACTGAGGACATAATCCTCTTTCTATTCTTGGCAAGGAGGAACTTTGGAGCTTGTTTGGTTGCATGTAAATGAACAGTACAGTGTGTGATGACCTACAAAGAGACGGGCCACCTGGCAGATAAGCGTGCGGATGTGAAAGAGGCCAAAGGGCATCGCAGTCATCTAAAAAAGGATTTACACAATGCTGCTTGTAAGTCACACAGGCCAAACATTCCTGTCTCTGTGCAGTGAGTAATGACCTACATGGGATGGCCACGGGGTTCGGCGTGCCGCTACGGCCGAGTATCCGTCTGAGTCAGGGATTATGGAGCCACAAAGGGTCCAAAATTAAACATAATTATGAAACAAAAGTAGAATTAAACCTTCATTAAAACACAGAAGTTATCAACTATTATTTAAGTAAAATAAACCCACTTGTTTTTAATGGTACAACGTTTCACCATTTGTTTCTCATTAATCATTCTTATGTCACTATATAGTCAGATATAGATAAAACTTTCTCCTCAGTGCTGCATCAGTGCTGGGGAAAGGTCTGACTGCACCTGTTATTATTCAGAGGGTAAAAAATGCTTTTGAATGTCTGTATTTCTTTAATTTAGCCATAATCAATTCGGGCAGTGCTAAAACCAGGATGCAGCGATGATGCCCTTGCAAAATAACAGCACACAGAGAGCGAAAAAGGGAAGAGAAAGGCGCCAAATGGCAGACTTACACCCACAGTCTACACCCAGTGAGTCAGGCTGAGTTTTAAGAGACTATATTTTAATTTTGTAATCAAGATTTTCTGGCATTTCCCCTTTTTCACAGTTTTATTTTGTGTCACTTTTTATTTCTGTTTTTTGTAATTTATTAAACTCAGCTTCTTCTTTTTATTTAACAATGCCACTTTTAATGGCAGTGATTTTGTCATCACCCTCATCTTTTGGCCAAAGACATGCTTCCTTTCTTTTAAGTTAGCAAGATCACAAATTGCTACTGGATTTAGCTAATTAGCTCCTGAAAAATGACAATTTAAAATGAACTTCCTATGATCAAATGAAAACTGTTCTGTTAAAGTTAATATGGAAGTAAATCAATTGACTTAAAATACTTTTTTCTCTCTTTTTGTTGGTGTTTTATGTACATATTCCACACAGTATATTAATTAGATTATCTACAGTAATAAATAATATTTTTTAATATAAGCACTGCTTTGTATTTAGCCACCTTGTGTTCCCAGAAGTTCACCTTTTGTCCTGTTCGCAGCTTTGTAAATTCAGACATTTGATATGTAATTAGTTCCACCTGCTGTGAGCCCCAGCGTGTGTTGTGCAGTTTAATATAGCACATGCTCTTATGACAGTGGTGCATAGGCATGAAAATGGAGTAATAAGGGGTTTTCTTGCCGTAGCAGAGCAGAAGTGCTGAGTTGTGCGTAACCTTTAACCTCAACCTCCGTGCTTCTTGCTCATCGTGACCCTATTATGTCACTGTGTTTCGCCAAACCTGATTGGCTGTGTGAAAACAGTCATAAAAGGAGAAACAAATGCATGAAAGGCTTAGTGGGATACACCTGCTGGAGGCTGGGATGAGAGCAGAGGAGGGAGGGAAACGCAGAGATTTTCAGAGATTACATTTGGATGCTGTCGATAAAACCGTGTGGCTCAGCGGCTCCTGTCATCAAGCGCTGCATCACACCACACTGACAACCACATGAAACTCCTTCTAACCTCCTTTCTCCTCCTGACACTTCACTTCCCTCCTAAAATCCTTAATCTTCCTCCTTTTTTTTGACTCTTCTCTTCTTTCTGTCCCATCACTTGTCTTTTCCTCCTTCCCCGCCCACTCGCTCAGCTCTCCATCCCTTCCTGCTTCTATTGTCATCCATCTCTATTTGAAAGCAATCATGCTCTCTCTTTTTCATCAGTGCAGATCCTCCTCCGTTACCCTCGTCCCACCGTGTGTCCTCCCCCACTCTTCTCTGTCCTCTCTCTCTCCCTCTCTCTCTCTTCATCTGAGGCACGACTGTGAGGCGGCGGCAATCACAATGTTCTTTGAAGTGAGTTATTACAACACACCCAACAGGGATCTCAGCTGCCAACCCAACCATATCACAGCACAACAGAGCCATCTTCATTTAGTTGGCCCACCCGCGTCTGCACTAATGGGGGCGAGTTCAGGCAGAGCTCACCAGGCTGGAATGACAGGACTATCAGACGTGCTCTTCTGCGGCTGCTTTTGAAGTGTTTTTTCGAGCTGCGTACCGACTCGGCAACAGAACCGACTGAACTAATTGGAAATGTTTAGACGTTTTGTGTGCGGAAACGCTGAATGAGTGTCACTAACTCTCTACATCACTTGTGTGGTTGCTCTGCGCTGACATGCTTTGCTTCATCAGATCCTGGTGGTCTACAGCCAGACAAACTAATTGATGCCTTTTTTAACATTTGCATCTGCAGTGGGAAAAAAGTAAAGTGCCTAGCTTTCAGTTATTCAGTTCACTGACGGGTGGATGATCTGATATCAGGGACTTTGGAGGTTTAGATTCAGTAAACAAGGCAAAATATGAAGTAAATTGTCCCTCAAAAGCAGCTGATGATGATATTTGTGTTACAAAGAGATTAAAAGCATCAGACTTTGTGAGGAAGGAGATGAGCTTACTGCAATTCCGGCTGGTTCAGAAGATGTCATTGATTTCTTAATGCATACAGAAGTGCTGACATAAACCTCATGGGGCAGTTAATTAAGAAGTGAAACAGTAAAGTGTTCATGGAGTCATGAGGTCATCCTAATCCATGATGAACTACTGAACCACGCCGCTCCTGAGGTGCACAGTGAACTTACCCAGGATGGCCACCACAACGTCATCTTTGAGGATCTCGATGGAGCCGCGGGACACAAAGTAGAGCGCAGTGAGCACATCTCCGCTGTGGACTAATGTGTCTCCAGGAGGTGCGTGGGTGGTCTTAAACCTCATGGCGAGGGCCCGCAGGCAGCCCTTGGTGGCTCCGCGAAACGCCTTACAGCCCTGGAGGAGGTTCTTGTTGAGGTGGAGGCAGATATCCGCCTGCAGGCACTCTGGGAAACCCTTCAGGACCTGAGAGTGACACACGGGGTCAAAGCAGACATGATTGTGGTCAGACGTGATGTGGAAGTTGTGTGTTTTTGTGCAGAGATTCATGGTGTGTGTTGAACTTTGGTTTGGGGGGGGGGGTGAATGTGCAGGTCAAATTGACCAGATTTCCAGAGAATTTTGATACAATTGCCACTTGTGTTCTTTCCTTCTTCTCAAAACCCTTTACACCACGCAGTTTGAACAGCCTGCAGTGTCTATTTTTTAACGCAGAGCTACAATTCACGAGCTTTCTTCTTCTTCACCGAGCCTTTCAACAGCTTTAGCAGCAGACGAGAGACAAGACAAAACATTTAGAGACTGAGAAGCTGCAGATCAATGACAGCAAAACACAGCAAAGATTCAAGATTTGTCATCTCTCCTCTCTTTTTGTTATACTTTGTACATTTTTCAGAGTTTCACTGCCTTCATGATGATGAAACTACTCTATGAAGCACATCTTGAACATGTGAGACCAATAAAAGGACATTTTATTTAATCTTGTCTCAGGTTATTTCAGTATTAAAACATTCCTCAGTATTCAAATCTGCTGTTCACTTAAAAAAACGGAAAGAAATATTACAAACGGTCAAGCACTCCTTCCAATCCGAGTTAGCCTGGGAGACTGTTAAAAAATACAATGAAATTTAATATTAAATGCAACATTTCTATGAATTTAACATTTTCTCGGAGGGCATTTTTAATGCATAAAAAATAGACTTTTTACACACTTACCCTTCAAAGACAAAGATACAGTGACCACTGACAAAACAACTAAATGATCCAACGAGAAGTGGCTGTGAAGAGCCACATTATCAAACTTTAACACCATTACAGACACTGAAGGGCGACGGGGGAGGGGCTTCAAGGACACGAGAGGGACAGTCGAAACAAGGGAAAACATATTTCTTATCTTTGTCATTTACAAACAAAATGCAATGCGCTTATGACACGAGCACAGCAAGAAGAAATGTAGCCTGAACTGTTCTTTTTCTTGCTCTTACAGGTTTTTTATTTTTTGTTGTTTGCCTTGAACAAAAACTGATCAGTAGATTTGGAAAGGAAAGACTGAACAACATTTGGCAAGCGCAGGTGCCACCGCGGAGCGTGCAGCCAGGCCTCCCACGGTAGGAGGGAAACCTGGCAGCGGCCGGCGAGGCTGTGCCCACTCTCATAGGCGTGATTCACTCTGTCTCTGGTACCAGATGAATATCATGGGGTTGTGTTTTGAATACACAGATTTCATGCAAAAAAGGGGGACCTCAAGGCAGGCCACGTGCAAGTCTACCCGGCCTGCAAGAAACTTTCGGTGCTCTGTGTGTGCGTGTGGTCTGCAGTAACTTGCATGCACAAATAGATACTGTAAATCCATCTATGATGTGGCATCACAGCACGTGTTTACAGTATGAGTCCATGTATGTACAGATAAGACGCTGTGAGGGAACACGTCCTCCAATAACATGCATGTCTTCGGACATTAATTAAACAATTGCATATTGAAACTTGAATTCTATCTGCACACAAGGCTAAAGGCTAAGAGCACCACTGGTATCAGACACAGCTAGATGAAGCTCTACCACTGAGGAACATTCATATCAACATTAGTTGTGTTAACACATGTACCTCCTGCTCTTACCAGAGTGGTGGGGTCATTCCATTTGACATGAGGCAGACATGGAAGAGACAAACTTATATAAGTACCATGAACAGTATCATGATGAGGAAAGCCACAGTTACTGTCTGTATTAGCAGGAACTGTGGCTTTCATCTCACTTGTGGCTATGACTGAACATTGCACAGTATAATCGGGATGAAAACATTATACTATGCCAGTGACATAGCGAGATTGCTTCTTGATGTGGTAAGAGCACTTGTTCTGGGGGAAGGGGGGACAAGAAACTGGGCAGAAATGGTTCAAACTCACACAAATGATATTGGAGGGAGAGAAGAAGCAACAGAAGAAAGCAACAACAAACCTAAAGTTAAATTTTGAGCTACATAAAAGACACACTGGTGCAAACACACGCGCCCTCGTACCATGTTCATGTCGATGCCGTTGGTGTACGTCCAGGCGTGTTGGAAGTACTCCTCCAGCCTCTGTCTCAGCGGGTTCGGGATCTGGTGGAAGCGGATAAATTCTTTGACCCGTAGCATCTGGAGGTGATACCTGGCCGTACCTGAATACAACCTCTGGATGATGGCGGACACGTTCCCAAAGATGCTGGCGTACATTAGAGCTGGGAGAGAAGCCACAGAGGGGACCGTTGAGCCAGTTACAGCACTTAACAACTGCTGCTTCCTGTGTGTCAGGACTTTCTCAAGACAAAACCTACCTGATGTGATCTAAAAGCTTTAATGCACCCGCACTTGGTTACAGTTTTAGTAATTAAATGATTGTAATACAGTATGCAGTGTGACTGGAGTTTGGGTTTTTGTACTCAGTACTTTAAGGCATCACTACAAAGATTCAAGCTTCTTCAGTCAAGTGATGCATGAATTCATTTTTAGGGGTTAAGTTTAGGGTTTTTGCCCTCATATGTAGAAATAATGACTTATATTTGCATGGTTTTGCTTGCAGCCAATCACCTCAGGTGTTCTTCGATCTACTGTGGCGTGTGATTGGCCCACTGCTGTAGCAGCTGCAGCCCATACAGTCTGTGTGGTGAAGTCAAGTGTGAAGGCATGGCTACACTACATGCCTGGGGTGTCCAATAAAATGAATGCAAAAGGATTATTTTGGGAAAAACTGGGAATATGAGTAACATGATAAAGCACATGATGCATTTTAAATAAAGGGAGTAAATTGAGGAGTGAGCAAGAAGGCATCAAATTGTGTTCTCTGTTGGTATTTTGTCAATTTAATGCTGCTGGAATTTAAGTTTTTCAAATGTTTAACAGCCTTAAAAGTAGCTCAGCTGTCACTTACATCCAATTAGCATGACACAGATGGAGAAGATCTTCTCAGAGTTGGTGTTCGGGGAAACATTCCCAAAGCCCACGCTGGTCAGACTGCTGAAGGTGAAGTAGAGCGCTGTGACATACTTATCTTTGATGGAGGGGCCTGAGCTGGGGTCACTGTAGTTATATTTTTTTCCTACAATGACAAAGAGTAACATGAAAATTACAAAATATGTGTTTGTGGTATCAAAAAAGGCATCCTTTGTTGAGAAATAAAACAAATCATAAGCATAGACTCACCTATGGACACCCCCAGGTTGTCCAGCCAGCCGATCTTATGCTCCAGGTAAGGCTTCTCCACGTTGCCGATGGCGTACCAGATGCAGGCCAACCAATGAGCAATGAGGGCAAAGATGCACATGAGCAGCATGAGGACGGCGGCTCCGTACTCTGAGTATCGGTCCAGCTTACGGGCGACTCGTACCAGCCGCAGGAGGCGGGCCGTCTTCAGCAGGCCAATCAGAGTGGTGGTCTAGTGTGAATAAAAACAGACAAGATTTAGTTGTAGATTTGTGTAAAATCCCTCTTTAAGTTGACGTGTGAGTGTTAAACTGTGATAATATCTGCTGTTGTGCGTACGTACAGTGGGACAGAATCTCCTCCTGCAGCCTAACGTCCCCTGTGGCTGATTTATTATTATATTCGATGTGTAAGCAGTATTTCAGTGTTGCAGCTGCTGGAGGTGAACCTACTTTTAACTGCTTCATACAGTCAGCTAGTTCAGTCCAGAAGCCCCAAACCAAGAGAATAAATCTTGAACAAGATGACTAAAATCTTGTTTAAGATGCTACTAAAACTTGACACTGTCATTAATATTCTCTGCCTTTGTGCTTCACTGAGCGAAGCAGCATCAACAATCTGTTTTTAACAGGGTTTTCTCTTGTGCTGTTGATCTACAAACACAGAAACACAAAGTGTGTCATCACAGTCCTTCACTACCAAGTGTGTTTTTTACTTGTGATGTTGTGTTTGCTTGACCTGTCTCTCACTTGTCTGAACTACAAAATCAGGTTTTCACCACGTTTATTGTGACCTTATGAGTTTAGGATTAAATCATAATTGTAATATTTGTAACTTTATTCTCATTGTATCAGTCTAATCCATCTTAAGCTGTGTTTGTATGTTTTTTGGAAAATGACTTACACTCAAAATCTGAGTGTAGGGACGTGGTTAGAGGCTGTAACCATAACTGTGCAAAAAACAAACAAAAGGAACAATTTTTCTTCATGAATTTATGTATTTTCATCCAGCTTTAATCTGTTTAATGTCGCCCACTAAGACACAGCAAGCAAAGAAAAGGAAAGGGAAAAAGAAAAGGAAATGAAATTATTTAACAGGAGCTGGGTTATTTACATAATATCATGGTTATTATTAACACATTATCAGTCTTTTAGTTTAAATATCAAAAAGGGTCGTCATTACTGGTACACTGTAACATTCCTTATCTCCGCTATGTCATGTGACCCTGATAATAACCTTTTTCCTGCGATCAAAGTGAACAAGTTGTTTGTCTTCTCTCAGAGCTCGGGGTCAGGGGTCAGGGTCACGAGTACGATCAGCTCAGGATTACAGAGTCAAAAAACATATGTAGCTTAGGGATCTTTAATCTTGTTCACACACTGTGCATACAATCTCTAACCACACAGGCTCGACAGTGGATCATTCCTGCTGGTGTAAACAGATCTTTCAAGGTCCCAGCATCCCTCGGCGTCAACACAATTTCACTAACTAAGACATGGCCGCCCGTGGCTCTGCAAATCATGAAAGTCAGTATGGAACCGGCTTTTAGTGGAGCAAGCTGGCACGCAAATGAGCGCATGAGAGAAAGAGTAAGAGGGAGTGTGGTGATTCACTCATTTGGTCGATGATGAAACTGCACACAATGAGGGGAAAATGAGCTCTAAAACAACATAAACATCAGCAAGTTGGGACCTTTGTCAGAGCATTGAAGCCCGTCAATGGGAAGGCGACAGCGTAAGCAGCCCGTCAGAAAGCATACACAAACATTACAATGAACACACACTGCCTTCTGTTCTGTTTCATTCAAAGCACTTTAATCCTTCCGTCTTAATTTTCTAGACTGACTGAATTAACACACAGATTTTAACACACAGGGGGAGTCGGGAGAAAGCGGGGGGGTCAACATGCAGCCATGACACAAGTTCTCTATCTATTAGTGTTGCGCAATCTGTAAACACAATAAGTGAGACTTAAAGGACACTAATAGGTCCTACCACTCCCTTTTGTGCCTGACAATTTTCCTAATATCCTTGGGGAAATCCTCAACCGCAGCCTCCTGCAGTTACGGTGCTTCCTGTTGTCTTTACTTCCTCATTCAGACCTTTTGAACAGGTGAAAGGAACTATGACATGAGTTATTCAAAGTATTAAAAGCAGAAAGGGTGGTGGATTTTTTTTTTTTTTTTTGTGGGGAGATGATTCATGAGGGAGAGTGTGTCTCCGTCACAGTGAGAAAGAGTGCTGTAGCTGCTTCTGATGGGTCTATTAAAGAGCCTCCGTCCTCCCAATCTCACCCCTAAATCACCGCCATCATTCACTGCTGCGCATCCAGCCAGCGCGCCCTTTCACTGACAGCTGAGCGAACAGTGAATGAATCATATATAGAAACAGATGAGCCCTCAATTATCCAGTGAACATCACCTGAGAACGTGCACCGCCTTAGGTGTAGTGCTGCTGAGTGACCCCCCCCCCCGACATACCAGATGACACAGCACACGCTGTATGATGCGGCACACGCAGTGTAATGTTGATTAAAATCTGGGCTTACAGTAAGTCGGAAGCGTTTGGGGCTGAGAAGCGAAGCTAAAGCTCCCATTAGCAAGCAGCTGTATAAAACATATCCGCTGTATATCCCTCCGGCCATCTGCTGCTGCTGTGGCCCTCGAGGCTCGCCGGGCCACTTTAAAACACCAGGAGTCAACTTTGTGTACATGAGAACAACATGTTACGTGGTCACACATTACAAGGAAAACACACGAGTCCATCTGCTCACATGTGACTCTGGTTCAGAGACACACTTTTGACCTAACAAACACAACTAGTTTGCTCTAAATGCAGAGCTTTGAGTTGAGGACAGGAGGAGTGCATAAGAGTGCAACTACTGCAGATGTTAAGCTGCAGCTGCATGAAAGAAAAAGAAGCACCACTTGTCTTTTGACCATAATGTGATGACAACAAAGCAAAATCAAGAACAGACGCAGCTGTCAGCAACAATCTCTGTCCACATCTGGCCAAACTTTTGTACCAACATCTAAAAAAGACAACAGTTATATGATGAAGAGCCTCGTGCGCCTTTTGAAAAACACTAAGATCCCTGAACTTCAGAAACTCCCCCTTTAACTTCTGCTGACACATTTAAGTCAGCTGCAAATACTGAGGGTGAAAATGTAGTTAACCAGCCAATAGTGGCTGTTTATTCTTTATGTGTAACATTAATCTTGATGTAATGACAGTGATATTAATTAATTTTGTGGCTATACAGGCCTGTTTGGCTGATAAATCATTTTAAAATAATAAAATAAACAATAAATTGATAATAAAATGTGAAGTTACTTGAACTTTGAGTAATGTATGACCAGGTGCTTTTTTTACTTTTCCTTGTGTAACTTTTTGTGGGAGTTCTTGTACTTTTAATTGAGTATAAATTTTCAATGCTCTGCCCATCCCCGGTTATGATATATTAAAGGTGTTCTCATATAAAATGACTTTGAAGGTAATGAGCCATCATTTAATGATGTTTTCAAAAGTTATGGAAACAGGAAGCTGGAGCATGACTCCATAAAACTGACACCGACAAAGTTTAGTCACATACTTTGTGATCTTTTTCCCTATTTTACAGTTGTTTTTTTTTAAGTTGCCTCATCTTAAACTTGCAATATTATCACTTTTTTATTTAGTACAATGACCTTCTTGGCAAAAATTTCATATTTACACATTCAGCGAGTACAGAGCAACATTAACATTCATGTTTGTGTCCATCTAATGAATCCAAGTCCAATATTGACTCTCCTTTTAGCTCTGTGTTGCTCTCCACAAACTCCTGAGGGAAGTATGTGGCACTTAAGCTGCTAAACACTCCATTATTTTTTACCAGATAGTCTCTGAGTCTGTCTGCTGCTGAATTTTTTCGGGCTTTTTCACTGAGAAAAGCAGCCTGCTGCAGCAGAAAACAACGCTGACGAGGGCGGCGAGGCTGAACCGAAGCAGCAAAGTAGTTGGCTGCTACACAAAAAAACAAAGAACTGAAAGCTGCTGAAAAAATCTCTGTGGAGCTGAGAGGAACTGTAGAGTTGGTGATAATTCTCTGCAGGATGATCACTGAAAGCCAGATCACATGACTGCATCCATGCAGTCATGTGATCTTAATGGTTACTGCAGTTTTAAAAATATTCCTCACCCTCACAGCCAAGTGATCATATTTCTTCTAAACACAAGAGCTTGTTGTTTCTGCTCCATCTAAAAAAGAAAACATAAGGTACACAACAACATTATGACCTGTGTGGATATAATAAAATTTGTTCTGGGTCTTTTCTGACCGTGTGCACATTTCCAGCAGGGCAGAAGTGAGACTGTGGGGGCTGCTTGTTACAACCAACCTGCCTCCTCTTTCTGCTTTGTTTAGCACAGACGTTGCTGCAGGTTTTTGCAGCATGACAGGGCTTGAGTGCCTCTCAGTACAGTCTGCTTAAACTACAGGCAATGCACATTTTTACAATCTGATTAAAGAAACACACAAACTGAATACAAGTTTGGATACAGCTTGTATCATTTGCATGAAAATATATAAAGAAAATCTGCTGTAAAATGGCTTTTGTGCAAGTGGTTAACTTTGAGCTCAAGACTATTATTTGTAAGAATAACAAGCTTTCGCCTCCGGATGAGATCCAATCAGTAATACTCGCTGACATGATAAACTTTGTGGAACTGCTTCATTGACAACAAATTAAAGCCTGACACTGTTTATCTCACACTGAGCACAGAAACAGACTCCTCCTTTAAGTGTTTAGGACTGCTGAGGCAACAAATCTATTTATACTAAAGCAAAACCACCCAATTATGGAAAAGAAGTTCAGGCTTATCTGTTACACTTGTTTGTGAGCCAAAAACTGCATTTTTCCACTCAGAATCAAAGGAAAACAATATTTGAATTTGTGGTTTAGGATGGATTTTCACAGCAAGCCTCATAATTTGCCTCAAATTTGAAAACTACACACATGTCAATCTGGACATAATAGGCAAATAATGTAATCCAATCAAAACAGGACATTCATATGAAAATGATGGAGAAGCTCTGATGACTTCTGTAGGTAAATTCGGCACCGCAGCGTTTCTCCTCATTTGCCAGCCTGCACATCTGAAATCCTACACGGAGAAAAGAGCCTCTCACGAGAGATTTCATCCTGCCATGTTTCTAATGAAATCAGCAAAAAAAATCTTAACATGCTGTCAGAGATGGTTTCCAGGCAACAAAGGTGCATGAGATTATGTCTAAAAATAGTCCCCGTCTCTGCACGAAGAGCTAAAATAAAACACCTTAAAGACAGGAGCTAAAACTGTACATGGATGTGTTATTTTCATCTTCTGCTGGTGATTGGAAGATCTAAAAATACAACTCCATCCTGTCAACTGTGTGTTTTGGACACAAGCTGTACTGGGAACGCACATTGTGTCTCAGATGCACCAGTCATCTCGCTCAATGACGAGGACATATATCGTGCCGCGGCGTCGCTCAGTTGTCTGCTCTTTTTCCTCCACCTGCCACTCACTGCCGGGCCTCCAGCCACGGACTCCATCGCAGAAAAACACACCTAATGATAAATAATAACTAGTCAAAATCCACACGACTGACAGTGGGGGGAGGGGCTCTCCTTTAACTCACATATTGATTTTGGGGTGTTTTTTTGTTAAATCACTTATTCTAGCATCTGTCATTTCAACAGTAGATTGTGTGCTTCCCTCAAAAACAAGAGGCCAGGTGTCACACATGAGTAAAATGGGGTCTCATAGAAGGGTTAAGGGGGCCCGAGACCTTTTTAACTCATTTGGATGGCCTGGAGCCCCTCCAGTATGGCTCTGATGAAAAGAGAGCAGAGGGAAGCAGATGTGACAGCTGAACGTCAGATTGGTTTAGTGGTCCAAACGTTGGAGAAAGCTGTTTGGAAATATGACAACTGGAGCTGTGGACCTGCGTCATGACACAGGAGTGACGGAGGAAAACTCAGCTTCACTGGGAAACAAAGGATGTGAAAAACTTTTGCCCTTGAATTAGACACTAAATCGCATTGATACCACATGTGTAACAATTGTGGCATTAATGCAAAATAACCCTTGAAACTTCTGTGCTTATGCTTATGCCACATCAAACATGTCATTATAATGAATTATTCTTCAGTTTCTACAACTAATCAACAGTTCACGGTTTCTTGAAAAATGGTGGATCAATTTAAACTCTGCTGTCTGTCAATAACTCCCTCAGGAACATCTGGTCTGCTAAATACTTAAAGTGTGCCAGTTTTATTTATTACTTCATCTCTACAATCTGTTACAGTAACTCTGGCAGATATACTTTTTTTTATTAAAAGTTGAACTCTTTCAGTTTTTCCAGGGAAACTGAGGTGTAGATGAAAGTGTTATAAACCAGCTGTGTTTATGAGTTTAAAGCAGTAAAAATAATTTATTTGCCTGAATAAGACGTTAGCAAAAGTTTATTTATTTAGTATGTCTCTTCCTACCTCCATAACAGCTTCTCTTATTAGAGAATCAAGACTGATTGACACGCTGAGTCATTAGTTGATTGATTAAAACCACCCAAGAGTCATTGTATCATTATCCGACAGTCCGATAGTATTGATTGATCACCTCCCACACTCACCTCATCTGATCCTGAGCCGAAGATGAGCAGGTCAAACGGGATGGCGGCCACCATGTCTATGAGGAACCAGCCTTTGAAGTAGTGGATGGCAATCTTGGCCGGGTGGCTGACCACCTCCTCGTTGGCGTTGACGTATGTGGTCCTGAAGTTTATGAGGATGTCCACGATGAACATGATGTCCACAATCAGGTCCACCACATTGAGGGGCGAGCAGGAGTAGCCGCACTCCCGCCTCCTCTGCTCCTCGATGTCATTGAGGAGGAAGGCAGCAGAGTAGGGGGTGAAAATGGCCGTGTAGATGACCAGCAGCAGGATCAGCCAGTCCCACACGGCTTTGAAGGGGCTGTAGTGAAGGATGGTCCACCTGTCGATGCGTGACGTTTGGAGCTTGTACTCAGGCAGCACGTCTGCACCCAGAGACAAAACCTGAAGGGGAAGATGAACAATTTATCAACTCCAATGAAATTTATCACTGTTTCTGCTCTGCTTTCAACTAAAACTGTCAATAAAATTGAGACACAAGTGCAATTTAATGGTGTTTGCTGCAGAATTCTCTCTTTCTGTAGAGGAGAATTTGACTGATTTTGCATATGAAGGTCAACAAACACATCAAGAGGAATGCATTAAGAGAAAAGTCCTTCACTGATTTAGACAATTGTCTTTATACAAATTAATAAAATATAAATGTTTTTCTTGTAAACAAAGCGAAACTATCATCATATTATCCACTGTGCAGCATTTCTGTCTAAACCTCCATTAAGATGAGCTTAGAATGAGAAGCAGCAAGACTTAAGGTTTAAGAAAATCTGTTAAATTCAGCAAAATGTAAACACGATTCAACACAAGCCAACATATGTTAGCATTTCTGTGCCTTTTTGCACTGCTTGGCATGCTTGCATGTGGAATTGCATTATGACATACGACTGGAGATAAGGTCAAGTAAAGGTCATGTTTGTCGATGTGTGAGTAATCTGGCTGTAGGAGCTGAACATGAGCGCTAAGACTGTACATGCTGTTCATACTGTACAAACCTAAAGCAGATCTCACTATTACAGAAAACATCCCATGAGCAGATTACTTGAGGCCTAAATGTCCCACTCCTCAAAATTAATCATTCATGTGTTCAGTGAAGAGATGAAAAAATAAGCTTATAGTCTAATTATTTTTTTTTTAATTATGCCTTGAAAATATATAGAACTGTGGTTTCATAACCTTGAGAAAATCCTAAGATTACAGCTGCTGTTGTGGGAATAAAAACTTACTTTATGATCACTTATGGGGAAAAAAAATATCGGAGAACTTGAAAAGAAAATGAAACCATTTCAGGAAGAAATACAAACAACAGAAAGTTGAAAAAAAAACAGCATGCATAAAATCTGAGCAGTGTTTTGCATCAAGGACGGAGGTATAATCCATTCGAGCGAGCTTCGATGTCACCATCATTATCCCTGTTATTGCAGTTACCATATATACCCCAATGGCTCTTAACATCAATATTACAGCAGCGTCACGGACCATTTCGGATAAGAGTCTCAATGACTTGCAGGTAATTATAGGTGCGGGCAGAGGATACATCTATTCATCTGAGTGTCTGACACTTCAATAGCCACGAATTTTCAGGCCATGGCTTTCACTGCTGATTACTGTAGCTCTGAGGAGGAATGTAAAGAGAGAGAGAGGCAGGTAGAGAGCACGAGCTGCAAGGACAGAGAGACAATTACTGTGTATGAGTGAGCGAGAGAGAGAAACAGAAAAGAAAAACCTTAAATGGCCTCATTTTGGCACTTTTCACTTTTTGTGTGTTGCCTGCCCTGGTCACCTTCATAACCCAAGAAAGAGCACTGAAGGAAACTGAACTACAGCACAGGAAAAGGCTGAAGTGTTAATAATTGAATTGGTTATTACGGACTCTTGCCCTTGGTGTGGTGGGAAAGGGTCAAAAGCTTTTACCCTCTGATATGAGATAACCTTTAAAATCGATCAGAAACCAACGAGCAGGCAAAGGAAATGTGTTCTATTATTCATCAGAAAGCCATTTCATTAAAAGGTGTTGTTTCCAATGCTTATTTCATTATGTTCACAACACGATGTGCACTTTCTGTGGAGTTTTGATTAATTGTGCTTTGATTTACGTCTTCTTGAATTGATTTCTGTTTGCAGGAAAGCTCGCACGCACCTAAAACTGTTTTCACCAACCTGTCCTAACTTTTCAAGGACACAAATGCTGCTTCCCTGCGATTGTGCAGTTTACGATCATTAGCAATGATACAAACAAGATGGTAACCCTGCACTGCACCAACAGCGCTCTGCATGCATGGATACATTACCCCTCGGCCTGCTAGGAAGCCTGTGAGGAGTTGGCCGGTTGGCAGAATGACAGTTCTGGATTAACGTGTTGCAGCCAATCTGTTCCTAAATAAAAGATCCCTTCTTAATTATTTAACCTACCTACTGTAGCTATGTGCACAAGGCGCAAATGAACTCCCTCTTGTGGGATAATGGAAGGCTCGTACTGTGTTTGGCTTGGCCTCAAACGATATGCAAATGAGCATTAGCTGAGCTATAATTTATAAGAGTGGAGTGTTGTTTCGTGTTTCTCTTTGCCTTCGTCATTGAAAATGCTACATATGCAGCTGCTTTAACTCCACATCAGGTTCAGATAACCCAAAGAACTTTACGATGAAGCATATAATGGAAAGTTGTGGGCATCACACACTCGAGCTGCATGCACAAGACGTTTGAAATGTACGAGGCAGCATGAGAGCTGCTGTCTGTCTTTGTTGACCAGCTGCCTGGGTGAACCCTCCATCTGCTTGTGGTAGCTCTGAACGCAGCCAGGGCCGGATGAGACGCCTTGATCATGGCTTCACACGAACTCAGAGGAGTCCTGAGTCGGTTTCAAGACATCTGCTGTTGCTCTGTGTTCCTCACAGGCAGGTGTCTGGAGAGCTTTACAGACCTAAACTGTGGAAGATGAGGATGCGGCACAATCCCCCCTTGGCTTATTTATCTATTTGTTACTATGTTCTTTTTAATGCTTGACAGCATGCAGTTAACAAAACACAGAAATGACAGTCCCTGTTGAACATCATATGCTCAGTCAGAGATGGAGCAAGAAGGGAAGGGGTGGTTAAAGACATGCTGCTATAGCTGCCAGTGGATCCATAGGGACATGCATTTGAGAGCTAATTTCCAGGCAGAGCAGTAATTGTAAGGAAACAGGAAATAAAAGTGTGACAACAGATTAAACAGTACATATGAGGTGCAATTAAAGACCTCCGAGACTGTTTCTGCTGCGCAGGAATGAGCTCTGCACAGTCATGTGAAGTCAGCAGGTGCAAGCAACAACTTTTGTGAGTATGAATTCAAAGTTTCATCACTTAATCATCATCCCCGCCTGACTTAGATGCATTTTTCAGACCACTGATACATAATCATTTGAGATTTCAACCAGCCCACAATCCAGAGACCAAACTTCATCTTGGGGAAGCAGAAAGAAGCCACAGGGAGCCAGATCATTACAAAAATCTGGTCTTTTAGTCTGTGACATGTTACAAAAGTCCATCAAACCTGCATCAATAAGCCTTCCCTCTCCGCTGCTTTATTAATGTGTCTTTAATGGTGGTTGCAGAGGCTCATGGGTGCTTTTCGTTTCAGTTAAAGCCCACAGCTGAAGTTGACTTTGAGAGCAAACAGGGGTCAGTTTCTGTGCCCTCTATCTCTTACATCATTAATGCCAAAAATGCAAACTGAGACCTAATCAGTGGTTTAGGGGAGCTTTGTCCAACCCCTGGGAAGACATTAACTTACAGTTCGAAGTCCTCCGTGCTGCTTCTCAGCTGTGGCAGGGAAGGTGAGAATGACCTCTAACCCTGTCCGTAACTTTAGAAATATGGCCCGAGCTCCGGACGCTGTCTGGCAGCGGTAAGAGTATCCCTGATTATCTGGCACAAGTGATAGACACCTCTGCCGTTTTACGTATCAGACCCCTTGAGTTTCAATTAATCATCCTGAGGCACGCAGAGGGCAGGTGGGGGAGGGCAGGCAGGGGTGAGTGAGGATGCAATCTGCTGACTTCATCAGCTGCTCAATCTGTGCATGAGTGATTTGTGATGATAGTAAATCATATTATGATAAACACGACCATTGAATTCCAATATCTCTTTTCTGCAGTCTGCACACCCTCAGAGAGTCAACAAATAATTAGTGGGATGAATTATTAATAAAAGAAAACTATACATCCCCACAACTGCTCTTAATTGTTTTTATTTTTAGCCACAGGCAAAGTACCCCATAATAATCATAACAAAGAACTTACTAAGAGACAGTTAGATGATAAATTTTGTAAAACACTGACAGTAATAACCTTTAAAGTCGATCAAAAGACTGTTTCTGAAAGGGTTTCTAAAGAGCTTTCAAAAGATTAATTCTTATTCAAATCGGAAGCTAATTTGCTTTGTTTTATGGGAATTTCAATGTGGGTGAAACAAAATTGTTCCATAATAAACTTTAATTGCCTCGCTGTTGAAGTCTCTTACCTGCGTGACCTTGTCGGTAACGTTGTGTGTGCGGTCTTTGACCTTTGGGGCGATGATGGTTTTCTCAGAGGAAGGAGGCGACGGGCACTTTTTCTCATTGTTGGCCTCTGAGAAGTTGAGTGTGATGAGGGGGATCTTGTTGATGGTGCTGTACTTGTTGAGGTTGGAGTCGGAGGTGGAGCCGAGCAGGCTGGATTTGATCTGGCTTAGTGGGCCTGAGAGAGAGGGTGACACGCGGAGGGGGTCATCATTAAAAGTCGCCTCATCTTGTACGATGACTTTGCTATTGTTGATTTGAATCGTGGACATAAGAGAACAGTCTAGTGTTTAGTTTGTGATTGTTGTGACATGGGTAGTGAGCATGGAGTGGCTCTTACTTTTGGAGTGAGTTCAACGACAACACAACACTGAGAATACAACAGATACTGAAATAGAAACTCTCCAACCCTGATTAACCCGTCTAGGGTGAACAGGCCTTTCAAAGTTTCTCATTAAAAACTAATGAAGAACACTGTTGGTGAAAGAAAAGAATGATTCAATGCACAATCAAAGAATGCAACTTCACACACTCGGTCAAACCATCTATATGTCTGACCACGAAATGTCCTCCAACAAGTTCACAGCCTCCCTGAAAATTAACTCCCTGTCTTCTCATGAGAGCATTCGACACTGCAACAGTATGTGACAGCACTGCGACACACACGGACATGTGGCCCAGATGAAGAGTGGAGAAAAAGTGAAAAAGAGAAAATTTTGCTGTTTCAGCCGTGTGAGCCAGCAGAGGGAAGGTTTCCTCCCCCGTTTCACAAAGTACAGTGCAGTGATTGAGAGTCAAGGACAAAGAAACGGACAGCTGAGGATGAGAGATTGCATGCACAGCTTCGATACATGCCACAGTAAGGATACATCATTGCAGTCATAAAAAAAGAACTGAAAAAGGAAAAGCTGAAGCCATACCCCCAGCCATCCAGGAGCGAGACACTAGCGAACCGGGAGAGAGAAGAAATAGGAGGTAAAGGGGAAAGTGGGAATATGGAAGGGAGGTTGGATTGTCATGGGTACAACAGTACTTATAAATCACATTATTCATCAGGAAATAGGGCACTTTGGCAGCTCTGCGTCTGTTAGTATTACAATAAATCAGCATTTCTTAGCTACATTTTCATTTTGGGAACTCCTCATTTGATCCTAAACACATTTAAACATGAATGCATCGAGTCAGAGTCTGTCTAAGTGAGATTATGTTGCATGCAGCATTCGCACTGCTACGCTTCCATAGCAATTTACATTACTACAAGGAAAAGGACCGAGGGTGAGCATTTAAGTCAAGTGGAAACACAGTCAGGTTTCTTTTCATTCACTAAGACACGGCAGCGAGGAGCCAGAGGTTGCATAGGAGAAAACAGAGGTTACAGACAGTGGGAGGCATCATTTCGTAAAGCTTTATTGATTTTCTTCAATGAACATAAGCAGGAAAAGAGATGTTATGTGCTGCTTCATGCAAGCGCGTGCAGAGGTCAGGTCTTTTCAGATATATTTTTTCTAGAGCCCCCCCCTGAGGGACATGTTGGGGTTCAGCAGGTCATGCTCGCAGCGACTGAGTCATTTATTTCCAGTGTTCTGAGGCTCCGGACCGGGAACCTACAAACACACTGTCAGTCACCCACCAAGGCATTTGCATTCAACATAAACCTCGGTCGTGTGGAAAAAACGCATGCAACGAGCAGGCTTTGTGCGGTTTACATGGTGTTTCCATGCTTAAAGCTTAACAGCTCGAGACACAGCGGGCTGCTGTTTGTTACCTTTAATATTGCGGCCATTGTCTGTGATGACAGGAAAGAAAGAAAGAGGAGTGGAGGTGAGAGAAGAATTTCTGGTTTTCTATCATGACAAATGGCGGCTGGCATTAAACTCCCGCTAGCGCACCCGTGAACAATTCATTACCGTGAAGTAGACATATTACTGTGTCAGCCATTGGGAGCTATTTGAATGAGGATTGTAGATAAGGGGATGGGGGTTGGACTGATTTGGCCTGGAGGAAACAGGGGCAGTCTGGGGCACTTCTACCCTCATCCAAATGAGGGCCAAAAGGCTAATGAGTGATTTCAGACTCAAGGGAAGATCAATAGCACACAGTACAGATGGTGAGTCACAGTAATGCTGATTAAGAGACTGGCATACTGCATCTCACGTCTCGTACAGTGTTTGGTAATTAATATGGCCAAATTACAGTCAATGTTTGTCACGATTAATGAAAACAAAATACATTTGGGTATGAACCACATCTGACTCTTTGTTATTACTGTCAATGCGTCAAACAGAGTTTTGTGTTTGAGCAACAGTTACCAACCACTCACAGAGCCACAGTGGCACTTTTTGCAACTTTTTGTATCTAAAGATCCTCTTCATGCATGTTTAGAATATAAAAAAAATCTCTGATTTAAATTATATTTAGTTCCTCATATGTAATTCCTCTCAAAAAAGTAAAAAGAAATACTTTGGGGTCTTAAATTCCAGCACTTTTAAAAATGTAAATATTTTTTAATTGAAAAGTCTAACTACTTCACAGGAAAGTGTTTTTGCTCTGCAGCCTTTAAGTTTCTACATCAAATGTAAGTTTTTTATTCAATTTTAAACTAGATTTAGTTAGATAAAGTTAGATGTTAGATGTATGTTCATGTGTTAAACTAAGTTTTGAGGAGAACACAGAGAAGACAAGAACATACAAAAAATATAACAGAACTCTAAGTAGAGAGGGTGTCAAAATAAACAGATAAATTACAAGAAAAAGAACTTGAACATTTGCCTGGAACACAGCGTGAAAAGAATATGGTGCAGTCTTTGTTTGAAATTCAAAAAAGCTGCCTTACAGCATACACCAAGGTCTCAGTCGATCAGGAGATTCCTACCTTCACTGGCATGTCTGTCCCTGAACGGCATCTTGGAGTTGGACCCGAAGCCCTCCATGTCATGTACGGAGGAGGCTCTGCGAATACTGCACACACTCTCTCTGGAGGCGGTTGGAGTGAGGCCCGGGATTGACGGAGCTGCAGTGAGTGTGTCCTCCTGGCTCTGGTGCTGGGTCTGAGCCACGGCCTGGTCCGGGTATATCCGATCCCAGGGGCCTTTGGGTGACGAGTGGTCCAAAGGCCCGGACACTGGGGTGGAGCAATGGCTGGGGCCGATGAGGGCGCGGGTGTCGTTGGCGTAGGAGGGGCTGCAGCTCTCGCGTGTGGTGGGAAGCTGGTAGTCGCGTGTGGCCACCGAGCCGTCGCTGTGGCGAGGGGAGTCCACCATGACAGCGTCGGGGTCTTCCTGGGGCAGGGACTGCTTTGTGATGCCCAGGAGAGGTAAGGCCGGGAATCGGAAGCGGAAGAATCTCCCTTTCCCTGAGAGAAAGGAAATCAGAGACAAAAAACAAGACAAAGAAGTGCGACACTGAGTCTATTACAGTCATATTATTCCATAGTAATACCCCATCTGACATTAGTTTACGGTACCAGTAAGTGTAAAGTACCTGAGAGCAATAAGTATCTGATACAGTCATAAAATCTAAGGCAAATTATAGCAAAGTGACTCAATTAACTTGCAAAATATACAGTTCTTTTTTTAACCGCTTTGAGACCAAAAGCAGCATAAAAACAGAATGAACGAGGGTTTTTTTAATGAGCCGGTGGGATCGACACAACCCCCACTGACCTTGTGTTGTGTTTTCATGGTGTATGTGCAGCAGAACTTGCTCGGAGTCTTCAACATCCCCGCTGATATCTCGCACTCGTTTGCCAAAAGCAATGAAAAGCCTGCCAATGCAGCTATCTTAAAAGACCCTGGCAGATCAAAACAAATGCCTGTTCCGCCTCGAGCACTGGTTCAATCTTCAATTTCCTTTAATTATTCACAGAGGAGGACATTTGCTATAATATAATAATGGCAGCAGTGCATTGCGGAGTCAGTCTGATAAAGGCTTATGTGCCATATTTTAATGAATGACTGACAGCTCCTTAGGGAGATGGGGGAGCCACATTCAGGATGCTGCTATCATAACAGTAGGTAGCTGTGAGGTAGTCTTTGTGCAGGAACAGGTGAGGAAACAAAAATATAGCAAAGTGTGAAGTCTGTTCAAATAAATGCACCCAGGCTGTGCTGCGTACACACACACACACACAGCACACACCCACGCTCGCTTCATTCACAAATAGCCACATTTAGTTGCATCTAACAATATCTGCAAACATGTCATGAGAGAGTAAGTCACGCTCGCAAGACTTCACATATGGACCGCAGAGCGTGGCCTGCATGTTGTGAATCATTTAGACGCCTGAACATATGCCTTACATATCAGAAAGCTGTCTCAGTCCTCCAGACAAGACTGACTGCCATGCAGGGGGAGTGAAAACCCTGTCTCGTTGTAAGAGCACTTCAAAAAAAGGATGAGCAAACCTGGGCTTATAAAACAACCTGCAACATTATGTCCCCTGTGTGTATTCACTTGAATAAACTACATCACATAATATTTAACTGTCCGACTGCAATATCTGCACAGTGTGAGAGCGACAGCTATGGATGTAATCAGAGACACAATAGGTGGCAAAATACTAAATAGAATTAATGTTTGAGGCTCAGCAGGGAGCAGCACGCAGCTCTTTCTCTTCACATCTCTCACTGGGCTGAGATCGAGAGAGAGAAACTAATTTTAGACACAATGGCCTCTGTCTGCCCGGGTCAGTGTTGTGTGTTTGGATTAAATCTCGAGCCAGATGCTGATGACGCTGCAAATGATCTTTCGCATTTAATTGTTGAGTCAGAGCTCGATCTGAAGCCGGGCTGAAAGCTACACAGCAGTATAACTAAACCAGTCATTCAACTGAATAAAGATAAACTGAAACTGAATTGTTTTCTGCAAAATAATTCCTGCACAGAGGTTTGTTTCAGCTGAGCTTGGTGCTATAAGGGAAAATAATACAGTTGTTAAAAAATACCATCTGATCTATCAGTCTGCGGCTGATACTAAACCAGCAAATCTAATTTACACGCCAAAGAGTCTGCGTATTACAGCAAAATCTCTTTTTATTTGGGCTTTTCCCTCAAGGGAAAAGTAATCTGCAGTATCACAATTCAGTAATATATCACTTACCCTCATGCCGATAAACAGTCAGGTGAAGTTTCTTAGTCAACAAAAACATTTCTGGAACTTCACAGCAAAACAGAATTCCACTTAAAAAACTGCAGCAGCTTGGAGACTTGCTTTGAAATGTAAAAAAACAACCTTATAAATACATTAAATGGCTTCATACAAGTCATGTGGTTTAATCCAAGTCACAGGAAGCCACAAGATCCAAAACTGACTAAGAAAGACAATATTTAAACCTTATTTCAAGCCAAATCCTTCACTGTGGCTGATAAAGCATTAGCGCACACCTTGTCTGAAATGTTTTGCAGACTAAGAAACTCAGGAGACTGGCATGAGGGGTGATTAAATACGCTAATAACTACCTTGTCATTTTAAGGTGAACTGTTCCTTTAACACTAGCCAACTGATAAAGTGACACCCTTAGAAAAGAGTGAATGGTGGCTCATGAGCGTTCACATGCTCAGAGCTCCGGCTCTAATTACTTCGCCTGAAGGATAAACATATACGCAACAAATCTTAATTAGCTTATAATTCAGTCACGCGTTCACGGTGTGTGCTGAGAAAACCGTATGGAGCTATATTTAATGCTGATACTGAACGAGTTGAACCTTGCAGGAATATGCTGCCCTTTGAGTACTCTTACTGGGATGTGTGTGTGTGTGTTTGTGTACGTGTGTGTGTTGACTCCCTCTCCATCCCTCTTCATTCTTTGCCTGCAAAAACTCATCAGCGGCTTCACACAACCAATGGACGTACAGTGGCCCTTGTTGCTATGATACCAGATAGTAATATTTGCATTGAATATTAATTGGCCCCTCAGATTCCCAAAGCTGGGGAGTGAAACATCCTTCTGTAATGTGAGCATGATTCAGATGTCACGGGAACAGAAATCCTTCATCCTTTGGTAAAATTTGGAACAAAAGCAGAATCGTGTCCTTTTGTCTCTTTCTCTTGTGATTTTGCTGTTGTTAAATGAATAAAAAACTGTTTTGCATGCAGTGTTCTTTAACCTCAGAGAGTGTTTACATGGACTCCCTGTCCTCATATTACTCACCAGCTCTGGAGGAAAACATAGATAACTCTGCCGTTTCCCCACTTTGCCTTGCACTCGTTTATAGAGAGAGAAAATTGAAGTTTGATTGTGATGAGCCTGAGTTAATAATAGTTAATTTGTATTTTTATTGCATTTCTCCTAATTGGACAGCAAACACAGTAAGAAAGGAATTTAAGTAAAGACAATATTGTATCTGTTTTAGCCTCTCTGTGTACATACCAATTAAATAAAAATAATCACACATTTTATTATGGATTCCTCTGTTTTTCCTTTCATTGGTTGCCTTTATTGATGCGGTATTGAAGCTTTGGAGATGAGGACATGGATCGGTTAGCATTTGGGTAACAATGTCAGGGTGAGACAACCAGAGGCAGAGCTTGTGTGGTCTTGCACAGAAAGGTAGGGGGATTTTGCATAGACTTTGCATACATTCAGTACCCTGCAGAATTCATGTATGCATGTATGTTACACCTGGCTCCTGGTTTATTTAATGTTCAACTTAAACAGTCTTAAATACATTTTTATGATGCTGTCACTGGTCAATGTCAGAGTCATGCTGCATCATTGCTGCAGGGGAAATCAAAAGATATTTCTTTACTTCTGTAGGTTATTTTATTCCCAAATGCACCTAATTTTTGCCTTTGATTTTCTTTCTGGGTTGCCACAAATAGGCCTTTCCCTGACAGGAACTTGACGACCTATAACTTAAGATGCAGCCATTGTTGGGTTGTTGCCTCCAGGCTGGTGGTCATTACCATCCTGCAGAGACCAGAGAGCTAAACAGGTCAGAAAGCTGATGGGAAAATGGCAAATTAAGTATAGATACAAACACAGATCTCATTCTCTAGGACTAGTATCTGAATGCGTAGTCTCGTGGACCTCCGAAATCACTCCTCACTGCCTGTCTAGAGCTGTGGCCAATGAAATAAAAGCCATTAAATCCCCTTTGTTGTTTTTGTTTTTCTCCTCTGAGCAAAAGAAATTGTGAATCCTGTGCATGCATTTCCCATGGGTCCCTACCTGCATCCGAGACAGTTCATTTCAGCATCTTTATCACCCCTCTTACATGAGAGCCTGGTATATTCAGCCCCTTTCCTCTCAAGTTTAATGCCCCTGCAGCTACATAAAAAAAAAAATAAAGAGGGTAAATCAAAGATGGCTGCAGAGAGGATGGATTGTTGCTGAGCGGCAAAGGCAATCTAAATGCAGCACCTAATGCATGGCTGCTCATTCCCCAGAAGGAGTCTACATAATGCAACACATGGATCATCAGCACACACCATCTAAAGGCAGCAGCTTCTCCACATGCTGGAGAGCTGTAGAGAATAGTAATACTATGAGCTTAACTTGGTTAAATTTACATCTGCAGCAGTTTGTTCGTCTGTGATGTTCTCCTAAATTATGCAGAGCCGTTCATAATTTGTGACCTCCGTCCATCTGCTCGTAAGAGTGCAACACCGGGTCTCTAGAGTTGGCTGTGATGAAACGAGGCCAAGAAATACCAGCTCTCTCTGGTAATCCCTGTAACTGCAGAGGTTGCGTGTAGGCAGGGAGAGAGAGAAGGAGAGAGAGAGATAGTGTCCAGCACTGAGACTCGACCTTGTAAACAAATCTGAACCTCTGCAGCAGATTTTCAGGGACGCCCACTTAGATATTCAAATAGGCATGAGACTACTTTAATTCATAGAGGCCTGCTCCACCGGGGACTGCCCCTGTGCTCAGGCTCAGAAATTAGCTCCAACAGGAAAGTGAAAGCGAGAGACCTTATCAGTGACATGTACACGCATGCGCAAACAAGCACTCACACAAATTGAAAAGCTTATACATTCACGCATGGTTTCGCAGGAGTCCGAGTCCACAGACACACAAACACAAACATCACTTGCTTATATACTCAACACACGCATCCCATCGCTTTTCCCCACACACCCCACGAGGCAACACTGCCTGTTAGGGGCTTCATCCAATTACAGTCATCTAGAGGTGACCTCTGATCCTCCATGCCTCTGCTTTATATGTCACAGACATAAAGTGGAGAAAGAGAGAGTCACACAAGAGAGAGGCGGCATCGGGAGCATGTTTGAGAGCACCGCGAGGGAATTGCATTATACAGTATTACAGCGACAGCTCTGGGAAGCGGAGTGCACTCCAACACTGCTCCAGTAGTTCATCAGGCCATCCTGGCAGGCTATGAGCTATAATTGGGCCAGACCTTTGAGATGATGGCAGGCTAACACATCAGTGTCTGCTAAACGCTAGTGTCAACATGCCAAAGGAGCTGTCGAGCAGGGATCTCCAGCGCTGCGGTGCTGCGAGTAGAAGTTGAATGCACAAGCTGCAGATCACTGCATGTTACGTCTGAGCTTAAGTTTGACGCTTAAAAGGCTAAAGATATGAGACAAATGTTTAGTATTATAGTTTCTAGCAGGGCATGCAATATTAATAAAGTTGTCTTGTCAAGCACGCAGTGGGGATTCTGTAAAGGCACAAATTGATGTGATGTCTGTAAAGGTTACAAGTAAAAGGTCATAACTAGCTGTAACATTACTATCACTTCTTTTCTTCCTGTTTGCTCTTTGAATCTGATGACTTCTTTTGTCTGTTCATGCAGTACGTGGGAGAACAGATATGTTTGCAGCACTATATTTTCTGCATGTCATGTCATCTTGCACCAAACTCCTGCCCTCCTGGCCCTTTTTTTGTCTTTACTCACATTGGTCGGCTTTGGATGGCGACGTGTGGTTGAGTCTCTCCAGGGAGTCGCTGCTGCCTTCGTCCAGGATGTAATCGAAGTTAAGGATGAACATCATCACCACGCCCTCCTCGTTCTTTACAGGGATGATGTGGGTGGCGCACAGGAAGTCTGAACCTATCCAACAGGAAATTAAATCAAAGTTAAAAGTGGTTAATAAACTTTTATATTTGGTGTTTGATTGATTTGGTACAACACCCACAGCAATTAGTGAGAGAGGCCTGAAGTTATGAGCCCCATCAATCTGAACTGCGATCGAAAAAGGCCTGCTTTAAAATTCATAACTTAATTATTTTCTGAGCAAAACAAAATGGTAAAACCCAAGCAAAGACTCAGTGAAACATAACAGCTTTTCAGATACAGTACAGTTTGACCCCTGGAGCTTTCTATTAACACTCTTTGACATTCAAACATCTTATTCCAGATAAAGCTGTGTGTGCAGAAATGAGTGGCAGAGAAATGAGGGGGAAAAGGTCAAGAGGTACGTTGAGAAAAAAGCCTCTGGAGCTGAATGATTTCATATCTCCAGACGTGCCCTGAGTCCATCTTGCTGCTGGGTGAAGCACAGCTCAGTACAGTCAAATACAGTGAAAACATCTATTCACCTCCAGTTAAGATTAACGCATTTTAATCGCTTCCAAACTGCGTTGCCTGGGATGAAAAGACATGCAGAGTTGTCGCCATGTAACAAAAAAAAGCAACGTGTGCACATGTTGTGTGTTCGGACTGCATTTCCTCAAATTTCGTCTCAGGGAAGAAAAATGCAATAAGTCTTTAAACCCCAATTATTAGAGTTGCAAATGGCTCCGCAGTTGGAGATAAATTAAATGCATCTCTGCTCAGTTGCTAATGCCTCATGTCTTAATGTTCCTAATTTATCAAACAGCAGACAAGAGGTTAAGCGAGAGGTGAAACAGAGATGGTGTGCTGTTTATACCAACTGTCTTATCTCGCCTTCAAATGAAATATTATTTCGAAAAAAAAAGGTAAGACTGACTGACTTGGCTTTATTGAAAAGCTTAGGCTTGAACAGTTAAATCTGGTCTGTCACTATTGGCTAGATGGGATGCAAAGAAGCTGCACCCAGAATAACAGCTGTAGAATATAAACGTATATTAAGTTTTAAATAATGAACCCAGACATCTCTGGAAGATGCTCTCCCTCACATTAAGCCTAAGTCCTGCTGTCACCAGGTGGCTATTTATAGCTCACCCAGCAGGCACCCGGCCGACAGCATTTCTTTTTCTGGGGGAACGCAGAGACACAGACACACCGCTGCCACAGCAACTCATGAATGTGTGTGCACAAGTGCCACACACGGACCTACGCAAACAAAACTGCAGAATACCACTCCTCTGTCATTTTTCTTGGACTCTATTGTCGGGCTCCAAAATCCTATTGTGCAGAAACATTACAAACCAACAGCTTCACCGGACTGGGTTTGATTTATGTATTGGGGAGCCCCGATTCCGCTGGGCTAAGCAGTAACCTGCCCCTAATAGTACATCAGTGTCACCCAGAGTAGATGGAGCCATTAATTTCAGTCAGAGTGAGTCGATGGGGGGGGGGGCAAGAGTATCACGCCTCCCCTGCCTTCAGTGACAATATGCAAAAGGGGCACTGACTCAAAGTGTAGGAGTCTCTTTGCTTTTGTGGTTTCCAGAAACAGTCTGGATGTACTGGAAGCACAGGGGATACAGTGAAGACAAAGCCTTGGGTATCAGCTGAAGTTTTAAGAAGAACAGAAAAGGCTTTGTGAAGACAAATGAGAAAATCTTGTCTACTTGTTTAATATTGAACTCTTGTGTTTCACTGTTTCAGTCCTTGTAAATAACACAATGTTAGTGCTGAAGGCTTCATCTAGAAGCGTTCAAGTATGAACTTATTTGTTTTGTCCTCTTAAGCAACGAGGAGCAGCAACGACAGTGACAAGCGTCCTATTATCCAAAATCCTGGAGATTCATTTTGTTTGCAAATTCAACTTAAAACAGCCAACATGCATCTCCATGGAAACAAGTGAGTGCCCTAGAGAGAAGCTCGACTTCCTGTGCCAAGTTTCAGTTTCATTTGTCTACCAGCACAAAGCAACTTCAAGATGTTTCTGACATGAAATCTTCTGCTGAGGACATATGTCACTTTATAGAGACCTCGACAAAGTTTACTTTCAAAATCGACACATTTTTTCACTTGTTAAGTTACATTTAAAGTTCATAAGGTTTAAACACTTAATATGTGTGTGTGTGAGTCCAAACACACACACAACTGCTCATTTACATGCACATGCCCAACCTCACAGATGCAAAACAAAGTCCTCTAAAGTAAAAAAAATGGACATCCATCATAAAAACACACCTTTTCAGTACATACTTTCAATACACACACATAAATTCAAACACACACACATTACAGGGTGCTTAGTGTAACCTCTGCACGCCTCAGGAGGGGACATAACCCCGGCTTTGTAAAGCAATATCTGTGCATGGGTGTGTATGCGTGTACTAAAAATAAGCCGCTTGGAAACCGTAGGCATTTATTATTCATAGGAGCTAAGTATTGTGTTCTAGAAAACATAATGGTTGGACTTACATATAAAGATGAGAGGAGGCTCAATGGGTGTGTGTGTTTCATTGTGTGTGTGTGGAGAAAACGAGAGAGTCAGGGATGGGTTAAAATTGGATATACATGAAAAATGCATTACTGAAATTGACAAAAAACCTCCTATAATCAACTAACTAGGCTGTGATGAGAAATGTGTGGATGTATTTGTTTATATTTTCCCTCGTTACTGTTACTGACTATTTGTTTGTTCATCATCAGGTTAATCAGTGTTTTGTTTGTGCATGATGTTATCTCGGAAACTTGCAACAGCTAAATACACTGGAATCTGAAAGAGAGAGGAGGGCTGAGAGACATGTATGGGGGGTCTAAGGCCTGGATTACGCCTCCAGACGGACACGGACAGCTGCGGACAATACTGACTTATAGTTGTGTTTATTCTACTTTACGAGGTCCGCCTTGTGAACACGCTTCCCACATGCGCAGCAGATCTGCCTCTACGGGATCAGCATGTTGTAGGGGGTTTCTCAGAGTCATTAAACGACACTGTGCATCATTATAGACTGTTTGATCACCTGCGGTTTTTAACAGTGCTGTAATAAAGCAGCAGCATCTGCAGCAGATACCCCAGATACTTTAACACCGTGCAGAGTGAGGAACAAAGACAGCAGACCTGCAGCAAGAGGCAGAAAACATACACCTACATCTTACATTAGTTGACCTTTTACTGGTTATATTTGAGACCTCAAAGACGGGAATTTATCTTTATTTTGAGTGAGAAAAATCTGATCTCTCTTCTTAAATTCCACCACTGTTTGGGAGAAGCTGATGACTGCTAAAATGCAGAAAAATGAATTCACATGCATGTAGGGGCTGATAAGGACAGAATAAGAGAGGGTTATAGTGTTGAGAAAGTGTCTGTTGTCTATTTGTGCTTTAAATCTGCATCCAAATGTAAAAATGACAATATCTACATGTGCGGTTAGCGGCAGGAGTCAGAGCGGTGCTTATTTCATTTTCCATTACTATGAAAGACATGTGCACGCGTGTGATGAGGCACAACAGAATGCAGCTATTCTGAAGTAAAATAAATCTGTTAATACAATTTATTTTCCATTTCCCCCTCGTTCCCCTCCATTTCCCTTTATCACTTACTTCTTTTCATTCACTATTTGCCGCCATCACTCTTTCTCATGCTTTTTATTACCATCTCCTTGTCTGTCACTCTTGTCTTTCCTCGCTATTAAATCCACCCTAGTCCTCGTTTGTTTTCTTTTTCTGTAGCTATTTCACTTGGTATTCCCGACTCCCCCTTTAGCCTC
Organism: Acanthurus leucopareius; assembly: GCA_029814765.1. Lineage (NCBI taxonomy): Eukaryota > Metazoa > Chordata > Actinopteri > Acanthuriformes > Acanthuridae > Acanthurus > Acanthurus leucopareius. The sequence goes on along the minus strand of JAQMCX010000041.1, from coordinate 3,981,043 downwards.
GGTGTGCTTGCTCTCTCTCTCTTTTCATCTCTTCCTGCGTACCTCTCTCTCTCTCTCTCAGAGAAATGAGATAGCTGCCCAGGTTCTCTGCAGGAAGGCCACCTGACGTGTTATAAGTGGACAGATCAAACAGATCCCCGGTGCTACTGCCGATGCAAATTTCTGCCTGTCTGCCTGCATATCCTGCCACGGCGGAGGGTCAAAGACAAACACACACATTGCACTCACACACGCACACACCCCGCAAACAGAAATAACATTTACATTTCTCAGTCGCACACCGGCATGGAGACAGACAGGCATGTGCACAGAAGACAAGCGCACGCAAACACTAATGAGGTTTACAGATCTCAGTCCAGCACACCACGAAGCTTTAGCAGACACAGGTTGACACACACACACATGCGCGCACAGTCGCTCACACACAGCCTGCCGGCAGCATTAATTAGCAGAATGTTCTCTGTCCAACTAAATCTAATAAGCATGCGATGGAGCTGGTTTACACGGTGCAGTGTAATGAGAGAACGCACCTTTGAAAGGCACTAAAACAGCTTTAGTCAGAGTATCTCTGACCTGAATATTCATACGGAGCTGCAGAGCAAAACACAGTTAAGCATCCTAATGTGTTACATGAGGTGCCTCCACTACTTCTTTTCAAAAAAATAGAAAAGTTTCAGGAAAAGAAAAGCATGACTCATCATTCTCCTTTTTCCAACTCAAATCTTCAGTAACGGATGGACAGACTGGAACAGAAAAAAAAAGAAATCTCTTCTTTAATCCTCTGAGGAAGATGGCTGAGGGAAGTGCTGACTTGCAGTTTGCGAGGGAGGCAAACAATCTTAAACTTCAACAAGGTGAAAGTGAGTTGAGAAACACAGAGCTGCCAATCATCCACATAAACAGCACAAAATCCTATCTATAGCCTGATAAGCCTACGGTGTTGCTGGTGCATTGTTGCAGTGGCCCAGTGTGTCAAAGTCAAGCTGTAAGCCTGCTGAAGCCTGAGTGGAAACGTGGGTCTTATCGATTTAAACATTTTCCACTCGGCTTCATTTCCTCCCTGACGCGGCGCAGCCCACCTGGATTAATAGGGCTACCTGGTAATCTGTTGCTACACAGATGGCTCGGCAGGATGACAGGACAGCATGGCACCAAGTGCACACACACAAACAGCCAAGTTACAGTAAGCTGAGAGGGTTTCGTAATGTTCTCAGACCCAAAAGTGTGTTGTTTAGTGACCTTTCTTAAACACAAAACTATTATTGCACTGTGGAGGTTCAAGTTTAACTGTGACGAGTCAAAAAAGACGCAGATCAACATGCAGAAAGTCACCTCCACGCCGGTTTGTTTTGGACTCGGTGTCTCTCCAAGAAACTACTTGGATGACTGGTCCAACCAAAGACATTAGTCATGGAATAAACACAATTATATGCCCAGACAGATGGATAAATGTGGCTAGTCGACCAAAACGCAGAGGAGAAAAGGCTGATACGCTGCATAACAAACACAACAGAGGCGACTCTTAAAGCTTAAGATCCGTCTTGTCTTGTTTGACCTTGAGGATGTTTTTTTGGACCGAAAGCGGCACCACTGTTGGACATCAGGACAAAGTTCAGATCAGGACACTGTGATATTGCCATGATACACCACAGACCAACTGTTCCCACAGAGATGTGCCTTCATTACACGGAGCTATCCAATACACTGCCTAAACACACACACACATACACACTCATGCATACACTCACACACACCCAGCGCAACACACAACTGTGAAATCCCCTCTTTTTTCACCTCAGTTCACTCACCCGGTGCCTCTTGCCACCTCCCCATTATTTTCCTTAAGTTATATTAATTACACTCCATCAAGGTTACATTAGTTCAGGCTCATTTTCAGCTTCAGGGCTCGCTGCTCCACCGTGGTAAAGGTGATGCACTGCCCTCGCTTCCTCTTCTTCTCGCTTACATTTAATTAATAGGTAAGCAGGAAAGTGCTTTATTTTTTTTGTCTATTTTTTATGGAGATGAGGCTAATGAGGGAAGACTAATTTTCACCATTTAAACTGGGGTCCTCATTACTTATGCATGCACTGTTTGAGTTTAAAATTCACCTGATTCAAAACCATTTTTAGCTGTCTGGACACCACACACACTTCACTCAGGATATCTGACTCAGGAATATGTATTTTTCTATTTTTAAAATTGATTTGATTTATTTTTTAATCTGAAAACAAAATGACAAATTTTCCACCACTTCGATCACTAACTTTAAGTACAATATGGTCTTTTAAAGTTATGCTCAAATACTTAATTGTTTGTTAAAGACATGCATTCATATTTGGAAAACTCTGCTTATTAACATGCATAAATGTAGCATAATAGCACTTTACTAATCATTATAAAGCACTTATTAATGCCCTATACTGCATTACCATATTCTACAATTACTGTGCCTATAAGTAGTAGTTATACCTCAATAACCTCCTGATCACTTAATTGATATTAGATTAGGAGGTTGTTGACGATCCTAAACTTACCCCGACCCTGAAGTACCCCAACTCCCAAAACAAGGCATTAATAGTCTCTTCATAAAGTCTAACTAAGAGGGAATATTTTTAAATTCTACTAAAGTAAAAGCAGCAGGTGATTCGATTGTTGGGCTTATTGGCTGTGGCAGTTTCACACAGCTGCAATGTGAGCAGGTCTGATTGGCTCACAACTCATTCATCAATATGCAGGAACTTCTGTCTTAACTAATGCATCATATTGAATAAGTTGAAATATGTTCAGTATTTAAATTCAAGAAGTTCTGTTTTTTCATCCCAGAAAAGCCATATTTCAGTGAATGTTATTAAAACTACATTTTGCACACTGTAATGAAACTCACTGAACAAACAGGATTTGCTCTGTGTGTGTGTGTGTGTGTGTGCGCTCATAGGCGGTGCAGTGACAGCAGGTCTAGTTTCAATGCTGGAAATTTCATTAGATTCTATTTCCACTATCAATAATTAAGACAATGTAACTCAGCTGCACTTGCTCATGATGGCATGGCAGCTTAAGTTCAACACACACACACATTGATCGGTAAGTGCCATTAAGAAGCATTTGGTGTTGTCCTTCCTCTCTCTGTCTGTCACACACACACACACATACACACACTCAGACCAGTTAAACATCTGCTGACTGGTTGTGTCTGACAGTGATTGTGGGTTGGTGGCATATGGGAATCTTGATAGCCCTCATTTGGAGAAACTGCTGCCATGAGTATAACACTCAAAATCATTCTGAATTGCAGCGGCTGCTTTTCTGCCTAATAGATGCGGTGTGTGTGTGTATGTGTGTATGCGGTTAGGTGTGTTTGTGTGAGTGAGTGAGTGACACTGATGTGAGCTGAGCCTCCAGCAGCAGCGACCTGTTGGTTGGTGCTACGCAGCCTGAGGGTTTACGATGACATCCTCCTCCTTGTTTCCCTGCCTCGCTCGCTTCCCCTCTCTTCCTGTCAAAAGCTCAGCGGGGAGTGACTTCATCTTGGCACGGCTAATTGTCATCGAATCAACTTATCCGGGTTGCTCTCTGACCCTGCGTCCTCGCATCAGCTTGTCTGAGTCAATCGCTGCCGCACTGTTATTGTCTCCTCTTTGACATTACACGAGAAGGTGAGCGAAACGAGCGCCGCACAAGCTGCACAGGGAGAATGTCTAACAAGCTGCTCCATCTGCTAAATCTCTAAAAATGAGGTAAAGTTTACCAAAAAAATTGTTGTTTTAGGGAGAGAAAATACCCAGTAATTGGCTTAACTTGACACGGCCGGGGCAAGATTATGAGGGTGGAGACGGTAAAAAAGTTCTAGGGAAACGTGATCTCTTCCCCTTTTCCCTCGAGAACATTCAGTTGTACTAAGAGCTGTTTAACTCTGATGCCGACTCTCTAATCCATGAGGGAGAGCGCTACTTTATCCCCACGGATACAGTATCATCAGTGGCGGCACGCTGACCCGCTGGTTTGAGAGTCCTGTAACCTTTAAGGTCATATGTCACATCACTGAAACACACACATCCATTCCCAGATATGGAGAGAAATCTGATGTAAAAGGATGATACCACCATCATCAGCTGGATTTCTAACAATGATCAAAGTTATTTTATAGGAGTAAAATCGACACTCTTGCACAGAAAACAACCTACTGCTCAACATCAGTAAAAACTAAGGAGCTTAATGTTGATTTTAGAAAAGAGGAGGCATAAACACACCTCTGTCAGCATCAACAGAGCTGAGGTGGAGCAGGTGAGCAGTTTAAGGTCTCAGGAAATGAACATCACAGAGAAGCTGTCAGGAACAACACAAATCTCCACCCAGGTAGAAAGAAAAGCATGTAAGCGGCTTTTTATCTTAAGAGGAAACTTAAGAGGGAAACTTATTTTGCTAAGTGCTTGTTCTTCTTTTACAGAGGGGCCATAGAGAGCTTCCTGACTAAAACATCATAAACTTCTAACTTGCATTCGATGTGCTTGTTGCAGGACAGAAAGGCTCCACAGTGGGTGATCAAAAGACACCCAGAACATCATTAGTACCAATTTACTGAGCAGGAGGTGCCTGCAAAAAGCTCAAAAGATATTAAAAGACAAAGACCCATACAGCCACAGTGTGTTCGCCCTGCTGGAAAAAGATACAGACACATTGGCTGCCGCACTGCCGGACTAAAAGGCAGCTTTTATCCTAATGCTGACAGACTCATTAAATCATCCGAAGATATAAATAATAATTTTATTTTATGACTCATTATTTATATAGCTATGTATATCGTTTTTGTTTTATGAGTAATATAAAGGCAATATTAGTAGCATTCGATTATACAACCCTGTTGTAAAATAATGAATAAATGAACCTTGGACTTGGTTTATCCATCAATCCATACCACTTATCACTGATAATTTACAAACTTGAATTACCTACAAATTCAATACCTGCTTCACCAATAAAGATAAAATAAATGCTCCAGTCATGTGTTATGGCTGTTAAAAACAAGCTATTTTACTATAAATGACTGATCTTTTCCATCTATACACACAATGCCAAAGTCTCTGTTATTTACAGTATTTTTAGTGAAAAATTTATTTCAGTCCAACATACTTAAGTGTCTCCAGTCATAACGTCCAGTGAAAAATATTCCCTCTAAGCACAATCTGATTTTTTTTAATGATTTTCCTCATATCCAAGACACTTTAGAGAACAAAGATGGACAGAAACATCAATTCTTTGGACAGTCTTTCTCAACTGTGAACACAGCACTCGATACAAATGTTAATAAGATGTAATACATGAGTATCGCATGGAGGAACTGATGAATTACACCCTGGTGGCTGTTTGCCTCGTTCTGTCTTCACTGAGAGACTGTTTTCACAGAGGAGCACAGAGTAGTGATAGAAAGCTTCATCACATGGTTCAATGATAATCACCTGAAGCTCAACATCAGCAAAACAAATGAGCTTGTAGTGAACTACGATGCTTCAAGCACAGATGTTGCTGCAGACTCTACAACATGGACACTTATAACACATTCAAACCAGCAGCAGAGAAGATCTAAACAATCATCACAGTTTAAAGATGAGTGTCACCATCTCAGTAAAAGACTGAATGTGAAATATGGCCACAATCTCTCCTTTTGTTCCACAGTTACTTCGTCAAATAATGGCTGGAAAGGTTTCTTTTTTGCAGAACATCATGGTGTCATGGTGAAAGTGAACTTTGACCTTTTGGATACAGATCCTGTAATACACCAATAATACACTGTGAAATTGTTCTCAAAATTTGCGAAAAAGTTCTTAAACTATGATCAAAAACTAGTCTTTTTTAACTTTTGACCACTAATATAATCATTTAATCCTTGAGTTCAAGTGGAAGTTTGTGCCAAAATAGAATAAATTCCCTCAATGTGTTCCTGAGATATCACTTTAACAAGAACGGGACAGACAGGCGGGCGAAAGAGCCTCCGTCTCTGGCTGAACATAAATATTAGGGTCCAAAAATCCATATCGTTGCATCTCTACTCCTCTGTGCCACTGCACCAATTGCCTGGACGAAACTGATAGGACCTGTGGGTGTGATACAGTGATCCACTGCAGCCTTTCGAGGATGTGGAGGCAGCCATTATTGCCTGCACTAGAAAACTAGATAGACAAAATCAATGTTGAGAGTACACGATGGGAAAAATCCAGGCATTAACTCTTCACGCAATATGTCAGAGCTTGACTTCGAACAGGGGACTTATCAAGTTAGCGAGAGAGTCTATTACTTTAAAATAGAAGATCGTATATTTGAGTCACACAGACCTGAAGGTCACCACGTCCCGTTCCAGCATCCACAGCTAATACACCTCCAGTTGTGTGAGTGTAAGTTGCATTGCTGTAAGAGTCAACTTAATGATCGGGTGACAGGATATTCCAGTGCACTCAGAGTCAGGCAGGGATTCAGTGTCTTTAGTCGGGTTTTCATTTCATCCATCTAAAATTAGTTGTAGTTAATAAGTTTTTAAAGAAGAGGCTGTTTAATAACTTTCCAGGAAGAACGTTTAAGTCATAGAAACAGTATAGCGCATCCAAATTACCCATCTGTCTTAGAATTATACTTTAATTTGTTCTTTCAAAAACAGAGGATGAGTCACAATGGAGAGCAAATTACAAATAATTAAATCATGTTTAATGTCTATACTCGATTATGTCTCTTAAAACTTAAAGTCTCTGGATTCAATACATCATCTTGCTATTTTTTCCATGTTATCTGTTTCACATGGATCTGTCTTACAACGGAGCAACACTGATAAAAAATTGCATATAAAGCAACCAAATTATCTCCCTCGTTTGCCAGCCTCATGCTGAGAAGTATGAGTGTAAATGAGAAATTGCAAATTCACGCTTTAAGCTTCTGTTCCAGCCTTTTAATTTGTTTTAGCAATCAGGACAAATTGCTTAAAATGTGATTGTTTTCTCTTATGCCCTATTATGATATTTGCCTTTGCGGTATTATTTTTATAGCTGGTGACGGAAAAGATGGTTTGCTCTCAGTGTGGCGTCCCTGTTATTAGACAGGCTTGGTTTTTGGAATCCCATTAGGTTTGCAAAGTAAAATATAATTGTACTTTTTTGTTGGCCTGCTGCGTCAGATTTGTGAAGGTGAGTGAGGAGATAATAAGGCTGCAGAGCGAGTCCCGAGCAATTCACAGAATACAACAAAGCGTTGCACGGCGGCATTAAGGGGAATAATCCGTCTGAGGCTTTTAGGCAACATGCGGTGTCACTGCAAAAGGTTATCTTGGAGATCATGGTGTGTGATGGAAGGCTCTGCGGACTCTGTCAAACAGCAAGCTGTGACTCTGCCAGAGAAACACTGCTTATCATTATGCATGTGGAAAAAAAAACACAGATATGACAGATGGTGCAGCAAACAAGAAACCACAAAGCAAACAAAGCAACTTAACTGGACGTGTTGGAAAATAAATGCTGGCTTTTTTAGATCTATGATGATTTATTCCTTACAGAATAAAACAAGAGTAAAAAAGTTTTCTCCACATTAAATAAAAGTCTGCATGGATACCACCTTATATTTATAGATTTTCTTAACTTTTTTACCTTTTATTTACACTTTAGTTAAGGTGAATTTGTTCAATGTTGGGATGTATTATGACATTGGCTTCGTAAAAGTCTGACAATAGTTCGATGGGAGTTGAATCTGGGTTAATCAGGGATATGAAGGATTAATTACTGAGTCATGTCACTTCATAACTTTGTCTCCTTGATATTGATATGAACAGAGCACCAAGTCACCATGTGAACATACACCAGGCTCGCTCGTTTCCTATCCATATTAATGTTGCAGTAGTTAATGGTAAAGATTCTGGGCTTTACTCAAGAGATTTACAATGTGCTCTTAAAATGCATCCTGTTTTTCAAATATATACACCACAAAGTAGCTCTAAACAACATAAAGCTGTTCTAATTTTCCAAGACTGAACTGTCTGATCGCAGCCTGACAAGAGGGCTTGACATATATACAAGCAAAAGCAATTACAGCATCACTGCGGTACACACTAAGTGCTTCTGTACAGGACAAATTGGATTAAAGAACACTGTAAAAGCTTGACAGGCCCCAGTTCTTGTCACCGCTGTCACATTGCAGAACTGCTGCTAAACTCCTTTGTCAAAAGCTTAAAGAATCAGCTGTCTGTACATACGTCTGCCCACAGGAACAATACAAAAACAACAAGAGTCCCGGTGTGTTTAAGCTGAACAGAGAGCATGAGGACAACTGCCACAACCGAACAAAGACAAATCAGCAGCTTTTGAAATGTCAGAGTTGAGCCATTGTGGTCCGATGCCTTGATAATCTGCGGACGTCAGGTTTTGTTGTGTGTATGACTCGCTGTGATGAAACAGGCCAGTGGCCGTAGGCTGCCCCTACGGACTCTGAGGGCTCGCTGATTCAATCTCCATCAAAGTGACTCTGCAGGCACCGCAGAGTGCTGATCCCTGCCTGGCATTTAGTGCTGGACCGATTCATGAACGCAGGCTCACCTAATTTAACGGGTAGAAACAATGTTGGAGTCATCGGACTTAAAAAGTCAAACAGTGACTGAATGACATGAATAAACTGGAAAAACATCAGCGCATTAATGACCATTTTAAGTACTGGGTCTGCAACTGTGTAAGAGGAAAATTAAATGACATATGAAGGAAAAATGCAGATAAATAACATATTTAATAATGTTTTTACTTCAGAAACACATGTAGGAATTAACCTAATGTTAAACACTGCCCACATGAATGAAAACAATCAGGCCGGCACGTGATCTGATGAATGAAGGAGCCTGACAGGGAAAAAAAAATTCATTCACATGTGGCTCTTCATTCACAGATGTGCTCATATCCAATCTGTGAATGAGACTAAAGCAGGGATCACGGTCTGAGATCACATCCTGACAAATATGAGTGGATGACTGCTGGAGGGGAGGTTGAGGTTGAAGGTTGCATCAACATGTTTACCAGTTAATGTTTTAAGGGCATTGGCGTGACACAGTCAAGGCTTTCTTAACAAAAAATAATCTATATAATCTGGGAAAATAATCTTCCTTGCTCACATCCAGCTCGTCATCCCTCCCTCTGATCCCGGCTGGATGAGCGTATCACCCATGCACAGCTGTGGGGGCTGGGTGAGGGTGGGTGTCAGCCCCTAAATAAGGCAAGAATAGGAAGATGGGGGAGGGGGAGCTGCAGAGCAAGGTGTTTAAGCCGGTGTATGTCGGTGTATGTTGGGGGGAGGGGGCTGTCAGACTGTTTACGGTCTGTTTGTGGTAAAACCATCACATAATGACAGCGTGTGTGGGCTTAATCCATAGATTCAACCTCAAAATGACCTACATTCATTCATGGGCTCCGTGCCTGCGAACTGTGGCTGTTAAACACGTTTTATTAACACATACGTTTATAAAATATTGTGCTTAAGACAGTTAAATGGCTGACTGCTGATATGATATCCACAGCGCTCACAATCAATTTGCCAATATTTATGTGTATAAATATTTCAGCTAAAAGCCTAAAAGCACATAATTCTGCAGAAACATATGTCCTTTAATTTAATCTTTTAATAAATGTCAGTTTAAAGCCCATAAAATGAGACGACATTCTTTACCGTACATTACATTGCAAGCATCTGATTCCTGCAGATTTTAAAGGATTCTTGCAGGCGAGTGAATTTGATCTCAAAGACATAAACATCTTGATAATGACCCGTTCGTGCTGCCTTGTAGTTCGTTTAACTTGACGGAAAAGCCTTCGGGGAGAAAATTAAGGCAAGATATGTGGCAGTAAAGAACGACCCATCAGGATAACAATGGAGAGGGGATGGACCCTGGAGGAACGGATTATTGATTCAAATGACTTCGTAAAAAAAGTAAGTGCAAGGATTCATGAATTATAATACAAATCGTTTATCTGTCTGAGGGCAGACTTACTACTTGCTGATTAATGTAAATGGCAGATGCATCATTTCCTTTTAATCTACAAAAGTAAAGTAACCAAGAATACAATCTGTTATTTGCAGCGGGTGTTTGTTTTGTTCTGCAGGGGTCACAGAGGGATCCTCTAAAACTTTCTATGTGGATTGGCCTTCACAGTGTCTCAAATAAGCATGAATATAACACACAGTGTGTGTCATTTCTGCTTTTAAAATCCTCACCATCAAAATAATAAAAACAAAATATGTAGTGTAATAACATCGTGAAGTAATGTGGGATTTTTAGATTTGCTCATTTCATTTTGAAACAGCAAAAGTTGCACATAAAAACCTAAAAGAACTACTAATGCATAAATGTTTGCAGATGAGGTAATGAATAAAGTTTTATTCATATTACATTAAGTCACATTTGTGGACTTCCTTCTTCACTTTTTCACTGGTGTTATGCTGGAAAATGAAACACACCATTACATATTTCTCCGAGTTTGAATATTGATGGAAACATTTGGTGTAATGCAATGCCATATAAAAAACAAATTTATGGTCCTTTTAAGACATTTTAATGTGGAAATGTTAATATTTTAAGTTTAAATGATTGTTGTACATCATTCTGCATTGCAGCGTATGAGATCTTACTGTTCTTTCACTGGGTGTGTCTGTGTGAAGTCAGTATGGCTCGACATCAGCATCACTAAATGCACTTCCTGTGCATTAGTGGTGCTTAACTGAGACGTTATCAGGATTGTGTCGCCGGGTCCCGGCAGTCTGTTCTGTTCTCCAGCTTTGAGCCCCAGTGGCAGACGAGCCGGGATGTTTTGCTCTGATACATCATGGCTCTTTCAACGGTTGCCAGGACAACACTATGCTACGCTGCACAGAGGGTTTTTATTATGGGGAAGGGAAAGTGAAGGTGTGACAGACAAGAGGAAATTCATCTGAATAGCTCAATAATATACATGTTGTGACTGAGGGAAGCTAAAACATGGCCGCTTTGCATCCATCCACTTTGACTGTTTTAAAGCACTCAAGTTTATAGTGGCAACAACCGAGGAGAGTAACTACTAATGTGCTTCCTTGTAAATGACCAGTATTTAATCTTGGAGCCTCTTCTTCTGCTGGCCGCCCAGAGGAGCCATTGAAGAAAAACTCGTTATAAATGAGATCCAGTGTGAGGCATGAACACCGGGGAAATTGAAGCCTTTGCTACAACACAGATCTGTCCGTGTCACTTTAGATTGAGAGTCGGGGGGAGGAGGTGGGGGGACTCGCTCATTACACCGCTTTCTCTCTGGCTCGTAAGGACTGATGAGAATGAGCCGGACAGCCGTATTCAAAGTCACACACCATTTGCCATGTCTTTATTTATTTGATACTTTATGGGTTTAATCTGCATCGGGCACGGTGCTCATTTGAGAATAATTTTGCAAATGTGCATAGTCGTAAAGAGGTAACCCCCCCCCTGTGGAGACACAGATCGAGGGTGTCTAAGACAGAACTAGGCCCATTTATAATTGAAGCAGCTCTCAAGGTGCTGGATTGGATTCAAGAGGGCGTTCCCACTTTGGAAGAAGTCATCTAACATTCAGCTTCACCTGATTACTCTCTCTTTCTGACAATCCTTTTACACTCCGCTTGCCGGCTGACTCACTTCATCCCTCACTGTCACGCAGAACGTCAAACTTAGTTTAGGATGAATGCTCCTTCCTACATCTCCACGCTCCTTCTGTGTTATTTAACGTGTGCCTAATTCTGTCTTGGTGTTGCCCCCCCAACACTGCATCTGCTCCCCTCCTTTATTTCCTCCCTTCATGCATATGTCTTTCACAGACACAAGCTGTCCACTGTACGCTCTCGAACACAGCTGAACCTGAGAGACTGCAGGCAAAACAGAATAAGAGCTTATCTTGTTGGCACAGCAGCGGATGTACAAGAATTGGTTTAACAGGGGAATGGTTTCCATTCCAGAGTCACGCCATCAAACGGCGGCCACAAATAACCCCGAGTGGCATCATCATCAGTCATCATGTCTGGCTTTCACCGAGTTACTTGTTATTCTGAAAAGCCGATCACACAGCATTGTGTGGTTGCATCAGCGGCATCTACATAGTGTTGGTCATAAAGACACCTTTGAGCAAGAAGAAGCCAAATTAATCAATCAGTCACAAGCTGCAGCCTTAACCAGGATTGATTACTGCACAAAGCAGCTTTAAATTGATATGTTAAATAAGTAAGAAAATTGAAAAATCTACAGATTTGTTTGATGGTGGTGTTTTCTGTCACATATTAGATTTTAAAAATTTAAAGTCTCGGTTCCCAGAGTGAGGTATTCTTACAGCTTTCATTTTTCATTTTAGAGGCGAGGAAAGAAAAAAAAACCCTAATCTGTGTGAGCACCACTAAAGCACAACCAACTTTAATCTATTTATAGCGTGACATTTTCAGTCTCATTTGCGATTTGCAAGTGAGAGCTTTTACCATGTACTGAGCTTATGGATTTCAAGATACACCAAGGACCCTGAGAGTTGGCTCTTTAGTGCGGAAAGCAAAACACAGAGATTAATATTCTATTTTAATCACTGAATGGAGAGGACTGCTGAGTAAATATGTGCTGCCCTGGTTACAAACAGTTTTATTTATACACAGTAATTTTTTAAGCTGTCATCAAGACAAGACAGTTTAATCTCCAACTCGTGCAACGTGTTTGCATCCCTGAGTGGCTGCAAATAACAAATAAAAGACCACAGAAGAAGAAGAAGAAGCGCTGACAGTGGCGTTAGTTGTTGCTAATAAGGTGCAACTGAAGTAAGATCTAAAACAGGTGGTCTTTTAAAAATGAGGGGTGCTCCTCGCTATTGATTTACCATTTGCATTTGTTTTATATGAGAGGGGAGCATCTCATCCAACAAATCCAATTTCTCACTACTTTACTGTCTAATACACTGTGAAGCATTAGCATTTAAATAGGCCGTGTGGATATCTTAAACAAAACCCTGCCAGAGGAAAATGAACCCAAATTCGAATTTTAGCATCTTTCCAGCAATTACCGTAAAGCCACATAATGGAGTGACTGTGTCGAGGGCTAATTGAATGGGAGGTTTTAGCTCTTTCCCTTTTGCTCTCACCTGCAGTTTGAAACGACTGTGCTATGAATGAGAGTCCCTCCGTAATTTTTGATTTTTTAATGACATCCTTGGCTCCAACCCGCTGTGTCAGAGGAAGTGATCTCCCCCTCATTGCAGGGCCAAATGAAAAGGTTACTTTAAATGTTTTAACTGCTGTGTTTTTCTATTTGAAAAGCCAATGAAAGGAAAAACCCTTTTTTTGAGCGAAATAGACAGAGAAAGAGGAGGGTTTATTTTTTCAGAGGAATCATTATTATACAAAGCAGCAGCAAAGTCCCCTGTATTTTTGTGGATTAATTGTTATGTTGCACAATTCTGCAATAGTAAGTGGCACTGTAATACATTATGGTCAATAAGATTATCAGGGATTACATATCTGCAAAGTGATGGACTGTACACACCAATCCAATCTAAATCTGCTTGTCATTGAAATAATTACTGGCCGTTTTGTTTGCTCATGCTCTGTGGATCAATATTTCTTTATCCTCTGCACTTTTGGTTGAGAGTGTTCGCTTTCATGAGATTATGCTACTATATTCATTTATATTATATTATTAAGTTAAATCTGTCATTATCTGTCCTAAACACACGTCAAATAGTACATCGATACAGTGTGTTCACACTCACCAATCTGCATATCTTACACACATTACAAGAATGCATTATCCTCTCTTGTACAGGCACAGGTTTGTTTTTTCCATCTGTGACAAATGGAAATTAAGACTTAAATTCATAAATATGTGGGATGATAATAGCACAGAGCGAAGCAAAACAGCACTCGTACCTCCCTCTGTCTTTAAAGATGCTGGACTGATTTGAGAAAACACACTGTGATTAGTTATTTGAAACAACACATTCACTTTTAAGTTGAGTAATGGCAGGAACACTTCAGGAAAATATGTAAAACTGACAAACTAAAACTCTCAAAGACACAACAGTCAATTTTGAGAACATCGGCCTGTCATGACTTTGAGAAATTACTCTTGAAGCGAGCGCAGCGAACAGCTCAGCATCTAAATGTCAAGCACGGGGATTTGGAGTAAACTTTAGCCGCCCTAATGACAGCTACCTCTCCCATAGAGGTCGTTGAGATATGTGCGCTGGCAGCCAAAAGGACCAGTGGCTCTGTGAGGGCACAAATCATAAAGCATTAAGAATGTGCCTCAGATTGTGCTGACAAGCAAAATCTCCTTCACGGACTGTAAAGGACGGCGGGCGGTGCGTTTATGCAGACCCCGGGTCATGGGATTAAAGAGAAGAAGATTGCCCCACAGAAGCCCCGGTGGTCCACCAGGAGAAGAGCAATCAGCTTGCTGCAATGACATTTTACCAGGAATTCCAATACAGGAGACGGCAGATAGGAGCCGAGAGGTATTTGTGTGTGTGTTTGCGAGTGTGTGTGTTTGTGTGTGTAAGTGTGTTGGACAGAAGAGGAGACAGAAGCAGCTACATCGATTCATTCGTTCCTTCCTGCATTGTTTACAACATTGTTTTCCATAAAATAAGATAAATATTGCTGCCTTCTTCTTATTGTGAACCATTTTTCTTTTCGACCATTGTTGTGCTTTCAAAGACCAACTTTTACGATGTCTGTGTTTCTCCCACCGGAGCTGCCTGCCTCCTCACACTCCTTTGATCACATGACTGTCACGCAGTCATAGTTTATTAATTGCTACACACAGTAGAAGTGAAAATAACATGTCAGGATTTTAAATAAAATAAACGTAACACTTCATTGTCACTGGATTACAAGATTATAAACTATGTAAAACATAAAATCAGGCCAAAGGATGATCTAGCTGCACTGCCATACTTGCTTATTATAAAAAGGAGATTATAAGAGCAGTCTGCCTCGCTGAAACAGGTGAATGACCTTCCCTGGAGAAGCTCTGAGTCAGGTGAGAGGAAAACACTGAGGTAATTAGAGGCACAGCATACCAAATGGTAATGAGGCCTTTTCCCCCGCTGCAGGGTCCTACAGTCAGAAGCCCTCCAGCTCTTTTTATTTAAGTCTCCCGTGGGCCGGCTAGTGAAGGGAGGGCGTTTGGTCGTCATTGATTTCCCCTCTCCAATGCACCGGTTTTGAAGATCAATGCAACATGAAGGTATTTGTGTCCTCATTAAAGCTGTTTGTTCAGTGGATCGATGCGAGCAGAACCCCCCAGTTCAGTTTGGCTGACAGTTCGCCGGCCTACAGAGGCGTCAGACCCGTAATGGCCAAGTTTAAACTGCTTAAATCCTTAAACTCTCTAATAACACAGTATGAAAATACTCCAACAGAGCGAGTGTCTTCCTCCTCCAGTATATTCAAGTAAGTGAAAGTACAACTTTCGTCCTGAAGCTTTGTTCCCCTGAGGCTGATAACGTGTTTTATAGCCTTCAAAGAACATTTTTGTTTGGTTAATTAGTTCAACAAATATTCCCAGGAGGTTTCTTCATGGTGTTATCTTGTGGTTATGCAATGTTGTTCACTAATGGAAGTGCTCATTAATAGCAGATTTTTTTTAAACACACCTCCACACAACATATGGAGACCTTTCCTCTACAGTAACAATGCAACAATCTGATTACGAGGACCTTTTATCATACAAGAAAGTTGTAGACTGGAAATATCTGTTTTATCAGAAAAGTTGTCAGAAAATCTCTGCTAACACTTGCCTTTACTTTATTTATTTATAACTGACAATGGAACAAGTTGTACAAAATACAACTGGCACTTGAGCAAATGTAATAGATAATTTAGTGCACTAGGGGTAACTAAAGTACTCATGATACTGAGTGAGCTTCAAGTGGTGTTTTTCTAGTAGTAATGTTTAGTAAAGACCATATAAACAAGGCTATATTTTGCATGTTGACAGTCTCAAGGGGCAAAAGGATGAAACCACTCAAAGAATAAGCTGATGACTCCTTTCGACCATTTCAGCCTTTGACCTCACAAATCTACGTCTCCAAGGAAACTATCATTCATAACTGTTACGCAAACTGTCCTCAACCTGATCCGCGTCATGTCTCACCCTCTGGGTTTTCTCATACCTGCTGGAGTATGAACCACATAAAAACACACATGAGAGTAATCTAAAGACCACATCATTATCACTACGATAGGGCTCCTATCATTGATCAAATGTCAAAATCACCCTGACAGCATCTTTCTTCACTGCCCATGCAAATATCCATATTTCTGTGACAGGAGATAAATCTTAGTCTGTTCTCCAGATCAGGACACTTTGTTTCTGTACGGCAGAAACATAAGTGTCTATAATGCACCAAGTTGAGCTGTTCTGCTCCGGAGACGGACCTCGGACAAACTGGGCTGGACCCGCCTCCAAGTGCATTACAGTGACATCTCGCCCACTGTGGCCAACCCTCCTTCTCCCCTTCAAACAACCGTGTGCTGCAAGACTCAACTCATGTCTGTGCAGGTGACCAGAGAGAGAAAGATGCATTTAAAACCATCCATGTGTTCAGCTCTTAGTACTTTTGTTGCTTCTAACTGAATCTGCTTTAATTTACTGTTTTATCATCTTTGCTTTCAGCTGTATAGGAGTGTGTTAAGTCACTGCTGATGAAAAACCAACATTTCCTAATTTTGCTGCTTTATAATAAAAGCTTTAAAATAACAGAACGAGGGGCACCTCTTCTAAAGAATTAATAGGAAATTAAATTTTATAACTATAGAATAAGCTGAACAGTTCTTTAATAAAACCAAGTCTTCTCATAGTAGAGGAAGGAAGGAAGAAAAGCAGAAAACAGCCACAGTGGGATGTTACATGAAAAGCTGCAGACATCAGGCTCTTACTGCTCTTCTGCAAACAGCTCACCTCCAACAGGCAAACAATGTCTGCTACCTGCTGTGCTGTGTGATTTAAAAGCACTCGTAGCAAAGATGACAATGCAAGACAAGCGTTTTATCAGTAAAACACACACCTTCATGCGTGTGGCCCTGTCTTAATGGAAAATGCAAATTTCTTGTATCTCTGGGATTTTATACCGGAGGGTTTCCAAAAAGGTTCACAGTGTTTTATAGGAGGTTTTGATAAAACTACCACTTCTGCAAACAGTTTTCAAGTTGTTTTTAATAAGCAAATCAGACTGTTGGTCCTGGATCATTACCACAAAGACTATCATTCCTTGTTTCAGCTAACCTTTCAGTTCTGCAGCAATAATCGACTACATCCAACCTGATTAAAAACTGCTGCAAAATTGTGAAAAAAATGCTGTTTTCCATAAACTCAGCTTGAGCACAGATGATTGATTTTTAGTAAATGAAAAAAAAAACAACTCACACACTGCGGTATCAGCAACCGCTACTCAAAAAATGTGCTTAAACCTAAAGGGATAACACGACAAATAGTATCACCAGACAAACACATGTGGGTGATTCCCACAGCGGTTTTATAAAACTATTAATCCTCATTTGTGCCTTGGTGAAACCTCGCCAGTCTTTAAGCATTATGCAAGGAGGCTTAATCATCTGAATACATATGTCATTGTTGGAGGTCGCCGCATGAACTCTCCCTGAACCAGCACACTCGATGCTACTGTTTTAAATGTTCACTCAGGAGCTCGCCTTGCAGCTCATCAAAACAAAACCAGCTGTCATGCCAAGTCATGATCTGCATGCAGCATTCGTAAGCAGCATATGCATGCCAGCAGATTATCTTAACTATGCAGGAGCCGTACAGATACAGCCAGTCACAGGCAATTGTCAGCTCAGTGAGCACTAACAGGATCTTTGACATGCTAAAGTTAGCTGAATGACTGCAGAGTGACATCTGTGTACGCTGCACTGCACAGCCACTATGGTTTTTTTTTTTGTGACATGGTGAGAGCAGAGGCAGAGAAACCACATGCCTCACTATCTTCACATCGGTCTTTAGGGAAGTGAGCTACATCCTTCCCAGGGTGCCCTATCCGGCGCAGGCTAATGAACATCTCTCCCAGCCACCCAGCGCCTGCATCATTTCAAAACTGGACTTCTCAGCAAAGGAAACCTTCGCAGCTGCTCTTCCCCCCTCAGGGTTCTAAATGGGTGCACTCAGTGATTTTCTGCTGCAAAATGCTCCAGATAGAGCCG
Source organism: Acanthurus leucopareius (assembly GCA_029814765.1). Classification (NCBI taxonomy): domain Eukaryota; kingdom Metazoa; phylum Chordata; class Actinopteri; order Acanthuriformes; family Acanthuridae; genus Acanthurus; species Acanthurus leucopareius. Next base: position 3,962,839 of record JAQMCX010000041.1, on the reverse strand, counting down.
ACTCAGAACTAAAAATTACCCACCCTGTACCTTGAGTGTTAGACGTTGTAAAAGTCACCTTTTATACATTTATCCCACATACCCGCAGCTTGTATTAACACTGCAGGTGGGTCTGCCCTGTGCAGCACACAGCAACTCGAATCTTGAGTGTTTTTCAAGACTAACAGTTGAAAAAGAGACCAGAAGGTGACGATTACTTCGAAAACGGGAGTGAAAAGGCTTCAGTATTTCAGCTAGTTTGCATTTGAAAGTGAGACAACTGCAATAGCATTATGCCATATGCTGTACATGCCACCTGAGCCCACATAGACAGCCCACAGCACTCACCATCTTTGCGGTGGTAGGTGATCTCCACCTTGCGCTCCTCTGAGCCCAGCAGCGCCTGGGCCACCTGGGCCACCGCGTGCCGGTTGGTGAACCGACCATGCAGGAAGTCACAGGTGCACGGCTTCTGCATGACGTCCGGCCTGGAGAAGCCCGTCATCTCGCAGAAGCCATCGTTACAGTAGATAATAGCACAGTTCTGCACCCTGGCATTGGCTATGATGAACTTCTTATCTGTAAAGGGGTAAAAGAGAGATTGGAGGAAGTGTGGATTATTATCACCTTAACAAGTCCAATCTACTGTATCACTTTTTATACATGAGGATGTGTCAACTACTTTGTTAAAATAGCACATAAATGAACAGGAATATGAAAACATGTAACAGAAACATAAACACAGGGAGGTGGGTGTAATGGGTTTACATGGGATTATCCTCCATTTGATTCTCTAATATGGGTGCTAAGCGACAAATTAAAATAGAAATCAAACAAACAGGCTGGATTGTTTTTACTTCTTATTCCACTTCTGTGATTGGTCCTGAATTAGCCATTTTATTTAAAGGAGAAAAATTTGAGGAAAGCCGGTTTTCCTTCATATCAAAGCTGTAAAACTAGACTGATGACAAAAGTGATGCTTTATTCAGATGGCCTCTATGATGGTGTGTAGCACAACAATAAACAAAAACTAAAGATGACAGCAGGATTGAATGAGAGCAATAAAGGTATTTTTAAAAAGTCTTCTCAGTATGCAGCTTTTTAAACTACAATTTCCTCTAAAGCAGGACCACAGAACTATAACAAACGGGGTGCTGCTTTGATAAGGTAGCAGGATAATTAACTTATAATGACTTTTCATGGACCTCTGACAAAAAAAAAGAAAAAACAAATGGGAAAAATAGAATTAGTCTAATGCAGCCTTGTTATAAAATCAGGCCTATTAGGCGATTTCCTAACGACTAAATAATTGTTCTCAGGATGCAGCAGGACAGACACAAAAGGCAGGCAGCACAACACAACGCATGCACACAACACTGGACACCAAGGGGGAAAGGTACTCACTTTGTCCCTCGAATTTCCGTATTATTACTCCCAAAAATGTGTTTTGTGGCGCGACATGACCCCTCCGGACAGGCATGGTTCCCCTCCAAAAAACAATGATGATAAAAAAAAAACTGGCTGTCCAAGTGAGAGCAAGCCGGTCCCCCAAAACGCCTTCCGTCAAGTTCTTGCGGATGACAACCGACGCCAGAGGGGCTCCCCGTTTTCTTTGTCACCAGTCAGTCATCCTCGTAAGAAAATCTCCCCTCCTCTGCTTTTCTTTTTTCTTTTTTTTTTTGTCCAATCCCCGACCCCCCGTGTTTCCCTTATTTCAACTGCGACGCGTCCCCGGTTGAGCGCATCGCAGTGGCTCCCCTGCGCTCCTCGCCGATGTGAAGCTGGAAAGAAAGGAGTCGGTAAACCGCAGTTTAACCAACATTTCACCGTCGCTCCTCGAAAGCACTGTGCGCGTTTGTGGCGGCGGCGGTGGCGCGTGAGTGGACGTGCGTGTTTGTGCGTGTGTGTGCGCGTGTGGGGGTCTATTGTTGTGAAGGGAAGACTGATGGTCTCTGAGGCCAATGGCTGAGAGGCGCAACACCGACACCGCGAAGGGAAAAACCCACATGGATGCGTAGACAAAGCGGCAGACGGAGAGATAGTAGAGGCAGGGCTGCCTGGTAACGGATTACTGTAACGCGTTACAGCGACGTTAGCTGTTTTGTTTCATGAGCGAGCCCGTAGTTGGCATTGTTAACAAGCTGTAATAACCATGCAGCTTATTTTTATCAGACTTATTAAGTCAAATTATATTTATTTCACCTGTTTAATCAATTCATTTATGGCATCATTAATAAAACAAAGCGGCTAAAATTAAGTTAGCTAGTTGAGTGCTAGCTAGCTTACCTGTAACTTTACCTGCTAAAACTGAAGCCGTACTTTGATTTAATGATGCAGACCAGCTTCCTAATTTAACAAAAAAAGCAACAAATCACGGTTTAGACTGATGAAACATTAGTAAGGACGTTAACGAGTGATTACTTTGGCAACACCTGTGACTTTTCTCTGAGTCACGAGCTCAGCACTGCCGCGAGGGTTGACGTCAGGGCAGCAAACGCAGGTGTGTCGCCCATCTCATTAATGGATGGAGCCCTCCGGCCAGGTATTGGTCGGTCGGTCGGTCATGTTTTAAATGTCTTCTCGTGCCCCGGGTTTCCGCATTGCTTTCCACGCATTGTTTGCATAAAATGTGACTGAGATCCACTGGCACCGCCTCGAGGAGGAGAGCGCGAGGCCCGCTGCCTGCCGCACGAGCAGGCGCTGGCCATGGTGCTGCCGAGGCTTTTCACTTTCACTTTTCACTCTGGTTTGTAAGCGGCTTAAAAGAGAAAAGTCAGGAAACCGACACTTCTGCAGGAAATTGAACATAAGTGTGACTAATGGACACAAAAGGGGAATTCTGAGTTTATAATAAAGTCCGACAAGAAGCAGAGAAGCTTCCTCTGCTTCTGCTGGAGGAAATATGGTGTAAGACATCATTTTAAAACAACATGAGCTTCATGACAAAACATTCTCATACATTGTTTGGTAAGTAGAATCCTTTCAAATCATAAGAACATGAGCATATTCAGGTACAATGAAAGTTTGCATCCTGCAACAAAAACATATGATTATAAATAACTATATTGATATTATATTCATCCTAATTGTTAGACTTGCTTTTTTTTAAGTTGTCCCAGAAGCTCACCAGTATACAGACATATTATCAGCAGAATACATGCATGTTTAAAGTAAAAATACACATTATCCACAGTATGTCCATTCAGGGTTGCATTGTTATATATAATTGGTTCTCATTTGTGATGCATCAACCTCGAAATAACATTTTAAGGTTGCAGCTGTTCAGTGTTTTAACTATATGTCCTATGGGGTATTTAGTATATTTATGATCCCATGTTTTGCATTTAAAGTCTCAATCTGCAAAGTAATTATAGCTATCAGACAAATGAAAAAGGACATTACTTCTCTCTGAGGAGCAGAAATCTCAAGTAAAAGGAATGAAAAAGACTGTTAAAGTGTTAAAACAACTGCGTGCGTTCTGGACTGGAGGTTTTCACATTTTAATACTCTCTCTCTTTTCCTCACAGTCTGCTCTGCTCTCTTTTTTTATTCAATTTATTTCCCTCCCCGTCTCTCTTTAGTGTCTCACTCTCTCCCACACACACGGGGGCAAACAAACACACCCAGAGTCTAGTGAAACATCTGTCCTGGTCTTACGCTAGCTCTCCCTCCATCTGGCCCATTGAGAAAACGATTCAATACACACAGACATGGGGAGGTTGGGGAGAAAGTGGCATATGCTGCTTTTACGACCTTTTGTTTTAATAATGACTACAGTAAATTCAAAGGCAGCCTTCGGGTAGCGCTTTCCTCCCCTGTCATGCACCAACAGCTTTCTTTAGATGTGTTATTTTCTCCCTGCGGCTTGTGGCCTGACTGTTGCAAGGCTATCGGCTTATTTATCAGCGCTAATCTGCATTTTGTTGCCCACATCCAATTTCTCATCACACTTAACACTGTAATGATATTTGAATCCATAAAAACAAGTTAATCCACCACACAAATCTATTTTCTCTCTCTTTCATTTTCCCCCGCTCTCCGTCTCTGTCACACAGCAAGCACGACTCACCACCTCGCAGCAGTGAAACTGTGAAGGGTAGGTCTGCCCCTGAGTTATATTCACATTAAACGGAGTGACAGACAACATTAATTAATTGTGTTTTAGCTCATAATTTGCCCACTGAATGGACAGCTGGTGGTGACAAACATAATCCCAGAGAAGCAAGAAGCTCCTGCACACACACGCATTTTGAGCAATATTTTAGTTTAGTTTAGCCCATTAAAAATGAAGGAGGAGGAGGAATTTGTAGTCAAAATGCAAAATATATCTATTAATATAGAAAAAAGTCAAAAGATTCTGTGTGGAGGTCTCTTCTAATTTCACTGAGGCATTTTCAAAAGGAATCTAGGAGAGATGTATTTGTGCTTAAATCCCATTTAAGCTCATTAGTTGCATCACAAAAGCTGCAGGAAATTGGGAAACACACATTATAGCCTTTGGGCCATGCAAAAAACAACAGAGCTACAGAGATCTACATTTAATGCTGCTTCAGCACCATGGACAGCTCCCCGGACTTAAGCGCTCTGTTTGATACCATTTTTGGATTAACTTTTATAGTTTCTTTGCCTCCCAACAAAACATGAACACACAGAAATCTCAGCCCTGAAAGCAGCATTGAATTTCAACCCACCAGTCCATTATTTTAGCCTAAACATGTATCAACACCTCATTGAGGGATTGCCATGAAATTTTGAGCAGACAATCATGGTTCCTTGAGGATGAACCAAGCTGACTTTCATGATTTCACTTCACCTTTTCCTCCAGTGTCCCCATGAGATTCATTTGAAAAATCTTGAGGAATCCAACCACATCATCCTCGTCTCATATGCTAGCATGTTAAGCTAAAATGGCAAAGATAGTAAACATCATATCTGCTCACCATCAATGTGTTAGTATTGTTATTTTAAGGATGATAGCATGCTGACATTAGCATTAGCTCAGAGCATGAATATGTATCCACAGCCTCATAGAGCCTCTGGCATGGCTGCAAGCTTTTAGTCCTCTGTAAAATATGAGCAAATAACAAGCAGTTTAACTTTCCATCTACAGAGCTACACTTCCTATAATCTGCACTGATGTGTCTCCATTAAAGTGAAATAAGAGGAAGTCATCTCTTTTATGCTCTCAAGTGTGCAAACAACTGAAAACTGATATAAACAAAACATTTTAAACACTTTCTTCGACTACAGTCTTTGTAGAAGCAGATTGAATTTGTTCATCTCTTTCAATGCAACAACAAAGCAGCTGTTCAGGTGATGATCCTCTTCTTGTTTTATTCTCTAAAGCTTCTTATACTTGTCTTTATAGACAAGTTTCTTTCTACAGTTTAATCTGTTCAAACCTGTTTTTGCAGATCCTTACACCATCCTTTGTTAACTGTGCAAGGAGCACAAATTCAGCAATTAATGTGCTTAATTTGTCTTCGTAGAATCATAATTGCCAATATAGGGAATATTTCACCAGAATTACCTTAATAATCATGTACTGTCATTGAAAACTTTAAAAATATTTTGAAAGCAACATAAACTGCACCATGGTAACGAGATGTCACATTCAAAGATGTACGCTCCTGTCTTCTTGTGTATGTTCCTCCCTTATCAGATGCGACTGCCAAAGAGACTCAGTGGTTTATGGGAACTGACAGTTATAAATAGATAAAACGGTATTTACTTTCCATTTATCTGGAACATCACTTATCTGTTTATGCTCTTTATGAAGCTGCGTCCCACTGACCGGATTTATGAGTCACAGCAAAGGGAGGAAACTAAGATTTATCCCTGTGATGCTTTTAAAAGGTGTAATGAATAATTAAGAGGAAATTAAACAAAGTGAGTGGGATGTTGGTCTTACCGGTGAAAGCTGAGGGAATTCTGGAGTAAAGCGAGAGAAGGTTTTGGAATATTTCAGAAGAGATATTTGCTGTGGTTATGAGTTCAGCTGTGTTTCATTAAGTGCAACCAAGTGGAGATTTCTATCAGACCAAAAACGTTAAGACTCTTTGCGTCTTGGGAAATATTGCCTGGCAGGAGCAAGTGAATCGACTCACCAAGGCGATGTGTTAAACTGAATTGAATTTGCTGGAAAATTTTGCAGGTTTCAAAGCTTCTTTTGAAGAAGCCTTAAGAGGTAAAAAAAACAAACATAAAGTTTGGTATCAAGCACAGGCTTTGTTTAAGGAGTAATGGATGCTGTTCTCCGGGTTTTGGGAGGACATGTCTACTGTTAGCGGAGAAAGGATAGAGCTGAAACCACCACTTTATAATTGGAGCTGAGTCAGCAGGTGAATGATTACAACTTTGCCCTGTGGGATCATCACCATCATTATGATGTATTGGAGAAAGAAAAAAATGGTTATTACTGTAGAGTGTAACCTTGCCCTGGGCCCTGCTAATTAGTTAGACTAATACCGAACATGGCGAGCTCCTGACAGGCTGTCACTCTTGCAGCAAAGAGGTCCAGACTCGGCGTTGCATGTGGTGGCGTGATGCAGTGATTCGGCGGGTGTGAGAAGTGAGTGGGGAGACTGTCCTTCAACCTGGGTTCAAGCCCCTTTGACAGCAAACATCCATCCTGCTGAACCGTCCTCGAGCAAGAGCGGACACCAAATTCCCCACCTGCTCCTGAGATGTTCAGCCAAATGAGAACTTTCCTCTTCAATCAATAGAATATCTCATCATTTCCCTCCTTTTCGCTGTCGCTATCAGCACTAGATCATTTAAAATTGGCTTTGTCGTGCAGAATTTAGAGATGCCACCTACTGTCAAATCGCCTCCATTCACCTTATGTGACAGAGGGTTTAAAGGTTAGGACCTGCACGAGGGGTTCGTGCTACAGATTCTAAGTGTAAGAAAGCTAACGTGGTTAATTACACGGGTTGCCGACAAACCAGCAGTGATTTCCCCTGGTAGTTGTAAAAGATCTCCATTACTATGAGGCATTTTCTCTGACCTCAGCCCATGAGAGAGGCTCAGTGTACTGCAGCTCGTGCAGCAGTCATTAAATAAACCCCACGCGGCCTAATCCACTCAACATCAGCTCATTCATAACTACGGAGAGGAGTGAATGGTAGGTGTGTGGTGAGTGAATCAGTATTTTTATGTACTTGGAGCTTCTGGGTTTCTTGACACTCCATTTCATTGTCCAACAGGAAGTCTTTGCGAGGGGAACTTCTGCAACAAACGGGAAAAACACATTGTTTATAATAACAGAATAACATATTTCTTAATGCAAAAATGATCCGTGTTTGGGATAGTTGGAAAAAATGACGGGAGAAGTTGAAAGAAAAGAGTTGAAGAAAAGAGACATGAAGATGAAGACAGAGGCTCTAAAATACATTTGAGAAAATACTGAAACAGACAAAAAAATCAAATGTTTAAATGCGACTCTTTCTGATGCAATATGTTGCTTGTTTCACTGGATAATGATTTCACGGATATCTAATTATTCTTGTTGTTTTTACATCTATTTAGTGCATTTTGTCCCTCAGGCATCAAATAATGTGCTTTTGGGGGTTGAGGATAATCAATTTTGATTGATACACCAACACAAGACCTCATGTTTTTTTAAAATGGGATGAAATGTTTTGGGGAGGAATTGAAATGTGGAAACTTATGGAGACTGACCTGACTTTGGATACAGTGATGCTTTGAGCTAAATGCTAACATTAGCATGCTTACATGCTGAAAATGACAGTAAATTACTCTGATGTTTAGAAGGTATAATGCTCATCTGCTTTCACCATTTTATTTAAGTGTGTTGGCATGGCCATAAACCAATGTATTGAACGGAGTATTGATTTCGACCTGAAGGTTCTGCTCATTCATCTGAATGGGAGCGTGGATGTCTGCACCAAATGTGACGGCAATCCATCTAACAGCTGCTGAGGAATTTCACTCAAAATCACAAATGTCAACCTCATGGTGGCGCCGGAAGGAAAGTCAGAAGAATTCATCATCCTTTGGAGGCACATGAGCATCTGTAATCCATCCAACAGGCTACATGCTGACACCCACACTGTAGCATGGCTAAAAAAGACGAAGACGATGGTGCTGATGATGATACTGTTGCGGTTGCGTGATGCTGCTGCTGATTAAAGCGTAGATGATGATAACATAATCATGATGACAGAGGCATCAAGCCTGACAACGATTATTTATCTTGATGGTGATAATGGTTGTGATAATGACGATGCTGAACAAGGAGCATCACTGAGGGTATGGCCATGCCACTCATAGCATTCCTGCGTGAGAAAACAGATTCCCCTCTTTGTTAATCTCCTGACTGGCATCGGCCTCTCGCCTCCTTGCTGCCGCCGCTGCTGCTGCTGCTGGGAGTGTTTTTGAAAGGAGAATATCCCCCCTAAGCCTGACTCTATCAGCTCGGTTCGTCCATTCATTTTCAGCTTAATCTGTTCAGTATGTGCAGCAATTTAGATCGGGCAGCGAGCCTTGGCCCCTAATCCACGGATCACTCCAGAGCAAATGGCTGCCCACACCCAGAAATGACCCCCGCGGTCTCTCCATTCTCTGTCGGTTTATTTTTCGCCCGTTCTTGTCATTGTTGGCCCCTGATCTCCGCTCTGCCTGGGAACCAGAAAAAGACTACAAGAGAACGCTGACTGTCGTAAGATCACAGCTGAATGATTACAGACAAATAGAAAAGTCTTCAAAAATGAGAGGGGACTTAAAGAAAGAAAGGTGCAGATGATGAAAACTGACACGAAAGTTATTCCATGCATCTGTGTTGGACTTTTTATTCTCGCTGCAGTCACCCGTCCAACTTTTTCCACAGCATGCCTCTTCCCACAGATAAATGTCTCACCTTTGCTCGTCTGCTGTCTCCCTATCTTTTGAAAGCTTGGCTGTTCAGCTCAGCAGTTCATGGGAAATACGTGCCAGGGATGTGGTGTTAGCGCGTCAACGATAACCCACGTGTCACTCCAAGATACCAGCGGCGGCTCTTCACGACCCCGGCGGCTTTGTCTTCTGTCAGCGTCGCCATCACAGCTTAATGTCTGTGACTGCACAGCTCATCGCCAAACAGAGGTGTCATACGAAAGATGTATCACCCCGCACATGTCCCCGTCTCTTTAGTCGGCCACTCGAGGTGCCAAAGTGGAGTGACTCTGACTCCGGGTGTGTGTGTGTGTACTAGTATGGATGTCCTTGTGAGAACAGATTTAAGTTAAGCCCATTGGAGGAAGGCCACTCTGACAAAGTGAGGTCATTCTGTCTTGTTCCCACTTCTTCATGGAGTTGTGACCAAGGTGAGATTAGCCTATTTGGAGGCCTCAGGGCATATAGGGGCCAATTTGGCAGTTCTTCGTCTGAGTCACCATTAAGTACAGTGCATATTTGTTGCACTGTTTACCTGTCATGTATAAATTTTAACTGAAAAACACACAAAATGTCTCACAACCCCTTTCTAGATGACTAAAAATTCAACTGGCTTTACAAAATGCAGGGATCATCATTAGCACAATTCCCAAGCCAGGCCTCAGATCAGCATCTTGTGCCAGTTCCTACCACCAAACCCATGAGCATAGCACTCAGTCCTGTTCCTGCTTTTAGCATTGCTCTGTCCTACAATGACTCCTGCCGAGAGACCTCAATGAAAATCTTTGCAGCTCGTGAAATTACAGGCGCGGTGTCGAGCTCCAGTGTTGCAGAGCTCCTCACTCTGTCGCCTCCTCACGCCCAGCTTGTCTTGTAAACACACGTTAGCACCTGAGATTTGCACTCATCATACACCTATGTGTGTAATTAAATGTAGCAGTGATTGCCACTGCAGATGGCGGCAATTTTTATCTATTTATGAGAGCAGCTGGATGTTCCCCAGCTCCAGAATTACAAACAAGTCACATGAATCACATTCTGGCAACAATAGTGAGTTGGCGTTTGAATCTAAGGAACGATATTGGAACAAAGCCTTTTAAAAAATATCGCTCACTTGGCAGCAGAAATACTCTGGGCAACATTAGGTTTCAAATTTAGAAAATCAAACGAGCGGAGTCGTAAATATCAAGAAATGTATGCAGCTTTCACAACTCTGGTTCTGCTTTGTAGTCACTGTAAAATTAGTCGGTAACGTCAAAACATTTAGACAAAATGACGATTATAGTGCTGCAGACTGTAAACTCATTACATACATAAAAGATTACAGCGACATTATGATGTATTGGGATTAGTGTTGACAGAGCACGAAGCTACTGAGGTATTTTTAGATTTTGTTTACCTACTGAATCACTTACTATCCTGGTAATCCCCCGTATTATTCGTGGGGAGGACTGTGCAGAGGCTCTGCAGCAGGTCTAAATCTGGCCCTCTTACGCTTACAGTTCATATTCAAAAATAGTGTACATGAAAAACCTCAGATCCTGTAGTTATGCAGGGATCCTTTCCTGAAATACTCACATCTCTTTCCTTGCCTTCTTTCTCAAGGCAAAGCATCAATATCAGGCAACATCTCATACAAATCTTAAAAGATATCGATCAGAAACACCAAACTGCACTAGTTAAACAGCTTTGAGCTTGTAATCCCAGAGTGAAAGAAAGTCTACTTATAATCTTATTTAAGATGTTTCTGAGCCCCAAAAATTTTAAATATATCCAGTATTTAGCAAGAAAAAGCTGTCAGGGCTCAAATTAAGGACCCAAATGCAGACAAAATTCAAAGACTTAACAAAAAGCTGATTATTCCAGAGCCCAAAAATGCAAAGTTTAACTATAAAGAAAAATTTAAGAAGACAAAAAAAACCAAATGTTACCAACCAAGAAACACAGAGACCACATACACACTAGCATAATGAGACGAGGCAATCAGCACAGGTAAAACACATCAGGGCAGGGCAGGTAATCACAAAAGGAGGGAAACTTGACAGGATGTGGGTAGACAAGACACGGAACAGGATTTACCAAAATAAACCAGGAAACAACAAAACAAAGACACACACAAAAACCAAGGAAACCTGACACTCAACTCAAGAATCAACCGAACCAAAACTACTCCAATGATGGCTCATGAAAAAAGGTTAAATAGTATATATTTTGATAAATCGTAGAAAAAAAATAGTTTTATGTTACAAGTTAATCCATTTTACCCCTTTATTCAACATGTAACCCCTCATATTTAGCCGGGGATACACTAGGAACCACTAATGGGGCCTCTGCATGTTTCTTAAGCATTACAACACAATTTATTTATTTAAAAATGTAACACAACATAATAATCTTAAAACAATAAACCATGCAAGGATACATTTTCTGAAGAATTTTATCTACACTCTTGGCTGAAATTTTTTAGAAAAATGATCAAATCAATTGAGAAAATGGTGAAAAAAATATCCAGGTATTATGTGCTGACAGTAAAATAACATGGAAATACATACATATGTACACACATGCAAAAGAAAACAGAGAGAGAGAAGAGGCCCCTTGTCTCATCAAATACACTTCAAACCTGTAATAACAGCATGTTTGTGAGGGAGGAAGATTTATGTTGTGCAGATGTAGAGGACGCAGATCTGAGCTCCTTTAATAAGCTGCAGCTCAAACAGTGAAGCATTATGTGAGTTATTAGATATCTGCTTGAACACATGTAGTACAATGAGTCTCGTTTATGACCTGTGGTTCGTTGCCCCTGTGCGTGTTTGTGTTTCTGTGTGCATATATTTATATATCTGTGTGTTTGTGCGTGACTCACCTGGTATTTTGCATCCATGTTTGGTGCTTTTTTCTATGTTTGTGTGTGTGTTCTCTGTCTGCTCTTGTGTCTCCTGGGACCTTTTTTTAATGCTCTGTAAATGTGTGTGTGCAGCCTTGTCAGTTCATGAAAGGTTGATGGTTTCAGGAGGCCCTAACCATTAAGAGGTTTTCCCTCTGGAGACTCCGGCTTCCTATGAGATGACTGCATCCCTCCTGTTTATTACCGTACTGTTGTCAAAACCTCTGGCAGTACTTCAGCCATCAAAGCCATCTCACCCCCCTCGCCTCTATCTTTCGCCCTCCTCCAGTCTGTCTCTCTCTCTCTCGCTCTCATTCAGTGCCAGCTACAGCCAGTCTGGGGGGGAATCAGGAGCCAGGGTTGCCGTGGCAACTCGTCCTGTCGCTATCGCTGGATGGATCATTCTTGGATAGTGTCCCCCCCCTCCCCTTCGCCACCTCTAACTCCTCACAATGCACACTCGAAAACAGACACACAGGCCAACTTCCTCACCTCCAACTCATTCAGAAAGATTCTTTTCCTCTCAAAGAAAAAATAGTTTTTGATTTCTCGTTTGTTCTCTTTAGTTCATTCATTCTTTTTTTCTCCATTTCTGGCTTCATTTGACACTCTGTGTTTACCTGAGTCAGCCAGGTTGAGGAGCCGACACTCTGTTGTGGCAGCTGAGTCAGATGAAATAAGCGTTAATCAATGGCTTGTTTAAGTGGAGCTTTAAGGTTAGCGATGCCTCTGCGGGATTTCCCATCATGCCTCCTCCTCCGCTGGCAGAGCAGTGTCATGCAAGGATCAGGTTCTCCGGGGAGGAATTAGATATCTGCAACTGCCCAGGTTGTAGAGAGAAGAGGAGGCTGTGAGTTTCAACTAAATGCTGCATGTGCACAGACCACATATGCATGAAAATATACAGCTTTACATGCAGAAACACCTGTGCATTTATACACATGAGGAGGCAGATAAGAGTTTCAGGCATCTATGAGAGGGAGATCTGCACTAGAGGGAGAAAATAATCTAACTGGATCAGTTAAGCCTCCAAAAAAAGTTACATTAGACTGACTGAAGCCTCTCGAAAGGGCAAAGCGTAAAACAAGAGATACTGTAGCTGACATTATAAAACTGCTGCCTGCAAAAAGCAAGTTCTTCTGACTGTTTTTTCCAAGTTCAAGCTACCATACTGCAAAAAAAGTTACTGTTTTGACAGCTGACTTTTCAGTATCATTAAAACTTTCTGCACAAATGAAAAGACCACATTTCAGGCTACTAGCTCAGTTTGGTACTTTATGAGCTAAATTTCAACATGCCCACACTCACCGAGACAATGCTAACACTCACGACATAAAGTTTAACATGTTTCTGTTAAACATCTTTGCATGCTAACAATTGCTAATCAGCATGGACATTTGAGGCAGGTGGGGATATCTTTAGGTTAGCAGGTGTTTGTTCATAAACCAAAGTATTGGGCAACTTAAAAGTTTGACCAGATGATGGTGCTCAATGAAAAGTTAAGAAACCACCAAAGTTTTTGTAATTTATCCTGGATTTTATAGCTCTATTCTGTTACTTCCAATCAGTCAAGACATTTATTTAAAACTGCAGATGTACACTTTATAGAAATTCTAGCCAAAGCTGTGAAGATACATGCACAGGGGACCATGAATGTTTTTGCCAAATTTTGTGAAAATCCATTCAGTAGGTATTAAGAAACACATGTGATTTTTAAATAACACACTCTTCTTGCTAGAGAGGCAGTCAGGGAACTTTGAAAAGTCACTAAGACTCGTCCTTTGAGAACCATAAACATCTGTATGAAATATCAAGTCAGTCCATTGAGTAGCTGGAGGGAAATGTCAGTCTGGACCCAAAAAGTGGGCTGAAAAATGAACCCAGAATTTTGATAGAGTTTTACACCAACCTTCGTCCTTTAATTGCCTTTCAAGCTACCTGCACTATAAAAACTGTTTTTTCCTGCTTCCAGATTAATGTCATCAAGTTTCAAAGATAGTAGCTCCAGGCTGATCAAATAGTAGTCGTGAGAAGTTGCCAGGTGAGGTTATAATTTGCACATGAATATATTTGCTGCAGTACTCGGCTCTCGGAGGACAGGCCTGCCTACGCTGTGATCATCGCATCACTTTAGATTAGACACGACACTACTGCAAGTGTGCGTGTGCTGGCATCAGCCGCACCAATTTACCACCACAAGCTTTGGGAGTTGACACATCGCTCCCCACAGTCCAAATAATACAGCTAAATTCGTGTCTGGTTGGCTCCCGACAAATCAAGCTCCCTCTGGGGTGCCTGGGAAGTCGCTAAATCCAGTAACATTTCCCTGCCTCTGAAAACTGTTGAATGAACCAAACTCACACTAATCTGGCAATGCACATTACCACACACATACATACATACACACACGTGCCATTGACCCTGCCTAATATCTTGACAGGACAATCCATTTAAAAGATGTCATGCGAGGTGAAGTTTCCCACTGATCAATCTCCTCCATTGACTCACTGCTAATGACGTTGAGAGATGACTGCAAAAAGCTCCTACATTTAGCTTATTGACACACTGTATCGACTGACAGATTGCTGACTGAGAATCATTTTCTGGGATAGTAAAGCTACAAGCCGGCTAATTGACAGTATAAAGGGCTAAATATAGAATGTGGCTTTAATCTATGGGGGGTTATTTATAGCATTGCTGGTGAATGTCTCTTTAAAATGCAATCAGTGATTGATTTCAGTGTCTCAGTGGCTCCAGAATGTGAATTGGAGGGTCGGGATAGTGAGAAAAATGAGACTTTTTCATTTAAATATGAATATTATTTGCATTAAAGTGCAAGTGTCCACACTGTTCAGGTGCTTCTGAGCAAGATATCAAATGTTCACTACATCTAAAATGAGGGAGAATCACATTTGCAATGTTAAATATATGATTCAATGCTAAAAAATGGCCTCATGTTACCACCTTGTGAGCACCAGTAGTCCAGAATTGTGGCTGCAAGCCTGTAATAATACTGTACACTGATGCAAAAACTCTGGAAAATATTTAATGCTAAAGCTTTAAATCTGATTTATATCAAATGTCTTTGTTCCCTGCTTTCTGTCACATCACATCCTCCCATGGCAACTGTTGTTATGGTTACAGAAAGATTGTGTTTGCAGTTTATAAAAACATACATTTGTGGGGTAAAATCAAGTCTCTTACATTAAAGTCAGACAGCGATATCCACCACTCCGACTTCCACAACATCACTCTCCACCACGTCACACAGGACCTGCTGTTGTCTGCATCGGTGCTGAATATGAGCATTGGCATCGTGGTGCAAAACTGTCAAATATTCACATAATTTCTAAATACTGGGCTGTCTGTTTGTGTGTTTGTGACTAGAGGGGAAATCTCTAGATGAGGTTGGAAAATATGTCCTTGAGTGAGTTGTTAAACTGTTTCAGGGGAGGATTATTATGTGTCAGTCCGCATCCATCAGAGATAATTAGCTCTGTGAGAGCACAAACAATTCATCAGTCAAAACCCCATCACTGAAAATCAACACTAATTGAGGAATAGTTTGCCGTTTCGGGAAATACTGTTATTTGCTTTCTCACTGAGAGTTGGATGAGAAGATAAATACCTGTCTCACATCTGTCTGTCAGATATGAAGCTGGAGCCAGGGGAAGGTTAGCTTAGCGCAGCACAGGTGACTTCGCTGTGTCCTGCTGAGTTATAAATACTCAGCCTGATGTTTTTACATTATTGACTCAATAAATGAGTTACAAAATGTGAATAAGCATCTGATGTGCTTGCAGGAAGATTTATTTTAACTTTACTTAACTTTGTTTAACTGGCGTGGGGGTGGTATTGATACTTTTCTCTGCAAGAAAAATGTCCAATCAAAGAAAGTGTGATGTTGCACAAAGCCAGTCGGATTTTGCAAATGCTTTATTCTGTGTTTGGTTGGTTAACAAACAGTTAAAACATCCAAACACACAGTCAGTAAAGATTTTATTGTTTTTTTAATTAAATGAACCACTTTTTTTGTGCCAAAAAGAAACAACCATTCAGTAACAGCATCAGGACTATTGTCTTTACACTAAACTTCCACTGCAACATTAAACTCTGCAATAAAACACTGACTTGTTGCTGTTAAACAAGAATGAAGAACAGCCAGTTATCTGTAGCCGACTGAGTCTACTCGAGTTATAATGATGTAATTAAACAATTAATTAGATCTTTCAGCAGGTGACGGCGTGACGTCATCAGTGCGCCTCAGTGAAACCGGAGCCTGTGATTCAGCCGCTGCTTATCGAGGGCAAAAGAAACTAAAGAAGCGCCCTATAAACTTAAAGTATGACCACAGCAGCACCGGCAGGATTGGGTTTCTCTCACAGGGCACCTCCAACAGCAGCTGGCCTCATTACACGCTGCAAAGTTATGTAGAGGTAAAGAGGGATGCTACCTGGAGAATAACCTGGATGCCTATGCAAAATTTTAGTGTGTGTGTAGAGGATTAGAGTATAAAATAAGGTAATTTTTTATCATTAAAGTTATAATTTTTTTGTTTAAACTTAAATAATGTGAACTTTAAACTTAAAGTTTTTAGTAGTTTTTAAAAACAGTTCATCTTAAAAGGATAAAAGTGTTTTGGTTTTGTTGTGGTGATGTGAGCTGCAATCACAGCGGTGTTTATATCACTCCCCAGGCGGTGATATGGATGACCCGCTGTATGGTGTTATCACCACCCTTAAATATTTTATGAAGTGTGCATGTGGGGCAGGAGCCATGCAGCCGCGTCTCATTGGTTGGAAGATCCAGCTGGAAGGAAAAGCATTGCTTTTGTTATGATGAATGGAAATATATTTATAGGGAAATTGATAACTTTTGTTAAGTATAATAAGAGATATATGTCACTAATATTGTCTCTAAGAGCTCATCTCATGGGAAAACAGCAAGGTTATATCGCCCTCTGTTGGCATTATTGTTTAAACACAGGGAGTGACTGTCTGGTGTAACAGAATGACATTTACAGCATAATAACTATTTCTATTGGGATATTAATTAGTCTATGAAATATTTATTTAAAAGCCAGAGCAGGCTAACCTTTCCCTTTACTTCCAGTCTTTATGCTAAGCTAAGTTAACCAGCTGCAGGTTCAAATCAAACTTCAATATCAGCTTACAGATTCAAGAGTGATGCTGATCTTTACATCTGAGCTTTTACCCAAAATGTCCAACTACTGATTGAAGTAAAATTCACGAGTAAATGTACTTTAGTTACTTTCTACTCTCTGCAGGAAACAAAAACACTTAAAATACATTTTATTTGCTTGCTTGTGAACTTTAACACTGGTCTGAAAAGGCCTAATTGGGTTAATTGTGATCATTTAAGTCTTCTCCTCAACAAGAAACACAATCAGCCACCTGACAGAGGAGCTACAACTTACACACGATCTGAGGCGGCAGACTGGACGAACACACACGCTGACCTCAGCTGTAAGGTCACTCAGGTTGATCTTGATTTCTTGATATGACTTGTGTCTCCATCAATCATTTACCGCACCTTGTCTAAGTGGACCTGGTTTCGACCTGGGCCTGCTGCCAGCCCACCTGAGTATCACTTAAGCGAGAGCAGGAGGAGCAGAACGAAACCCGAGGAGTCGACTCCACCGGCTGAGAGTAGTAACACAGCTATCACTTCCTTTTTCTCCATGACTCAGCCTGAATCACACGCGTGTCTCGAGTGTGTGCGTCTGCCCTCGTAGACCCCGACCAGGACCCGGTTGAGATGAGAGGCCCTGTCATGTCTGAAGAGTTGTAAACCACTTAGAGGATGAGCCAGTGGTCTGAGCTCCCTTCAGACATCCCAGCGCAGCATTCTGCCGAGAATAAGATCCGGCAGTAGCCCTGTTTAGCCACAGATAGCGGCTAAGTGCCCTGTTAGTTCACTATATACCCACCCCCTAAAGCTCGATTCCCCACCCCCACTTTACACACGCTGTGCACCCTTTTTTTTTTTTTTTTTTTTTTTTCTCTCCTCCACTCAAAAGCAGCTGAGCTCAGAAAAACACATTTGTCACACTGGGGAGCTTTACAGGTATCAACGCCTGTTACAGCCCATCTACCTCCTCTTGTACCGAAGCTTTATAGACACAAGCTGCATTTGTCAAGCTATTAATGGCGAGTATTTGCTTTTTATTTCCTCTCTCTCTCTCCCTCAGTAGACCATTTATGAGTGTGCTGAATTCCCATATTAAGCTCAAACTCAAGTTAATATCTATGGACTTGATGAACCCACTGGGGGGATTTAAAGCCAAATTCAGCTATAGAGTCCAAATTCAGCTCCAAACCCAATTTAATAACATGCTAATTCACTTGGTATATACCATACAAACACATTTTATTTTGCTATCCCTGCTACATTACAAATTTGCAGGTTCCTAATGCAAAATGGGTTTCCAGGCCACTTTCAGACCCTTACCTTTTCATTTTAAGCCATTTGTTGGTGCATTTTACCTAACAAACCTCCAAACAATCAGATTACCACAAACCAATTGTAACTGCCGGTGCAATTCTTGTACATTCAAAAGAAAACAAAAAAGCAGAGGAACAGGTTTGGATTTTAAAAGTGAAATCTTCATAAGTAGAGCCGCCTATAAGTAGCCTGACAGACAAGACGTGGGGCAAAAGTATGTTAAACACTTTCTGCTGCTTGTTGAGTTCATTGCTGTGAGTTCGCTGTATAACTGAGTGACTCATGTGAGTGTTTAAACAATATTATTAAGTCAGATGTTCTTACATGTGGACTTTGGTGTCTGAAAACAAGAAAAAAAATGTTCGGAGAGGGAGAAAGCGTTCAGAAAATCAACCTGCCTATTCACACACACACACACACACACACACACGAACACACACATCCCCAGTGGAGACGACGCCCTTGAAGCTCGCATAGGAAAAGCAGCATGAATGGAGACACAGATGTGGTGTGACTTTGCTGGAGGTCATTTCATAGCATGTAAAATATTGCAGTTTCCTGTCGCCCTTCAAGGAAAAACTCATCTGAGGCTTTAAAAAGACTAAATCAGCCTCCTCTAATGTTCCCTATGTTTTGACTGAAACACACCCTGCATGTTTTGAGCTGCAGGATCGGCTCACTTGACTCTGTCTAGGATCAACTTATATGGGCTATAGCTTTACTGACACTAATACCCAGATGTCTAAGTGGCCGATGGTTAAAGAATTCAAGAGGAATGCTTACAGTGCCGCACTTTGTAACTCTATTTTCAGGCTCGGGCTCCATTTAAAGGCCCGTCAGTCAAACTCTCACATGGCTGATCTCTTCCCTCTGGTCTGAGGTGGCAGGAGTCACTTTCAGGAGGAGACAGAGGAGGAACGGAGGTGAAAGGCAACCCAATCCGACCTCCCGCTGGTCACGTGCTGTTGTTTGGGTTTCGCTGGGATTCTCCAAATGAGACTCCGGTTAATGAGAAGCTTGTAGAGCTCCGAGTCTGAACTGCAGGGGAGACGCTTCAATATTTTAACACCTTAATGGAGATGAGAAATTCTCTTTCTAGTCCTCCCGTGTGTCTGGTTTAAAGACTCGCCTCCGGGTCTTTAACACCTGCTTTATTGAAAATGAAACTGCAGGTGTTAAAGTGGAAAAGAAAAAAAAAAAAAAACTTCTGCTCCATTGTTTTTTAAATATTCATGCGTCTACACAAGCTGGGAAACTCTATAAGGGGAGAATGGCCAAGTTTCCTTTCAGCCTGTCTGACTTTATCAATAAAACACCCATATTCATCAAATTACAAGCCTCACTTAGGCAGAGTACAGTAACACCATTCATTACTATACAGTTCCATTAACCCCGTCTCTGGTTTTACATTCAGGGAGCCTGTTACATCCTGAATGACATGCAGGAAAATCACTGAAGTCCCAGCTCTTGTTTAAGCTACGCTTTAGCTGATTTGCACCATCTTAATTAATAAAAAATGATGAATTATGGTGATTAAAGCAGAAATAGACGAGGGCTGTTTTGTGCGATAAAAAGTGAGATAAAACACAACAATTACTCATAAAAAAGCAGTGGATCTAATATTAGTGCAGCACTGTGATACATGTCTGAATATTTGCCCCTTTCAGGAATCACACTTTGTGTCTGCACAGTCAAGAGGCCATTTAAAAAGAAAAAGCTGATCTATTTTAATCTTAAATTCAAAGCATAAAACATAAAAATGTGTTAATTTAAGATGTAAAAGGAGGCTTCATGAAATAAAAGACGGAAATAAGCTAAAGACTTAAAGAAAAACAATTAAAGTGAAGGGTAAGATGTGAACTGACCCGAACTGCACTGGTTTTAAACACGAGACTGTCTTTAGTATTTATCACCAGAAGGTGGCAGTCTCTTTGCATAAATGATAAAGAACACATGATGCCATCTTGCAGCACCAACAATTTCATTTTTATCTCATTTCTTTCTGCATAAGCTGAACTTTTTAAGGAATTAAGTGATTTTTCTTTAAAACCAAATGAAAGAATTACTTTACCTGATTTAGATCTCAACATCTTTTGTGCTACAATAACACAAGAACATTTTGCAGTGTTTTAGGTTTTTAATTTGCTCTAATTTGCCCAATTCTTCTTCCGTAAATGTTAACTTTAATAAATTACAAATTCTTGAAATGACAGCCCCTCCTCTCCCTCACTGAGAAATCTATGACAATCTATGAATTAGCAGATGTTTTTCATTTTAAAAACAGCTGAACACCTGAATTTGATGTCCACATCACACTTGTCAGGTCTTAATCTGTCCAGAGTCGAGGCATGAGGAGCTTTTTTAGGCTGTAGACACTCAAAGTAAAGGACACATGGGGCAGAAGTCAGGATTGTACAGTTGTTATTCAGTGCTGATCAGAGATCTGTTATTTGGAAAAAACACACTATTACACTGTTTTGTTTTTTTCCAAACTGGTTGAGAAAAGTTACTAAAACATGTTGTTTTTGATTTACATTGAATTTTCAGAATTAATTTGCAGTGTAAAATAAAATATTGCCTAATAAAAAATCACTAAATATCTATAAAGAACAATGGAAATCTTTTCTGTGTTTGTGTGTGATCTTAACGGTGTCGAGGATTAATTCCACATTGTTTTTCGTCCAGAGACGATTCCTCATCTGTGCAGGACACTCAATTAACAAACCAATCAATCAATCAAAGTTGTCACATTAATCCTGCAGGTAAAAGTGTGTGTGTGAAACAGATTCACGTGGAGTTCAGAGAAACTCTCCTCGTGTGCAGACGGATGTGACAGCAGACTGCAAGAACATTTCTGTGCACAGGAAGCAGACCAAACATCTCAGTGAAGGAACAAAAAACAGACTTTGGAGCAGAAAAGGAGCTTAAAAGACAAAAGATGCATGAAAAAACACAAAAAATAAGAAAAAAAATCATAAAATAATCAGTTTTGGAGACGAGGAATAAAGAATATTATTGTATCAAGGCAACTGCAGATTTCTTAATATTAAGCTTCTAATATATTTGTGTCAGTGCATCTTTATCTATATGCTGTTAAATGAGAGAAAATTATGTTTCAATCTGCATGTGACATGTGGAAATATTACAAAGGACCCAAAATGCCTTCTCAATAACAGTTACTGAACAAATTAAGCAAATACTTCAATTTTCATGTCTTTGATTATCCAATCAGTCTTTTAATTATTCTATTAAATTATGTTTTTATTGCAAACAACTGAAAGAAATGTTTCACACCTGCAGCTGCATTGAAATTTATTCACTATAAGTACATAGGAGGTCAAAGAAATCAGACATTTTATTTATTAACTAAATTAAATAAGTGAAACATCGAGCATAAGAGAAGATTAAATTAAACTGAAGAAGCTTGTTGCAACGGCAGGTCGTTACAGAACTCTAATTAATAATAAACATAAAAATAAATATGGAGTTTAAAAGCTTAGTGGAAATGTGATTTTCATGCTCTGGATTTATATTTTTTAAAATACTCGGTAATTTCATAGATTCAGGAACATGAACAGAAACGAACCACAAAAATGAAATTCTAATGTTTTTAATGTTTTCAGTCGCATCGTGCTTCTCCTCTATATTGTAAATATACTAAATTAAAATAAAAACAAGTCATGTCTTTTTGTGTATATATTGTAATAGAAATGTTGAATAATTAATAACTGTCTGCATATCATGCAAGAAGTTATTACAATTTAAATTTGAATTTGTAATATATCATTTTGACATTTATTAAAATAAACATTTAAACTATTATTATTAGTTTTTAGTACATTTTCTATCACAGTTAAACATCAGCTGCTTTTACTTTTATTTCTCCTGTATTGTTAATTTATTAACCTCATATATTTATAAAGAATCTTCTAGTTATTCTACTAGTTTATTAATTGTTCTGGTAACTGCAAAGAAATCAAATGACAAAGTTAAGATTTTTAGCGAAAAACCCTTTAATGCCAACTAAAATCTGAGCTTTACACCTTGTAAACCAGCTGTTAGAATACAGAGATAAAGAGCTTGAATTGTATTTTTTCTTTTTAAAATGCTCCAAAAAGTCATTTAATTCTCCATAAAGTGATGTGGTATGAACTTCTGTCAAAATTAAGATCACTAAAGCTTTGTTCAAACGTTTTGCCTTTTTTAAGGATCATTAAAAACCTTTATTTTGCACCATTTTGAACATTTCCTGTTATTTTAACCCATTTTCAGCTCCAAGCTCAGGTGTGTTTCACTTTCAGACAGACAAACCACTCAAACGCTGCAGTTATGCTCCTGAAATGATCTGCTCAGTTTTAAAAAAAGGGTCTTTTCTGCCACAGCTGAGCTCTTACCCAGCATGCCCTCAAGGTGGCGGTAAATATCAGGAAAACAAAGTCCACAGCAACATCACAGCACTGATTTCTGTTCCACTGAGCAGCAGGAGGAGAAAAAAAACTGCTTCCAAGTGTAAAAACTCCTGTGCGATTAAGGAGTGAATGAAATAAGAAGCTCCAGTCAAATGAAACCCTTTTTTTTTTTTATAAAATCCTCCTTAAACTGAAGCCGGCCATCAGAGAGACACATTCACGGGGAGGAGAGTGATTCAGCTGTGTTTGCATTTGAATTATAAAACAGGATGAAGAGCAGGTGATGAATATTTAACAAGGTGAGTTTACAGAGTTGAGATTTGAGTGTGTAAAGACTCCGGTTTGCTTTGTTATCACACCACGAACTCCTTAAACGACACTTTTACTCCCTAAGATCTCATTAAACCTCATTTTTTTTTAATAACTCATGAGTATAGCTCGACAGGTTAACTGATTACCACCACGTTACACGTTAATTATCATCACTGTAATGACGGTTTGGAACGATCCATTCTCTCTGTCTTACTTGATTGTATCCAAACAGAATCCTCATATTTGTCCGAGGTCATCAAGCTGATTGCAGTCGCTATTTTTCTCCTTTATTATGGGAGTCCAGCAGCTTTGGTATGCACTCTGTCTCATGTGAGAAGGTTGTGGAGGGGGGGGGGAGAAGGAGCGTACAGGTGGGCTTTCTCTCCTGGGGCGTGGGAGTGAAGGAGGAAGTAAGGTAACTGAATCAATATCAAGTGAATTATTAAGAGCTTCCTCCGTCATCTCCAGCTCACGGAGACGACGACGCTCTCCTTCCTCCCTCCTTTTTTGTTTTTCCTCCTTCATTTCCCTGTTTAACTTCCCTCTTTTACCCTCACACACACACACACTTTCATGCCCTGAACGATGCACATACGTATTACCACACACACACACACACACACACGCGCGCGCGTGCACACACACAGACGCATGCACTGGTCTTTAAGCTCACCCTTGTTGGAGTGCTCATTAGTCAGTGCAGTGATGCAGAGTAGCCCTGTCATTAGCTGAGAGCTCTGTGTCCTCCACTCCCTTCCCTCTGTGTTTTTTATTCTTCTTCCTCTGCTAAAGATTCGTCTTCATTTTATCTCGGACACTCGGGGGCATCCCGCAAATCTACATGACAAAGATCTCTCTAATCCCACTCACGTCCAAAAGCCCCCCGCAGACTGTCTTTATTAGCAGAGTGGAGCTCAGGTATCTGAGCCGCCTTTCGCTGTGCTGGATGTGGCACTTGTTGTTGCCGAGGCTCAACCTGTTGAGGCGAGAGTTTGTTCCCACTCTGCCTTTTGTTTCATGTCTTTGGACGATCAGAAATCGTTCTGCTATCTGACTTTAAGTGCAATAATGTAAAAATATTTAGCTTTAAGCTGAAATCCTGCTTTCAAATTCAGCTAATTGCAGGTAAATGGATTTAAAAAGCTCTGCAAGTCACATTTTAGCACCAATTACATCAAAGTTCCTCAAAACTCTAAAGACTTTAGACGAGTGTGGCTCAATTATGTGATCAAATCATTTGACTGCATCTTATCAATGTTTCACAATATGAGGCAAAGTGTTGAAAATACTTAAGTGTCAATATTCTTGTCGTTGGATTTCAGGTGGCCTCAGTTCAACTCCAACCATGTATACAGTTTCATGTGTCAGTCAGTGTTTGTATACTTCCACAAAATGCTGTTAATTAGACATCTTTACATAAAAGTACACAGAACTTTATGTGACCTTCATGCAGGAATTATACTGTATTTGGTGCTAAAATGTTACATTTAGCATCTTTTAGGCATCAAATGGGAAAGTAAAATGTCCTCTGTGACTGATATTTTATTCTCAATAGTTTATATTTGTAGCAGCTTTTTACTGTTGAGGATGAAAAGGTTTCCATCCTGGGGGGTCGGGCCCCTCTAAAGGGTCACAGAAGGTTGATGATAATTAAGTGAGAAGAAACTAAAAAAAAAATAAAGATCTTCAACACAAATTCATATTTATTATGGGTATTTTTCTTCATTCTTCAGTTTTATTTTGAAACATTGTATAATTTGATCTCTTTGGGAGTTAAAGTTGTTGTTGTTGAAACCATCTGATGGAAAAATATCTGAAAGAAACCATCAAATACTTTTAAAAATATGAAAAAAAGGACCTGACTTTACATTGCTTTTAATCATTAACAACACACTGTGTTTCAAAAGCTTATGTTTGTTTTAAATTCAAGATCTTACTCTGAAAAAGTTACTTGTGACCTCATCTGTGAAATAAAATGAAGTGGAGTTAAAAAAAATGACCCCATCACCACCACCTACACCCATAATTTAAATAATGGAACATAAAAGTACTCCTTGAGTGACATTTGTTTACAGTAACAGGGCTTTTTACTCGAGTATAATATTCTAGTACTCTTCACACCTCTGCTTTTACTTGAATAAAGGATTTGAGTGCTTCTTCCTGCGTCGGATGCTATATGCTGATATAGAGCTTTGAATGTGGTGTGTGTATGCTGAACTGCTGCAGTCAGCAGCACTCATGAGGCAGGAAATGTAAGGATTAACCGTTTCAGTGGGCAGCGGAGATGACAGGTGCTTTCGGACGAGGACGTTTGCTGCGTCTGCTCCACATTTTCTGTTTTTCTGTTTCCTGCAGACACCTGTGAGATAGTTTTTGGTGTCACTCCTGCAGAATCAAAGGCCTCTTTCATCATTTTTGCACCAGCGTTTGTCTATTAAACAGCTAGAAAGGCAGACAGGAGGCTGAGATGAAGCCGTGACTCGTCTGAGTCTGACTCACAGGCTTGACTCTCACTCTCACTGCGCCACAGGACCTCCTGCTCTGCCTCTGCTATCATTATTACACATGCTTGTACTCTCTGCACCTGTCTATAAGCTCACAGCTCAATGCAGCACGTCCACGTCCACTTTGTGTGAGAGGCATTCTGGGAGATGTAGGAAATCAATAATCAAACGCTGAAATGGTGAGAAGCTCTTATGAAAAGTCGATGCACAGCTTTAAAAACTCCATCATGCACTTGACACGTGACAGATAATAATACAAGTATTTGTTGCCCAAATTAATTATAAAGTCATCACTGAAAATAAACAAATTAATTATTTCTTCCTGTTTGAGTAAAAACTACAGTGACCAGCTGTCTGAGGCCTTTTAATGCCTTCATATGCAGACAGTGCAGAAATAAAAGGGCGAGGAAGCTGAAATATGATCATCCACATGAGTTTCTGACCACATGTGAACAGAGGACATGGTGGTTAATGATGTCAGCTTGACCTTTGAGTCGCCATGGTGCCACCTTAAAAAAAAAGAAAGAAAAAGAAACCATATTTGATGCCCTGTCGACTAAAAATACCACTTCTATACCAGTAATCTGCAACACCAAACACAGTTTTGGAGGGGATTAATTTTTTTACCTGAAGTACAGATTCCATCCAGGTAATGAGGAAGCCTTAATGAATGTAGCTCAATAACCTCAGACGCAGTCATACCAGTGGTCACAAAAACGTGCGTAACTCGGGTGCTAATGATGATCAAGCGATGAAACTCGAAACATGCACCCATGAAAGTTATAGCTCTCACCTGCTTCATGCACGTTACCGTGCTGCTTTCTGTTTGTGTGCAGCAGAAGTTTTTCTATCATTATGTTTAGTCGCTTGAAGCACTTTAGGTCAGGAAGAGACTGTACTCTGGTTTAACATCTAATTAAAATAAAAAAGTGACTAAAAGCTCGAGACATAACGGGGTTACTTTTAAAAAAACCTCTCTGTTGATTTAGCACTGCATTGCTATAACACAGTTTAATTTGAAAATATGCAGCAAAACAAACTAATAGAGTATAAATGTAATTTCTGGGAGACACAGGAAATAACACAGCTAATTAACTTAAGTAACTAACAATCAACTTAAAGCTCCAATCAGGAATCACTTTGTACTTCCTCAACCAAAACCTATTGAAGCATGTCAGGAAATGCAAACATACACACACACACACACACTTACACACACACATGCATTATGCTCCATCACTCCTTCCCCTCCTCGCCGTCCCTGCTTTAGCTCCTCTGACACTAATGCTTGTTCGTCATGTGTACACCCATGGGTGATGAATCCCTCACAAAGAGGAGATGTATTTATTCTGTCTCGCAGCGCCAACCCCAAAATCCCCGGTCCTAATTTGTCGGAGCGTAGACGGGTCCGGCACACAGACTGATGGGACACGCTGCTGTACGCATGTCGTCCTATCAGTCTTCCTCTGTCTCTCTTCTTCTTCTTCTTCTTCTCTCTCTCTCTCTGGCTGCTGTTTCTTATCTCGGAGTCGGCCTCTTGTTTACTGACACCATCAGTTAAACACAACATCCTCTAATATCTGTTCAACTAATGACTGCGTTGTAAAATCAATCAATCTGCAGGCTACGCCGGGCACCCAGGGAGATGTTGAGCAATAAAACAAAAAAAATTCTAAAGCTGTTAGAAAAACATGGCAGGTGAATTTCCCACTGGACGTTCTTTACAAATTTACACTCTTGGTGTCTGGCGAAAAAAACCTCCAAAATTTGCCAGAATGTGAGGTATTTACGTCGCACAAACACTCATCAGACCCAACCTGCTGTGTTACCAACTACCATCAACAATGCAATTAATGAACACAATGATGATAGCTCCAGGAGGACATTCTTCTTTTGCTCATCACGCATTCCACACTGCATGCTATTACAAATGACCAAACACTCCATATAATAGCACATCATTTAGCCGATGTCCTTCGCTGGCTTGGCTCCCCACACACTCCACACTGGCCATCAAAATCTCTGTGATAGAGCACATTAATTACACCCATCCAGAGACAGCTATGATTACAATTTCACACGTTTGAATGGACTACAGCCATTTGCCACAAAACGACAGAGGCAGTGCAATGACTTTGGCGAAACGGGGAGGGGAGGGGGGGAGAGGGGGTCGTTCGTAATTCTCCAGAGAACTGCAGATGCAGGATATGTGGACGCATGGATGCTGACAGCTCTGGCGTTTAAGCAATGTGCTGTAATTGCATGCAAATGGACCTGAATCTGTATCTTAACACATCTTCATTAGCCGGTTCACAAGTGTCTGCAGCTTAGATGGAGGGACAATGGAGGGATGAAGTTAATTCTTAGTAGGCTGGTTCTGTTTTCATATTGGACAACTTTAATTAAGCGATAGATTAAGTTTTGAAGGGACGGTTTAATGCATTGAATCCCACGAGTGCTCTAATAAACAGCAGAATATAATCAGTCAGTGATATCTAATGGGGTTGAAAATAGACACAGACATCTATATTTTCGACACAGAGAGCCTTTTTCCCCTCAATCCTTTAAATAGATCTTGAACGTTGCACTAAACGTCTTGGTGTATTTGAGCTGAAACTGTTAATGAGCCCATTTGCACTAAATACACATCATCCTCTTGTTTATCTGTGGACATTTCTTAAAGAAATAATTTATAGTGAGGAAATCTGCTGTCTTGCAGAAGGTAAGATGAGAAGATTCAAATGCCTGGATGTCAAGCATGAAGCTGCAGCTAGCGATTAGCTTAGCTTTTAGCATAAAGCCTAAAAACAGTCCAAGGCACCTTCAAGCACCATATAAGCTCTAAAGTGCTTATTAAATACAAAACTGAAAGTGTAAAAGCATCCTTTTTTTGTTTTACAGTGGATAAAGATGGTGGCTATTACTACAATGGGATAAATTATACAATGCTAATTTACCAGCTGGTGAGAAACTGAATTACTACTCTCATGTTATCTTTGTTTCAGACACTTCCTGAGGAAAATACTATAAGCTGCCAACTTTATTGGCTGTTTGGTGCCAGACAGGTAGTTCAGGGTTTTTGATCCATAAGCCAATTTGTATGTGTATTTGTTTTTATTTTATGTTGTCTTTTCAATGCAATTTTAATGTTCATATAATGTTAATTTTTTTGTAAAGCCATTCAGATTGCCTTGTGAATGGTGCCACAAATATAAACTTGTCTTGCATTGCAGTGGTTCATTAGAGCATTTTTGCTTAAAACATCTGACTGTTTAGAACGAAAATGAAGGTTAATAAGGGCAATGAGTTCAACCAAAACAGTATCTAGGCTATAAAAACATATATATTTATTTACATATAAAATATTAGATTAAAAGTTGGGGGATGACTCTGCAGGTTTTGATTTTTCACGCATCTCATTTCACACTATATATAAATTATGTAAAAAAATGGCTTGGTGCAGCTTTAATACACTAAGTACATTAAGGGCAAATATTTTTCTGTTATTTTCAGGTCAAACTTGATAATAAAGAAACATGCTTTAGTAAATTCTTACTGCTGATGGTGATGAATAATGTGACAGGACACATTATATTCATTCTCTGTAGCGATGGGATGGGATGTCTTAAATCAGATTTTTCTTGTGTCTGGAATCGTTTTGACCTGTAATCCCCCAAGATTATAGTGGCTAAACTGCCCACTGTGTGTTTTCATGCTCTTTATCAACTCCTGGTATGCTTGGCTGAGAGGACCGCTGGCCTCTGGATGCCCTTAGTCTGACATTCAGGGATCACAGGGGTGGCTTGCTGTGCAGATGCATGTGTGTGTGAGTGTGTGTGTGTGATGCCTGTGTGTGTGAGCACAGGCGATGCCCTTGGGGCGGAGAGACCAGCTCCTAGGAGGTAACAGTAGGTCAGGGGGCACAGCAATTAGGAAGCAGTTGGAACCTTTAATTAGCCGATATATCACTAACACTATTGTTGATATAGACTGTGAGTTCTATAGGCAGGAAATAACCTTTGGACAATTTTTCCCTCCTCATCATATTCCTATATTACGTTTTCAGTTGTGCTAATAATTGCCAGCCAACATTTTCGTCTGCTGAACCAAAAAAAAAAAAAAAATGACATAACCGTCATGAAAAATCATAATGGAGGAAAAATAACAAATAAGATATTGAACCTGTGAGACGACGCCTGGCGCTGAGAAAGACTCTGTGCCCCGTCTTCAGGCAACGCGTCTCCTGAATTTACATCAGGATTTTCTCTCTCTTTTTTTTTTTTTTTTTTTTTGTATTCGTGGGGTTTCACCTGTGATCCGAGTCCGCCTTGAGCAGTTTGATTTTCCTCTCTGTGCCTCCAAGCCAGGCTGTGAACTTTCAAAGGCTGCGAGTAAAGCCGCGGTTGAAAACTCAGAGAGGGGGGGATCTAAGCCTGCGAGCTCGGGAGCTCTGCAGGCTGAAAGGGGATGGTGGACGGGTGGAGGCTGTGGTCTCTCTCTTTTTTTTTTTTTTTTTAGAGAAAAACCATAGAAATGCGGGTAGTAATAGGGATTGACAAGGCCACCCACGTGAGGGAAGGACAGTCTGGAGCGTTTGCAGGAGGGGAGAAAGGACATGATGTGCATGAATGTGATTGTGCGAGCGGACCTCTTCATAGAAACATCAAACCCCCTGTGTCTGGTAAGTGGAGTGATCCTGGTGAGCAACACACCGCCAACCCTTCAGTTCAACGATAAGGCTCTTCCTGCTGCGCCGCGCCTCTCCAACCCACAACCGGCGGATAAGTGAGAACACAGTAGCAGCTCCTCAGGAGTAGCAGAGGCCATTTTGCCAAGCCACCGCGTGATTGACAGGAGCTGACGATAAAGGGAGAGAGGAGCGGCGTTGAAGGATAGAGGCCTCTGTGATGGAGTGCTCATGGGGAAGAGTAGCTATTGAATCCTCTTTTTAATCTGTCTGTCAAGGTTATTGAAAGTGCTGTCTTCGTTATTGCATGCCAGCCTTGGACTTTGAGGGGCCATAAGTACGAGAACACGCCCCGTTTCAGGTGGGCAGATAAACAGGATGTAAGCAAATACACAAACGGAGGCAGATGCACAAACATGTGTGTGTGTGTGTGTGTGTGTGAAAAATCCAGCAGCACTTTTGCATTAAGAGAGTTTATTAAGTTTTTTATTTCATGCAGAAAAAAAAAAAGCTTGAATTTTTTTAGGTAATGAAGGAGAAGCTGAACTAAAGCTGCGAGTTTAACAATGTGGACCAACAATTGATCCCATCATGCCCTGGGGTTTTCACACAGGAGGGGTGGGGGGTGGGGTGGGGTGGGGATTTTTGCAGCACTTTTCATACTGATGGCTGTTCTTTTCACCCTCAGACAATCTGCACCCGCCCTCCCTTCCTCCCCCCTTCTGCTGGTGTTGAAGCTCAGGTTAGACCAAGGGGGGGGGGCTCCACTCCAAACTGGACCCCCTTTTTTTTTTTTTTTTCAATCAATGTTCATCAGCGGCTCCGGCAATAAGTTGTCAATGGGATTCTCATTAGGATTCAAGTGTGCTTTTGAATAATATTGTATAGTAGTGAATCACGCTGACAGATGACTGGGTGAGTGGCAGTTGAGAGCCTGTCATGGAGTGAATTTTAATCAAACAGAGGAGGGTGTCAGGCGGAAAATTGACGTGTCTGTATCAAAGCACCGATGCTGCACGTTCCTGTTTTGTCTGATAATCTTTAGAAAGAGTTCACTTCACATTAGCCAAGTTTAAAGATCCTTTTTCTCACAATACTTTGATAAAAAGATATGCTAATAAATGGGATTTTTTCCACAATAAAAGACATTAATTTGACTTTTTCTTTAAGTACAACTTTTGTTTGGAGTGAATAAAATCACATAATGATTGAAAAGTAAACTTTGCAGGGGGGGGGGGGGCTAGAAAACATCCCTGTGTCCATTTGTAATATTTCAGTCTGTGTGAATTGCATGACCAACCAAATGGAACTAAATGTAATTAAGATCTACTCAAGGTTAATTTGGTCAGTAATGGTATTAAGTATGTATGGAGAAGCCTTTTTCTAAATACCAGTCCATTAAATCTGTGTTAATAAAGATGATGCTGAGATGAGACCGAGCATAAACACATTAAAAATAATTAGTTTGTTCTGTGTGTTTGTCTTGAGAGAAAGAAGCGAGTGTAACTAAGGTTGGGTTTTAATATTTATTATCACTGATTGTCTCTTTATTCAGACATGTGGGTTTTTTGTTTTTTTTTTTTAACGCTCTGCACGGAGCAAGTTATTCATGCGCTTTGGTTAAAATCAATCGGCGGACGTCCACTCATTTGAGCTCCATTCAAATCGCAGATAAAAGACGCTCTTTTCGAATGGAGCTTTGGTAAGCAAGGAGTGCTTCTTCAAAACTGGCATCTATACAAGAGAAACAGCCTTCTATTCTCTTATTCATTTCATTTGAAAAGTTGGTCACAGATTGCCCTCATACAGAATAATTTTCATATGCCAAAAGCGCTGCTTTGTTATCTCGCACAAGGCTAGCTTCTATCATCACAGTGGTCTGAAATTACCAAATAATCCATCAAGAGCCACTGCTTTTTAGAGAGCTCTCCCTCGTATCAAAGGCTTACCTTGCCTTGTATTCAAATTTCCCTGCATTATTTGACCATTTATTTCTTTGGAATAATAAATCTCTGGAAGATATAAAATCTCTGAAAGTTGAGGAGCAAAATCACTTATTTACTCACGAGGAGCCGTCCCTGACCCGTCAATGACGAGCTATCAAGAAGACATAACAAAAGATACTGTTGATGAATACGCTCTCAACTCTTTTGATACGTCCTTTTAAATATCATATATTAATACAGTGTTGACTGGAGTTTAAAACAAAGTGCTTTCTATTCAATGCACTCGCTGTGTTTACATGCATGTGTGTGTAAGTGTGTGTGTGCGCACACTTGGGAATATATGTTTAAGAGAGATTGTTATGACCATAACATTATCAGCTGCAGTTCACACTCCACTGGCAATTACAGTGTCTGCTTGTGTGTGCATGTACAGACGGTGTATATGTGTGTCTGACCGTGTGTGTGTGTGTGCACAACATATGCTGGAGTCAGTGGGGAATAGTTTTCCCCAGAGAGTCTTCCACACAGCCCTCCAGTCAGTGTCTCAAATTAGTGAGAGCAGCAGCATAGCTGTGCCTCATCCACTTTAATAGCATTTTAACTGTTATTGGGGCTCTTATATATGAGCATTCAGTGATGCTGGTCATGCCGGCACGCCTATGAAAAGGACAGTGCCACAATAGCCTCCAACTGAACTGTGACAGGCCAATTAATGAGCCTTCATTGGGAAACAGTCATTACATAGGTCACCTAAGAAGTGTAATTAGAATGCATTGTAGATTCTTATTTTTATTGAGAGCGTTAAATTGAAAGAGGGAGCGCAATCAATGGCGAGTCGTTATAACGACGTCGCTTGATAGATTTGGGTGAAAAAAATAAATAAAAAGGCGACTGTTTACGGCGGGGATGCAAAGAGGCTCTCATGCAAGAGTTAGCTCATGTATTTGCTAACACACACACACACACACACACGTGCGCACACACAAAAACATAAATGTCGCCCATGAGGCTTGATAGATGTGTCACAGTGGGGATGTGAATGGGAGCCAATTACATTTATAATGTCAAACGTGGTGCAGA
Source organism: Acanthurus leucopareius (assembly GCA_029814765.1). Lineage (NCBI taxonomy): Eukaryota > Metazoa > Chordata > Actinopteri > Acanthuriformes > Acanthuridae > Acanthurus > Acanthurus leucopareius. The sequence continues at coordinate 3,929,675 of JAQMCX010000041.1, read as the reverse complement.
AATTAGCTTCAGTATTATTATGTGAAAGCTAATTGCAAGGAAATGCTAAAATGATTTAAATCACCAGGGCCATTTCAAGACATTAAGACATTTTGAAGATAGCTACAGCACTAACAATTTGTACCACCCGTTTTATAATTACATTTAATAGGTTGTCTTATCAGTACTCTAAAAGTGGATTTGGATTATCGCAGGCCGGACCAGACCGACAGAACAAAATTGTATTTTTTTTTTTTTTTTTATTTTGAGTGATGAGTGCCGGCCATTCTGCGTGTAGGAGAAGGGAGAGAGATAATATTCTGGGGGTTAAAGTCTTGGCTTGCCTCCTCAAAAGGTAAAATGGAGCGGAGCGCCATTGGTGGGGGCCATGCTTTGTATTTCCAAGAAGGCAGTCTGGAAGGTCTACTATTGGCATTCACCGCCACTTAACTTCCCACCGCAGTAGATTTCCTACAGTATGCAAAGACACATACAGAGCATGTTGCCAAGCCGTCCTCAGAATTGACCCCATCCAGCGGCACTGACCTCACCATTGTTGGCGCTCTCAGCATTCAGATTGTATGCTAATAAGGGCAGCGGATGGAGGGAAGGCGAAGCCGGAGACATGCTTTGTTATTAAGAGTACGCAACACTGGAGTTGCTGCTGCTTAATAATGTTCAGGGTCCAACACTGTAAAGATTCTGTGAATTATGTTGGATTTGCAGAGCGATATAGTGTGCGGAGGGAGAAAAAATCTTGACTTGTTTTCATTTCACTCACTATAGATCAGTTTGAAGGACAATTAGCACTTAGTGCAGAGCGATTTGCGATTGAATACGGCGAGTCCTGCCTCCAGGTTAGCCGCACGAGCTGTCGCAAGCGCTAACTGGCTCGGAAGTCGGAGAGAAAGAGCTTTAGGAGATTTGATAGTGATGAAGAATCACAGCAAGAGAGAGTGAGAGAGAGGCTGATGAATGAAGGAGACACGATCAGGAGAGTGTGTGTCTGTATTCTGTGAGCGTAGGCCGCCAAAGGCTTAGAGCTCTCTGTCCACAGCACCTGAAAGCCTTATCCACAGGTGTACAATCAGCAACATAAGCAATAGGCCCTTTAGCCTAAGACCACATCATCCGCGGGCCAGCCTGGCAGACCCAGGGTGCCGCTCGGAGCTTAGAAGGAGATTAAGGTGTGGATCCGGAGGAAGGAGGACATGTATCATTCATAAAGCAACATTTCCTAATGGTGTATGATGTCTGCAGCATGTCTTAACCATTTAACCTGTGGCTCAAATTAATTCCCCCCCTCAAGTTTGGCTGTAAAGATTTCACAGCATGCGCAGGATGTTTAAGAAAGAAGCAAACAAATTCATAAATTTATCATTTATCGGCCGATTTGTTGTTTTTTTGAATCGTATTAGTTTTCTAGCTTATGTAAATGAAGTCAGTGATGTTTATTTCCTCCTTTAGATGCAGGAATGATCTTAATTATACTTGCTTTCAGCTTTAAAGGATAAATCTGATGGTATTTTCTGTGCATCTCTTTTGTCAACAAAATCTCTTTAGCATTGTGTGTTTGTGTGTATCGGTATTTTATTCCTCTGTTTCATAGAGCTTCATTGTTTTCCAAAAATCTCTTCAGTGAGCCACACTGATGCACCGGATGACACCATCCTTCATTAGCATGAACAAACACACCGTATTTATTTTGACTCAGACCCTCACAGACCCTCCTGCCACCACAACAGCTCTCCACAGCACCGAATGTGGATTAATCCACCGCTGAAAATAGTCTCCAAAAAATGCATCATTTCCTCCTGTTTGATAAAAACTACAGTGACCAGCTGTTTTAGCAAATTACTGAGACTTTTTATGGAAGTGTTTTTAAAGATTTACATCCAATAGGAACCAAATTTGGAGCTGAGAGCCACAAACAGGGATGTATGTTGTTCTTTTAATAGGAAAAAAACTATTTTCTCTATAAGTAAAGGAGTCCAACATGAACACAAACTTATCAGCCAAAGTTTGAACAGTTTTGGTTGTTTCACCACAGATGCCTCATTCTTTCCTTTTTTGTTCTGTTATTTTTTTTAAAAGGCCGTATTTTACTACAGATGAACTTATTTGGAAAAAGTTAATGTCACATATTTCTGATCATCAATAAGTGTTTAGTTATTTGATGCCATGATGCTGGGCTGCTGTCTTTATGAAAACCTTAAGATGTAGTTAAACTACATAATTGATAATTGCCCATGTAGTTATCATAGTATATATGTAGTAATCAATATGTATAGCATCCTTATGATTTGGAACCACATTTACAAGGGAAAAAGTACAGATTATGTTCCCTCTCATGCACTTTCATTGGAATATTTTTTTAGAAAAGTCTAAAAAAGTCTAAAAAATTTAGTCTGATTATCATCTTGCGACCCCTCTAGATCCATCTGGTGACCCCTGAGGGGGTCTTAAACCTCAGGTTAGGAACAGCTGATCTGTCATCATGTTCTTGCTGCTGAGACATAAAGAACTTTAAAGAATTAAGCCACAAATCTGATGCTAATTGTTTCTGTCTTTAGTCGTCTGTAGGCAGCCTTGTTTTTCCCACACTGCAGGTTTGCACTTTACATATAATGAAACCTACCTGATCCAACTTAGCAACAGTGAGCGGCGGAGACGTTTGTGGTGATGAGTTGGCCTTGATTTGAGAGTGGCGGTAATCAAGCTCTGCGTGCAGTTAATTCTATGTTCCATTATGTGCCTACATGCATAGGCATGAAGGACCGTGTGCTCTCTCACACACACACACGCACACACACACACACAAACACACACAGATCTCTGTATGTGAGCATCTCTGTCTCTCCACCTCGCTGCGAGTCATTAGCCATTCCAGACGCAGGGTGATCAGCAGAGCCAGCCTGGCCTGAGACAATTAGAGACCCCAGAGGTGGCTGCACATCACAATGAGCCCTGCGGCCATGATTAAAACATCAACCGCTCTCTATGCAACGCTGACAGGAAGAGAGGGAAGGGGGGGGAAAGGGATCACAAAAAAAAAAAAAGATGAAGGGATTGAGAGTTTGGTTCTATCAGCTGCCTGTGTTCCTGATTAAAAGACGGGTTTGCACATGATTTTATGAGCTGGAGGAATCGTCGAAAAAAAAGGAGAGCCTGGTTTCGTTTATCCCTTATTGTACATAACACACATACTGTACACACATTAGGGGATTGAAATATGGTTCATTTTCACAACAATCACATCCAAACTTGCAAGTCGGACGTGTGACGTGTGAAAATATTCCCTCAAACCCGCAGATGCAGTTGCATAAGACTACAGCAGCCAGTGGATTACCACCGCTGCAATGTTGCTATCTCCTTTGACATTTGTGGCTTTGATATGTATCTCAGTGAAGGGAGATTTAGATAGCAAATCCCTCAAGTGCTTCAATGAGCCGAGGTGCATACTATTCAAAAAGCTCAGGGAGACGGTCAAAATAACTGCAAACACCACTTGAAGCAGGACCTGAGCTTTGAAGCTGCTAAATCATAATTACAAAGGCGAGTTTACTCACTGAAGTTCTCAAAAGGCTCATACGAATTTGATTATAGAGGCTTCAGGCATATTCACAGGTGTATACTGACTAGGCGGAGAAAAACTGGCATCTTATGTATTTCTGATTTAATAATTACGGTATAAGTCGCAAGTCAAGGGACTGTTTCGATGAATAGGTTTTATGGAGCATTTTACCTCAAAAAAACACATAAAAACACATTGAATTTCCCCTTATTTCCAAAGTTAAAGACACTTTAAATAGGTTACAGGTGTAACGAGGCTGCGAGCAGGAAACAGTGACTCCTGTTGATTATTTTAATGTAGAAATAAAACAAATGAAATGTTTTCAATGTGCTTTAATAGCTCAACGACTCACTTTTCCCACAATCCAACTCACTTGCATCTCTCATCAGACCCTCCCTCATGTGTCATTCAATGCTGTCTGCATTTGAATGAAGTCAGGTGAAGTCAGGTGACTTTATTCATTCGTTGTCATAGCAAGGTAACCTCTGTCGTCATAGTAACAATGATAAAGAGGTGGTTAACATGTGAAACTGCGACTGTTTTGTGAGAATTAGTCACCAAAACTTCTTTATAGTTGAAAGACCAGATGATAGTTTGAGACTTGACATACTTAAACATGTCATGTAAATGCATTAAAATTAAAATCATATTGACTTTTTTATCACAAACTCATCCCTCCTTCTCAGCCTCCATATGAGTAACTTCTCACTCGATATTTTACACCATTTTGCATGTTTTTCTTATGACATTCACGTCTAAAATGACCATGAAAAGCGAGAAATGCATCATGGTAACACACAAAATGACTCAAGACACTGGTGTGTGATTTATATGTGATATGATGAGACCAGCAGGAAGTTGATTTCAGAGTAAATTAAAATGGAGCTGATTCATATGATGTTCTGACATTTCAGTGTTGGTAGTTGTTTCCATTATTTCGTCCATCTCTGGGTGGATTTACAGATCTTAGTCTTGTAGTAACAAAAGATGACATTTTAAGATTAAATCCTACGTCAGGCTCTCGGCAGGTGGATGCAACGTTCAGTCGTTTCTGCATTAAAGAACTTCCTGAACATCCGTCTCTGCTCTCTCATCAGGTTGGAAACCGGCTCCAGTCTGAGAAAACCCAACCTGCTATTCCCACTGTGATCTGCCCTCCAATCCCCAGTCCTCGCCGCCTCGCCCGACCCTCATCTTCCCCCGCCGCCTCCCCCCCACCAACTCCTGCCGCCCCACCCTGCTCGGCCTCCCCCTCAGGAGCCTCCCTGTCCTCTGATCTGGAGCGACACCACCACTTACCCAAGGCAGCGGTGCTCCCAGAGAAGGTTGAGCTCTCCCAGAGTCCCCGTGGTGTGCAGCCCTCTGTCCCCCCCTGTTCTTATGGTTCAGTCACCATTGAGCAAAGCCACATGGGAGCTCCACTCCAGCGCCCACCTAACCCACAGCGGTCCCACCGAAACTCCCAGCACGCCCGCTGCGCTGTGTGTTGTTCTTTCATGGAAGCAGAAAGGATTTTGATGTCCACAAGTTTCAACTTTGAGCCGGACGAAGAAACAAGTCAGGCTGAACTGCTGGAAGGTCAGCTGATGTTCGCCTCAATCTAATGACTTCACTTTTCAAATAAAAACACAGGAAAATGTGATAAATGACGGCTAATTAAGCAGAAGTTTGCAGCTTAAGCCTAAATGAAGGGAAAATAACGCTTGTCTGGTGCAATATCCTATCTAATGTGTCCAAGTTGCGTCCGCCGATGCTGTCTCGTTGCATTTGAGATGTTGCCGCATCCCCTCCTGTTCTGACACATGCTATAACGGCTAATTAAATGTGATGGCTGGTATTATTCAATTCGGAAACAGTCGTACCTCAAAGAGCAAAGAAAATTACAAAATTGATTTGATGACAGCTAAATTGCAAGAGAAGGCCTTGATTTAACCAGCCAATGTAAATGAGTCCAATTTAGAATCGTGTAATGCGGCCGGGAGAACGCGGCGGAAAATGATCAGGCCCGGCCAGTCACAGATATTAAAATGAATTATATCTAATCGGAATTTTAGTCACGCTACATTAACTAATAGAAAGTTATTAACATTTCAAGAGCGTGGGGAGGAGGTGGTGGTGGTGGTGGTGGTGGGGGTGCTGGGTTGAAAAAAAAAAAAAAAAAAAAAAAAAAAAGCTTTTGCCTGCAAAATTAACAGTGGCTGGTCTGACCCGCGAGCCCGCGGATGTGAGCACTGTAATGACAGCATAATGGCATATTTACATTTAAAACCTCGCCGGCTAATATTCAGATTCAGATTTTTAGACGTTAAGTCAAGGAATATTTGGTTTGCCCTCGTGGCCTCTCCGCAGAGGGTTTCTCTGATTTCAATAGTACAGTCCAACTTTTAATTTCCTTCACTTTTTTCCCTTTTTTTTCCCCTCCTTTATTTGGGCCTAATCTCTTGTTTTTTTCATCCTCCCTCCACTTGTCACCGCTGTCTTTGCTGCGGTTGTTGGACGTCTTTCATGTAACATGCTACAGTAAAGTACCAACTCCTTCCCTTGTTCCATCTTTACTCATGCACCCCCCCCCTTTAATCTTTTCATTAGAGCATATCTATAGAAATATTGTGTCCCCACCTTTGTTTGTCTGAGTCTCTCTCCCTCATGATGAGCCCAGTCTGTCATTAGGCTTGAAGGCCATCGCTGAGAGCTATTTTACCTCTGGCAACAGAGTTTTGTATTTTAAGTGTTTCACTTTTATATTAATTTTCTTTGCTTACCAATATCACTTCAGTCCCTTATGCGTCTTCAATCCGCTCTGGGTTTTTTTTTTTTTTTAATTTATTTTTTTTATTTTTTTTGAGTTCAAGGGCTGCACAGAACACAGAGGAGTGCTTAAAGACAGCTTTTGAGGCTGTTCATACCTGCCAGGTTTCACTAAAAATTCAAAGTACAGTGAATAACCATAATGTAACAGCACCCAACAGTCAGCCAAGGACAGCGCAGCATTCAAAGATGTTTCATCACTTATCACACACTGCCCACTGAGCCATTAGTATTCACAACGTATTAAAATTTTCATGGACATCACACAAGACGATTCAGATGAACTCAAAGCATAGTCAATCCTTAATAAAGGCATCAAAATCTTTCAGTATTCACAAAGTTTGTTTTCATGACCGGGGGTTATTCAAATTCCAGTGTTTTTTGGTTTTTTTTTTCAGTAAAGTGAATAGAACAATTTGCAAACCACACAATGTGAGTGTGTCCACGTGTGTCTGTGTGTGTGTGTGTGTACGCGCACTGCACACACACACATCTCTGTGTGTTATTGTTTCTGGGTTTTTTCGCCGGAGTTGGGCTGACCTCTGGCTCAACACGTTCGGCGCCAGACATCACCGCTCCTCTGCTCTCCTCATTTCTACTCCTCCGCTTGTCTGCAACCGCTCTGTTCATTCGCAGCAAGCGATGAAATTTTTACATAGGACAGACTGGCTTTTTTTATAATTTAACACAGTATGGGGAAGAGCAGGAACGGGTAGCTAAGAGTATGGTGAAGTGATGTATTTAATGTTTGATAAAAGGGTGTGTATGAGTGTGTACGAGTGTGTGTGTGTGTGTGTTTAAATGAGCGACAAACACCAGGAGGGATGCAGGTCTGATTCATGCGAGTCGAATCATAAAAATATTCCCTTTTTTGCAAAATGTGCAACAGAATTTTGAGGAAAACATGAGGTGTCCTTTAAGGTTGACACTTTTAGCTTCTGACATTCATCGTGTGCATGCGTGTGTGTGTGTGTGTGTGTGTGTGTGTGTGTATGTGTGTGTGTGTGTGTGTGTGTGGCAGTGTGTAGTAGGTGTCTGTATCTGTGTGCACCTTGCTTGTGCCAGTGGTGGTCTGTTTAAAAAAAAAAAAAGATTTAAAAAGCAACAAAGAACGTCTTGGGCTCTGACGTCCAGCCAGCAGACCTTCCTCTCAGCCCACCATCTGCTCCCCCAGGTCACCAGACCCCCCACCACCACCACCAACACCACCAACACCACCACCAGCCCCCCCCATCTCCGCTGCCTGCAAGCTTAGTAACTGGTTTCAATATGCACTGATGTGTGAAGCGCTCAGAGACCGAGATTTTTTTTTTTTTCTGTCGACCACAACTATCCCCCCCACACACACACACCCGACAGCCATTTTTAAACGCATCTCTTAGTGCAGGAAATTCTGCCGTCCGGCGTCTTCCTTCATGTAAAAAAGAAACACACACACCTCACTCTGTCTGACCTTGGAAGCAGGCGTTTGACATTTCAGATTCCTCGCCGAAAAAACATGAAAAGGATCTAAAGCATCTGGATTCAGACTGCTGACTGAAACACAGATTTATGGCAGATTTTCCTTTAAAATATAAAGTAATTTTTTTCAAACAACAGGTCCTTGATTTCAAACGGAAAACAGACTGAAACAGCTCCCCAGTTTTAGTCGATGACTGTGGATTTTGTCAGCTGAAGTGACAAATGCTGTAAATAGATTCAACCAGCTGCAGCAAACAAGAGAAAGCTAATGATAAAGATGATTTGACGACACGTCGGCAGATTTTTAAACAAACGCGGACGATGCTTTTAAAACAAATGACTGTCTTGTTTTCGCACTTGCTGTTTTTTAAAAAAGGTTTTTCTTGAGAGATTTCTGAAGTGCAGGTCAGCCATCTTACCAGTTATTTATTGATGCGTTTGTTTGTGAGTTGAAGTGGTAATTGTCAGTTTCACAAATGAATTGTTGCTCTCTTTGCTCCACAATAAACTCGTATGTCAGTGGTTTTGTGTCCTTTATTTCATGCTGGTCGGCTTCTATAACAAATGTTGTCATTTTTTTTTAAACTGTTGATCAGGAAATGAAACCCTAAATTCAAATGTTCATCTGAAATTAACTAAATATTTCTTTTTCAGGCTTCTTGATGTAACTTCAGGTTGTTTTAATGCATTGTAGCGGTTTATTTTGGCTCAGAAAAACATGATATTATCACATATTAGAAGAAAAAGTAACATTCTGCTAAATCCTGAAAAGTTTTATTCTAGTTCTCTTTCTCAGATTCAGTCTGTTTGTCACTTAAGGTAGTAAGTTAGTTAAAAAAGGGGAACTATTAGTCAAATCTACAAGAATCTGGCCTTCAACTAACATTTCAGCTCAGATGTTCATGTCAGAAGTTTTTCCAGGATTTTAGGCTAAACTGAAGGCAAGAACAAAGAAACGTGGACATCAGAAGCAGCACATGGTGTGTGAGCTCCTCTGAAACACCTGAAGTGGAAGCATTTATAGACTCATCGGCACCAGGTGTTTCCATTCACACTAATGCGACGGCCCCGCCCACTAATTACCTGCATGAAAGCAGTAACAAGCCAACAGGTGAACCAGACAGCTAAAACACACAACTTCATATAAGATACAGCAAAAAAACACATTGATTGTCAGCTGTTTTTATAATCCGAGCACCACCGGCAGCGTGGTGGAGTCAGAGCCCGAATGTATGAGTCACCGTGAGTCACTCATATTAATATTACACTTCCAGAAAAAGCCACGACACCTGTTTCTATGAAAGAAAGGTTATGACAGAGTAAAAAACAGCAGTTTTCCATCACAGGAACTGATGGATAATAACAAAATAAATCAACAATTAGTTCTTGTCCACATGTTTTTGGTGTTTTAATGCTTTTTTTGATGGACTTTCACCCACAAACACAATCTTAGATCACTGAAAACGTAAAAAATGAAATGCAGCCTGATTGTAATCACTTTTTTAGACTCCTGATTGGCTAGTGGCTTAAGGTTTTAGGATTATATCGCCACCTGATGGTCTGGAATACTCATGACAGCACTCTAATCGTGTTTTGTTGTTATTTGAAGGTAGATTTTTAAAACACAGCTCGTCTAGACAGAATTTTGACAACAAAAGAGGCAAAAACACCTGTTTTGAAAACCAGCCGTGTTCATGTGGATTCGGCCTAAGAGTCAATATTTCTGGCTGCTGGGTTTCAGAATGCATCAGCCACTCTGCTGCTCAGGTGAAACATGTGCAGACAGAAATATCTTATATTTTGCTGCAGTGATCCACCTTGCGGAAAAAAAAAAAACAGAAACAGCTGAAACGTAAAGTGTTATTGTGCAGGTTACGGAGGCCTCGGAGCGACCGACTGCATGAGTCTGAATTTACCTGCAAACATCTCTAAGATGTTCAAAGTAAAAAAAAAAAAAAGAAAAAGTGTTTGAGGATTGATGCATCCTGCAGCCTCTCAGGTACGCCGTGCAATTTAATTGTTGTTTTCTTGATTCTTTTTCTTTTTTTTTCAGCTTGAAAAGAAAACTCTCACATGGCGGTAATTCTGTTTTGCTTCCTTGCTGAGAAAGTTGGAGATGTCTGCAGCCTGTTGTAGTCACTTTATATAATTAGACTGCGTGTAATAGCAGGTTGAGAGGCTGCAGGAAAAAGACTGTGGAGAAAGTCTATGAGAGTGTGGGCATCTGCTGATGTTTTTATGCCTCTGTGTGTGTGTGTGTGTGTGTGTGTGTGTGTACCTGTGCATGCTGGAGACCAAGGTGAGCGGTGGGGCATGTGTGCAGCTTGTGTGCGAACGTGCATGTTTTTGTGTTTTTTGTGTGCAAAAAAAAAAAAAACCCCAAAAAAAACAGAGGTGTCTGCATCCCTGCGACCACGTCCGTTAGCACCCTGTGGAAAAAAAAAAAAAACCCGAACAGTTTGTCTCCCCCCACCACTTTACAAATGAAATCAGTGCTGTGAGGCGGTGGATTAATATCATAAGGAAGGCCAGAGTGGGCCATTAGAGTGGTGTAATGTTGCTCCGGGGCCTTGTGATGGATGGCCATCGGCACTATGGCCCTATTTGCACACAGTCACCTCTGCGGTGGCCGCCATTAGCAGGACATGGGAGGTAAGGGCTAAGGGATGGTGGTAAGGTGGCTGGACCGAGGTTTTATTACAGAGGTGTGCGTGTGTTTGTATATGCCTGTGCGAGTATATTCGTGTGTTCGTATTTGAGTGTTTGCAAGCATGTGTCTGCAAAATTATGAATGTGTATGTGTTTGCAACACCCGTTTGTGTGTGTGTGTGTGTGTGTGTGTGTGACTGTGCAGCAGACAGATGTTGCGCTCCCCGCCCTCCACTCTATCTAACGTGTCTGTCTCTCTCAGTGGACGGCGGCAGTAGGCAGCAACCACACTCAGTGTAATTAAGACAAATTAGCCCGGATGGCAGCTTGCAATAACAACAACATATGTTGGGAGGTTTGTGTACAGAAGAATACAATCAAAATCATCATTAGCAAATCACTTATAGTGAACTGAATCACATTTTCTCCCTTGGAGCTCTTGTAGATTAATAAGTTGCCTTGATTTTATTTATATATTTATTTATCTCATTCTTTTTTTTTTTCCCCTCGCATCACTTTTCTTTTATGGCTGTTGCTGCTTTAACTCGCTCTCTTTGTTTCTCTCGTCTTCTTTCCAATTTTCTGTTGCCATCTTGCTCTGTTGCTGTTTAACTATTAAAATTTTTGGTGATATTTGAAACAATGGGTCCTTGATTTCAGACATTGGAGGACAAAAGAAGCTTTTTTTCATGTTTTTTTCTGAAATTTCTGCCAAATCTTCACTGCTTAATCTTTAGCCAGTTAACATAAACTGGCTGTGAAATACCAATAAATTGACCTTTTTAACTAGTTAGCCTTAAAACTTGTCTGGAAACTAAGTTTCTCGTTGGCTTATTGTTTCTGATGACATGTTTTAAAAACCTGGTTTAATGTTTGATTCAAATATGATGCTTAATGGGCCGACATAACTAAAGCTCAGAGACTAACACACACTAATAGACAGCGTGCGTTGATAAGGTAACTTTTTAACAATTTTTAACAAATTTTTAACAATTGTTTCTTATTTTTTTCAAAAATATTTATCTCTGTACAAAAACAGGTTGTTTATTTGGTTAACCATCTTGGATTTGTTGACTTTAAATGACAAATGATGCTCTTGCTGAGTGTAAAACAGTAAAAAGTGAGCTGTTTAAATCTCTATGGTTGACATAATATCGATTAACTGACATGTTTTAAATCACGAATCTCAAAATATATACTTTGATATGGACACGACGACTTATTTCATACTGTAATGCAAAAAGACCTTGGGCTCAAGTTTTTACTGAATACTGAAAATTGATCCGTCATCTTTTAACTATAGCGAGCTGATGTAACCTCATATAAATGGCAAAAACCTTGTGAGCTGTTTTAAAATCTCTTTCTATAGAGGTTTTAAAGACTTTCTGGTTAGAAATGGACTTTTTTTCAAACAGGTAAAATGATATCAAACATGTACATTATGTTTAAATACAAAAAATACATTCTAAAGCTTTTTTCCTCCTTGGAAGAAGCTTCAAATTCTTATTAATCTCAGTTTTCTCCCTTATCATCTATTTTTTTTTTGCTGTTGCCACTTTCTTTGATTCTCTTTCTCTCTTTGCCTTTCTCATCTTCTTTCCTCCCCTTCCTCTCCATCTCTCTGTCTTGCTCTATCGCTCTCAATGTCACTCTCGTGCTCCTCACTTCTCTCTCCATCTCCCTAAACATTTCAAAAGAATGAATTACTTTGGGCTGTCACTTGGCCCTGGCCAAGAATTCATTTTTGTGGGTCAAGTGTTTCAAACTGTCATCTTTGACAGGAACCATCTCATACAATAACTACATGGATGGACCTTGGCTTGGAGTGCCTTCATCCCTCCCCCCACCTCCCTCCTTCCTCCTCTTCTCTTCATATACATGCAAAGAAGATCTCAGCTATTGTTGGTACAAAGAGAGGGAGGGATGGGGAGAGATTGGAGAGATAGCGATGGCGGCGAGCGAAGCCGTGAAAAGGGCGCCAAAGCAGCGATCAGCACCGGATTAATAGATTCAACTCGACCACATGCAAAGTTATATGAGGAGTGAAAATATCAAGGGCTCTGGCTGACTGCTGAAAAGCTCCAATGAGAGGATAAAGGAAGTCACTCGACATGACAGGAGAGCTGCAACATTTAGTTATGCCAAGGTCTCGCACATAATTCAATAAAGGAAATGAAGAAAAATGCTTAAAAAAAAATTAAATCCTGGCTCAATGTGTGAGATGTGTTCAAGATGGCATTGAAGTTAACATAAAGTCTGCATGTTTTAGTGCGTGTGTGTGTGTCTTTGTGTGTTTTCTGGGGACAGCAGGGCTTCAATGGCATTGGACTTGAGCAGACAATCTATTTACAGTGTGCTCAGGGGAGCTTATAAACAAATGTTGAGTAATTTCAGCCAGGAGTAATTACCCTTGCCGCTGACAAGGAGAGTGTGTTAGCACTCCCCTTCACCCTCGGCCCTGTCCAGAAGGCTTCGAGCTTGTGCGCAAACACACACTCACACACACACACACACACATGCGCGTGGACACACATGCACGTGGACACGCACAGATGCACAAAGCGGAGAAGTTCCTCGCGTACGTGTGGAGTTTGTTCAGCAGTCGATAACACAAACACCTCCACAACCTCTCGCTTTCACCCTCTTATTCTGATAATGAGCTGATGAAATATTCCTGCATACTTGGAAAAATGAGCCACAAAGCCTCAAACTCTCCATTTAAGATGCAGAGTATTAATTAGCTACATTACATTAGCTAACTGCCGCTATACGCCACCTGCAAAGTTTGTCATTTTGTTTTCTAGTTTAAGCTTAAATTATTACGCTAAGCATTAAATGAGTTGAAAAGATTGGTAACACACAGCTAATAGCTGTTAGCGATGCTGGAAGGAAACAGCTAGCATAGCTAGATGCTAAACAAATGTCATAAAAGAAGCCAAATGCAAACACAAGACTGTTTGTCTGTCAGATTAATCCAGTGTTTCCAAATCTGAGGTCGGGGCCCAACATGGGGTCTATTGGATCACAAGAATTCAATGTATATATGAAATCTGTATTTGTTTTTCTGCTTAAAATAGAAAAAAACTCTCTTTTTTTTTAACTACGCAGTTTTTTTTCAGCTCAGATGCTGTTTTGAAAGTGAATATTTAGAAATTAGTGAGTTTATTACAAATTAGAATGTTGTTTATTTTAATCATGAAATAAAATAATGGCATTTTGTTGTATTTGCTGTGTTTGTTTTGGTTTTCTTTAGTAGTTCATGTATCGGACTATATGTTGTGGCGATTCCTTGTGTTTTCTTTTGTTAGTTCGGTTCCTGGTGAGACGTTAAATTTCTCTTTTGGGTCTTGAGCTGAAAAAGTTTGGGAAGTCCTGGATTAAACAAATGAGAAAACGTATTAAATGGTGAAATTCTGAATAGCTGGCAGGCGTATTATTTTTTAACTTTGGACAGAACCGGGGTAGCTGTTTCCCCAAAGCTGCTTCCACTTCTTATGATAATTTAAGCTAACGACCTGCTGGCTATAGCTACATATTTGACAGAATAAAAGATTCATGGACGTGGATAAAGCAAATGCAATTAATGCACTTCTGCTCTTTCTATATTTAATTCTGGATAGAGATATAATTATTAAGCAGGAAAGCAGCAGGAGTTGGTCTATTTAAATGTAATCAGTCTCCTTAAATCTAAAGGACTTTGTATGACAATCAGTTTTAGTTTCATGCAAACAATTACAGTGTAACTTTGGGATTTAAAAACCCTGTAAATCCTCTTTAAGACTTAAGCTGTGACTTTTATCAATTATCCAGATGAAAACTGCATATACGACATCCGTAAGATACGTATAAGAATGCATATTTTTCTATTTTAGCAACAAATGAACTGAAGGGAATTTAAAACAATAATGTGTTTGAGAAAAGTAACAAGTAACAATATAAAAAGCATTAAATTAGAGGGTTTTTGCACGAGCCATTAGCTGCACACTCACCTTCATTAGGATTCTGAGAGCGCGGTCATCAGGCCAACAGATCATGTTATCGAATTAAAAAAAACAAGCAATCAAAGTCACATTCATTGCTCCATTGTTTTACATTTTAATCATTTGCAGAACTTAATTACAGGATTGAAATGTAACTAACAAACAAGCAAATTAATTTTCACCTTAACCTTTGAGAGGCGAGCGGGGGCCAGATACAGGCTTTATCCCATCTGATCGATTATGATCTCTCGGCTCAAACGGAATGGATTCCCATGCAAATTCAGCCGGATCAATCCGCTTTCCTGCCGAATCGATGAAAACAGCTTTTCCACACCTCCCAGAGACGGTTGTATGATTAGGAGATGAGATGATAACGACCGGGGGAATAACACCGGATCAGAACAGATTATTTCAAATCAAAACAAAGAAACTACAGTGTCTCAAGACAGAAGCAAGAGTGTGAAAGAAAAAAAAAAGAGGAAAACTCCTTCTTGTTTCCGGCTGTTTCCGGCTCTCCACATTCCAAACAGTGGAGCTTTCTGAGGCCTTTTCCTCCCTCTCTCCCGTCTCTGTTCTCCCTGCCTTTGATTCCTACTGAGCAGGGTAAAGATGTGAGGGAGGTGGCTGCTCAGGCTGCGTCTCCTGACGACCGAGCGTCACATGTATTCGTGTGTTGAAACTATTTAACAGCAAGAAAAGGTGTCGAGTGTGACATGCAGACTGTGCAAAAGCTCTGGGATGCAAAGGGGGATCATAATTTAATTTCTTTATAACTCCTTAGAATAATAATCTCAGCATTTTGAGCAATTAACTGTTTGCTTTCTTTCAGTTTGATGCTATTTATGCAGAAAATGTCTTGGATGTATAAGATATTAAAATATGTCTTATCCTGCTCTTTTCAATACATTACATTCTGGCATCTTAACATGCAATTAGCCGGGTCGTACCATTCTTGTCTTATAGGGGTGTCGGACAGGAACTCTTGCTTATGTTTCATACATGTCATCCCTTTGCAGTTCATGAAGGTGGGGTGTGATGAATGCATGTGTAAATGCACACTGTGCCACCTTCGGTTGATGCAACATCATTGATGCAATACTCCTCATGAATATTAATGAGCGCATTGATTCAAGGTCCTTCATTGGGCACAAGAGAGGACACAATTACATGTCAAATTTTAGTTTTTTGGCACAAATGGCAGTCCATAGATACTCTTATCTTATCTTTCAGCTAAATTCTATCAAAAAATACTAAAGATTTGTCTTTAAAAATAGCAGCATCCCTGATTAACACGCGTCTCTACTCAAACATGTGTAGAGAAAAAAACTTGCATCAGTTGTACCAGCTGGGAACGAGAGTGAGGTCATTAGAGGGAAAGTCACATTTTCACATCCGGCTGAACAACTTCAATGTCAGATTTCTCTCTGCCGTGTCCTCTACATCACATACGGAGGGGAGAAAACACACCGTATCTCCCCTCTTTCCACTTACGGAGCACACCGTTAGCATTTAAACACATTGTTCTTAAATCACAGCATCAGTGCTCACACACGCGTGTGTGTGTGTGTGTGTGTGTGTGTTTGTGTGTTCACTGTACCTGTGTATGTTTCTGCAGAATGAAATACACACTTCTTTGTCCTCTCTTTGAACAACTCTATTCCCCAGCTGATAAAACACACTGGGAGGGTCGGTGGGCTACGTGAAGCGCCGTTGTGTTGCAGCCGAGCGGCAGAGGGATTGTGGGAAGTTGTGCTTGGCACCAGGCCCAGAGGAAACACACTCCCAATAAACACTCACTGCGCAGGGCTGCTATATGGATGTGTGTGTGTGTGTAGACCGGAGAAGTGTCGTATTCAGGTGTGTGTTCATGTATGAGCAGGTCCACCTTTCATCTGCGCTGAGATTTGGAAAGGCTTCACTTTGCACCGGCTCCTTAATTCTCCCTTAATTCATTTGCGCTCCACATTCAGTCGGCTGCTGCCGGGATAACCTGGGAATGATAATGAGGTGGAGGAGGGAGGAGGGTGAGGCAGAGACACAGAGAGAGAGAGAGAGAGAGAGAGAGAGAGAAAAGGACATGAAAACATCACAGCACGTGGCTCCTTCTTCTATCTCCCCCCCTTTGAATGGATTTAGGGCTTTTCAGCGAGTCCTTTAAGAGAAGATGGATCTTATTAGTGCTGATTGCCAGTCATAGGACGTTTTCTGCCTCGGGAACCCACCTTACTTAACCCTTTCACAGATGCACAGGGACTGAAGCGGCACGAGGGTCGAGGTTCGATAGCTTCTTATCAAATATGAAACCCGTATTGACTCCACTTATCAAACTTGAGTCATTTTCTACTGTATTTGGGCTCAAAACTGTTTCCAGACTAGTAAGTTTTAATCTGAAAAAAGTTTAAACAGTTATGAAAATCGAGGCTTCCTATTATTTCTATTCATGGCATCTGCAGCGTTGTTAAACTTTTATTATGTATCATTCTTGCATATGTATTTATATCTTGATGAGTCGTGTATTTAGATTGTTCAATATGATTCCGACAATATTCAAACTCAGAGAAAAATCTTTAGTTTTACTCAAAGTAATAGTGCATTTGTCGCTGATCTCTGGGTAACACCAGTCAGAAATCGAAGGAGGAGGTCGGCAAACTTGACCGAACGTAATGAGAATTACATTTTAATAAATTATCTGGTCTGTAAACATTTCTGCCCGAGTCAGTCTGATTTTCTGCAGCAATAAATGCTGTTTAACCATGAAAAAAACAAATCTATAATCCCACACTATTACATGTCGTCATAAAGCTACATCTTTTGTTTTGATAGAGAGCCCCCTAGTGGCAGAAATTTAAAAAATGTGCATTTAAGGTAAGCAGAGGATGTTGTCACGGCAAATTAATTATGCTGAGTGTGCAGTTAGGATTTAGCAGCTGTAACACTTCTTGGTGATGGGAAATAAAAAGCCAAGTGTCTCTTCACCTTCACACTCCTGCTTCCTTCATGGCTTCTTTAAGATCACACCACCGGCTGCTTTGGCAGTGAACTGCACACGAGTTTGGCTCAACTTAACTCACCTTCCAACATTTGTTTGTAACTAAAATTAGAAATAAACAAAAGTCAAAGACTCATGTGAAAATATGTAATCAGTTTTGGTGGCTCGCTAATGAATGTTCACAGGTGTTCAACCTGAAAATGAGCAGCCAAAGGTGATAATATGAAATGCTGATTATCAGATGACACAAAGAGGTAACAGGTGTTTTTTTGCAAGTTAATTTCACTCCAAATCCTGGAGGTTCATATGCAGAACCAAGAAATGCACAATATGTTTTACTGAGCTTTGATTGGCTCCAGTTTTTGGAATAAACAGGAAAAGTTTCAATATTCTGGGGCAACTTTTCCGAACTTTCTTGGCTATGTGGTTACTCTATTGGCCAATAAAGCAAGTTATGGTTTGCGTATATGTCTTATGTGTACTTTTGATTTGAATAAAAAAAATATATTCAAGCAGCATTTTCAGTCTCCTTAAAATCCAACAACTTATCTTTAAAACTTTATTTTTAAGTTTTGATTTTGCCCCCTTTTTTGTGGGATCAAAGTCCTGCAGCAAAACCACCTTAAATTTCGTGGCGTTTCCTTAATTGAGCTGTATGCATGTCTTGGTTAAATAAGTATTCAGAACAGCTTCAATTACTTCTCTGTAACTAATTGATCTTGCCTGAAACAATGGCGGCATTAGAAGAGTCCCAGCAGGACTCGGGCCTCCCCCTCCAGGAAAGCCAACGCAAACGCCGCCACTAATTGAAATTATTTCGATTAATGTGGAGCCTAATCGAGGCTAACTATGCAGCATCACAGTGGGTCATGCAGTCGGGGCGTTTTCCTGCTCTCTCCGTCTCCTTTTTCCTGTTACACCTCTGTGTTTTGACAATCTCGCCCTCCTCAATACACAAAGCAACAATTCATCCCGCGGAGAAGAGCGAGCAGACGTGCTGAATTAAAAAAAAAAAAGAAAAAAAGGAAAAAAAAGGGAGCTCGCAGCGAGGCCGATCGATAAACAGAGTCGGAGCTGTGATTTATTTACCGCTGTGTGTTATGTAGAGGCGAGAGCAGGGAGAAGAAAAGCCTTCTGATATGGCCACAGGCAGCCGACATAATGGGGCCCTCTCAATCTTCAGTGAGTGGCTTGTTGGATTGTCAGGCAGGTTTTCCGCCGGTGTTCAAAAGCGCTATCCGATCAAACCCCCGAGACACGAGCGACCAGACAGATGATTACTCACTGTAAATGATCCAGGAGGAAGAGGGGGGGGGAAAAAAGAAAAAGAAGAGGAATAACTGCAGCGGATATTGATGACTCAATAGACTCGGTGACAGACGATTCCATTTGTGTCTAGATAAAGTGTTGACTGTCTCGGATCAATCATAATATCGGCCTCTTATTGAGCATAAAAACCATGTTTAATGTCATTAAATACAAATCCAAACCTCTTCCCCTCTTTTCCTCCGCCTCGTCCTTTTCCATCTTTCCTGGAAGCCTGCACGTATCTGGCCGCCTGCCTTCCTACAGTCCGAGCATGTGAGAACGAGGCAGAGACAGTGGGGGGATGGGGATGTGAGTTGTGTTGTTGTTGGTGGTGGTGGTGGAGGAGGAGGTGGAGGAGGAGGAGGAGGAGGAGGAGGTGGAGGAGGAGGAAAGGCATGGGTGAACAAGGGGAGACGGGGAGAAGAAAAAAAGAAACCTCGGAGGCAATCATTTCTGGCAGAGCGGTGGCAGTCAGTTTGGATGTGTGTGTGTGTGTTCGTGTGTGTGTGTGTGTGTGTTTTCTCTCTTCTTCTACTCTTTTTTTTTGGTAATTTCAGACAGTTTGGACGTAGCCGCCGCTCAGCTAGGGCCAATAACAGTTTATGGACTGCTGATGTCATCACATTTTGACAAACTTCTCAATCCGGTGTGACCTTCCCGACGCTCCAAACGCTCTCACCTCGCTTTCTCCGCATCTCCTCGACCTCCCCCTTCATCCTCGGAGCCGGAGTCGCTGTTAGCAGAGAGACGTTTAGGTTTATTACAGGGATCCGACTGAGAGAAATGTACAATTTACATAAAAAGCCTGCTCATAGAAGGTAATGAGGAGAATGAGCTGTTAGCCTGTGAAATCCTGCAGAATGAAAAAAATAATCTGAGCTGATTTTCATCAAACATCTCAAAAATTTGTTTCAAGTTAAACTGGATTTAAACTGAACATAATTTATTTCCTGGACACACAGTTATAACACATCACACACATGGCTTAAAGGTCAATAATGTAACTTATTTGCATCATTAATGTAAACATGTCATTTAGGTCATGATGGCTCCTGCAAACTGCTCTTTCTTCTATTAAGAGCTCTGACTCATTATTTGTTTACAGGCCTGTGAAAAAGTTGCATAATGCACCTTTAAATCCAACTCTGCTATCTGTATGTATATCAGAGACGATCCGATAACATTATTTCTGCATAATGTCAATTTTGAGACCTTAACTTTGCGAATTGACAGATAATCAATACCAGTGTGTAAGAAAATGTATATGATATTTATATTTTGTCCTGCTCTTGATAGATATCAGCTATTTGTGCAGCAAGAGAACTGTAAACAGGTGAACAGGGAGCTGCGGGGAGGCAGCAGGGTCCATTTCTAATACATAAGATACTTGGCACTGATGTGTGCATGAACATGTGTGCTCACAGAGTAAGTAAGAACATAAATAAGAACATAAACAATCCCATGATTTGCATGAATGCAGCTCTGCCTCTGAACAAATGATGAGTTTGATTCATCACTGCTGAAGTTATTAGATGTCTTAAAGCTCCATTTTTGCCAGTTGCAGACAGTATTTCCTCTCTTTTGACCACCAGGTCAAATAAATCACATGTTGGCTAAAACTGTGTCTTCTAATAAGCTAACTGTCACTAATAAATATCTCTTCATCTGTGTAACATGTATGTGACTCCTGGTTGGTGATGCTGATGTTTCCAGAGTCAGAACTTTGCACAAAAGTTTGATCTTTGCCTGAATTCATCAAACATCTGTTTGATTTAGGACCAAAGAAGTTGCCCAAAAGTTAAGAACAAGACACATTTACTCACCTGTATTTAAAGCCACATGTAAGAGTAACTTGTAACTGATTACATTATTAATCACCTGCATGCTTAGAGGACGAACAGCCAATCAGACACTGTGTCCCAAATCTAAACGACACACTGAGTCTAAATATTTTTATGTGACACTTGAGAAGTCTCAATAAAAAGTAAACTAAAAACAGGCAGTAATCAGACTAAATTTGGTTTGTTTTTGATGGACAGTATTCTCCCACAATGCAACATTGCACAAAGAAACAGAGAAGCTGCTCACGGCTGAAAAAACACATAAATAAATTGTGGGTGGAGGTGAAAACAACTCCAGAAAATATCAAATTTTAGCAAAAACATGTTGATCTTTGTGAAGTTTAACTGGCAGTTTGATTGACGTTTCGTGTCACAAGCGTTTCCTGTTAGTATTAATGATTTACCAACATCTGCGTTCAGTCGTTTCAACAAACACCTGTTTTCCTGCTGAAACACTGATACTTCTAATTTGGAAAACAGCTCATTTTAATTGTGTGCACTCCTTTTTAAGTGCAGTAACTTCTTATGTGCAAATTAAATGCAAATAGTAGCTAAAAAGGGACCAAATGAGCTCATTTTAATGCAAAAAAAACATAAATGAATGATTTTTAAATAAGATTTTTTAGAATCTACTCGAGCAGTTTGATAAAAATGAGTCCAGATGTGCTTCGATTTCTGATTTCTGACGATGCAGATCAGCAGCTCGTGAGCCAGCGGATGATGTGATGAACCTGTGGAGCAGCAAAGGTTGACACTCACCCCATCAGTCAGGTCCTGTCCTCGCCAACCCCGACCCCCGCCCCACCCACCGCTTCAGGCCTCCACCAGCTCTCCATCCCACCCTCCACACCCCCACCCCACCGCCAGAGGCCTTCACCCTGGGGCCCACCTGACTGACAGCTGTTGATTTGGATCTCTCCATCACACGCCAGATAAAAGAGGGATTCAGGACTCATTCCTGCTTCTCCCTGCGCTCCGTCCCTCCCTCCAATCCCCGCCGCAAACGCAATTCCCAGCCACCGGACTTTCTACAGGGCCTCCTAATGAAGTCATTCCCAGCACACATGATTGGGTGAGATTGCCACCACCACCACCACCACCATTGCTGCCACCACCACCGCCGCCGCCACGATCCCCTCACATTTTAAGGCCTCCCATCCCCCACCTCCTCTGAGTGTACTCATGTGGAAACAGCAAGTGGTTGTGTGCATCCGTCCCTTGCCTCTGTCTGTGTGTGTATGTGTGTGTGTGTTTGTACATCTGCGACATGTGTGAGGTGTGTGTGCACGCGCGTGTGTGTGTGTGTGTGTGTAGGTGTGTGTTCTTAACTAAGCTAACACAGCCTGACTGGCTACTAATTGGATGTCTCCATCGGCAGTTACACACGATGTGGCATTATAGCCCAGAGAAAATCACATAGGAAACTACACCTCCAACACCATATACTGCGGAGGGAAGAGAGCGAGTTCAGCAGCAGCAGCAGCAGCGGCGGCGGCAGCGGCGAGGGATTTTCCTTCAAATAAAGAAGGGAAAAAAAAAAAAATCAGATGATGATCAGATGATGGCGTTGGTGCAGTATGTCGCTGTTATAAAATCAATCAGAGGCAGGAATTGAGTTACTTCAACCTGTCCATCACTGTCTGCACAGATGAAAGGCTTTGATGAGTAATGATCTAATAAATCTCTCATAATATCACCCACAGAAACAAAAAAAAAAAACACCCACGTTGATAAAAAAAAAAAAACGAAAAAAAAAACCTTGTCTTTGTAGAGGTCTCTCGCACAGCCTAATGCACATCACAGTCCCTGATAGTTCACTCAGCGACACCTCCTCAGCAGGAATCCTCCAGAGACAACCTCGCTGGCTGTCAGTCGGTCGGTCTGCCACTCACGGCTAACACGACAGCCCGTCCCCGAGTGCCTGTGAACACTCCACAAGCGCCGCCAATCTGACAAAACACACACACACACACATACACAGACAAAAAAAAAAAAAAGAAAGAAAGAAAAGCAAGAGAGTGTTTCTGAAGGTACCCTCCTGTGACGCCGGAAAAGGCTTGTTTTAAGTTTTTTCCTGCAGAGGGAGGCGGGCATCGGAGTGAGGATGACTCACGTCTGACTCCCCGTTAGCGAGGGGGCTGAGCGATCAAATGGATCTGATTTTTTGGCGCCTTTGAATCCTCGATGATGGCTGAAAAGGAGAAGAGCTGCGCTGATAACAGCCAGATGTTAAAGAACATCTCTTGATCTTGAATGGCGATGATACTCTTTTTTTTTCTTTTTTTTTTTTTTGGAGATAAGACAAGCAGCTTTGACTCAATGAACGTAGGATGTATTGTGTGTGTGTGTTTATGTGTGTTTGCAGGTCAATTAGAAAAATCACATTATTAATCATTTCTTCCTTTTGTGACTTAATGTTTCTGATAAATCTCAATTAATAAGCCTCCGATGTGAAATTTGCATGACAATAAATGCACTGGCTTATCAATATGCCAAAATCATGCATTATTAAAGATGAACAGCATTAACATAATAATATATTTGCATAATCGAGACCACCATTTGCATGGGGGGGTGAGAGGTGGGGGGGAGGTTGCACTTGTAAACCACACAGGATCTCAGAGCATCAGCAAAAGGTGAAGCCAATTTAGTTTCTACACGACATCTTCATCTGCAGCCCGTTCAGAGCTTTGTGAAATCTGCTTAGTTTGGTGGCTTAGAAGCTTAGTTTCAGTCACAATGACAGCGTTCATTATTCTCAGTCAATGGAGTCGGTGAAGACTCGGAGTCCACAGTGTTTGCATGTCCGACTTCTTGCTTCTGACACATTTCTGAAGTTTTTGCATCAAGTTTGGGAAAAGGACGAGCTCCAACAATCATGCACGATTGCTGAAGAAGTTTGGTGGTGGAGAGTTGTGATTCAAGAACCATTTTGTGCTACTTTTTACTTCTATTTAACTAAAGTTCTCAAGAAAATGTTGCACTTTTTACTCAAAAAGATCTCTTAGATTTTGCAACACATATTGCAGATATCATGCATTACTACAGATTAAATGATCAAGCTGCACGTTTTGTTATAACTATCACGAACTCAACTAACGCCAAGATTTAAATTCCACTGAAAAATTATGCATCCATATTAAAAATTAATAAAACTTAATTTACAAATGACAGGAGCCATTCTGCCTGCATAATGAGTCCCTTTATGACTGCTAACTCAAAGATTTTCATTTAAATACATATCTTTTAAGTAATTCTATCCTGAAATGAGGTGGTGTTGAAGCTTTTGGCAAACTGATGCACCGGTGAAAGTATTGCAATATTTGTATATTTGCAGTATAAAACAGGTGTCTGTGGCAAAATTTCTGCATAAACTTCAACATTTTCTTCTGCTGCAGCTTCACATTAAAAGCATTTAACTAATTGGACACAAATTGAATTTTATAATGAAGTAATTACAGGAAATGCAGTGTATTTGTCACTTTCTGCTTATCATTCATCAAACATGCATCTTCCAAACGAAACCTCACTCATTTTCAGCATCATTTCTCACAGTGGATCGGTTTGAAATATCGCAGGGACGAGTGGAACAAGAAGCAGCAGCCACGGCGAGATGTTAGATGAGGAGCTGCAGGCGACAGGCTGCAGCCTTCAACTTCTCAGCGAGGTAACAAACTCCTTTCAGTCTCACTGTGTCCTGCTGTCTGCAGCCTCGCACCGTGAGCTGCATTAAATCAGATCAGGGCGGCTCACAGAACGAGGGAAAGGGCCGATTCTTGCCTGTCTTCTATATTAATACAACAGCAGATTGTTTTGTGCTTGTGTCCAAACCACAATGGTTCAAACCAATCAGCATCTTATGAGGAACTACCTGCAGCTGTGGGTGTGGCTTCAGGCGTGATGACCAACCAGAGCTCGTTTGAAAACAACAATGGCTGCTTCTTATGAGGTTTGTGAAGATGCTGCTATAGAATAAGTTATATTTCTTCAATGAAAGAAAAGTTGTTTGTGAAAAGTTGTTTTCACTCTTTTCCTGATGGGTTTCTGCCACTTAATTTACCAACGAACTCTGCTGGTGGTGCTCTGCTGCTATGCTATATGGTCCTCAATCTGATTGGTTGAAGTCAGCTTGTGTTAGACATGATTTGTCCTGGTTACGGTTAGGGTTAGGGTTATAGGGTAGGGTTATCACCTGCCCAGTAAACTGAAGGATAACAGCACTAAAACACTCTGTAGGCACTAAGACCAGCAACTTTAAACAGTTATGTGATTAAATGTTCGTATAAAAATAATATTTTTTCAGCTTTTTGCACATTTTGAATGCAGGACTTCTACTTTTAACTGAAAATGTGATTGATTTGTGACTTTCCGAAACATACTGCCGTTAGAGGGCTCTCAGTCAAACCAAAAGACACAATTTGATGACGACATGGCATCATAGAAATTTTCTTCTTCATTGGTTGACAGCCACCATTGCTGATTCTTAAAATTCTCATATTTGTGAATAAATAATACACATACATGAATGTTGAAAGATAAATTAGTGTTTTAAAAAGTTGTTCACAATAATTTAAGTCCTGACTTTTGTCCTCATGGACAACCCTAACCCTAACCCTAACCCTAACCGGCAACTTGGGAAAAAATGACCTCAACCTCACTGGAAACACGTTGGGATGATATCAACACATCATATAACATCAGTACAGCTGTTTTTGACATTTTAATTGCTACATATGAATGAACTTCTTCCACCAATTTTCAATAACTTTACTTTGTAGACGTCTAAGGTTATCAATATACTTAATTTACTGTAATAAATGGGTCCATTTTCCGCACATCTGTCCCTCATGGACAGATGTGTCAACATGTGATAGAAAACAGACAATACAATTAATTTCAATTGTGCCTTCGAACACACGTTTAGATTTTAATCATTAAATCAGAAAAGTATGGGTTTTCAAGTTATATTCAAAGTGAGGCAATGCGCCCCTGATAAAACAAAGCAAAGGCACTTAGCATGTGTTCTCCTAGTTAAGATTCCCTCTCAGCAGTAATACAATGTTTCTGAGTGTCTGCTGGAAAACAAGTGGAAGGTCAAGAACACGAACAATAGATGTTGATTCCAATTATGTGTAAAGCATTGAACAAGATGCGCTAATGATGGCGTTGTCGGGAGAAAAAAGGTGTTTATGTGCTACTCTCCCAAAGCCTGTGGAACAGTTTATTAGGCAAAGGCTTTATTTCCATAAAGGCTGATAAGACTTCAAATGATTCAGTGAAAAACAGTCCTGGCATCAGCACAGCAAAGCGGCGTGTGTATTTATCTCTCCCGACGCTGGGAGACAATCAAGACAAAGATGATAGCACATTTTGAAATGCAGCACAGAGGCATAATGAGATTGCAGCTACTTCAGGAACAAAACCAGACAAAATGCTTTTTTTTTTTTTTTTTTGGTTTCATAAATGGCTCCTTGTTTTATTCACTCACACCACAAAAAAAAAAAAAAAAAAAAAAAAAAAAAAAGGCCATCGTTTTAAATTATTTAAGCAGGTAATTTATTCCGTGGTCCTGCGGGTAATGGATTAACCATTATGGGTGGTGGGCCCAAGAGCACAAGGGT